>CM041776.1:484403803-485003803 GCA_023374045.1 Limonium bicolor | reverse complement strand
ACCCTCCTTGATAAATCTATCTCTCGAGAGCTACTTCCAATATCGTTCTTTTTTCCCTTAAAATCCCCCAAATATTATTCATTTTTTCTACTCGCAACTCATCCGAAGATCCATCCAAATGATCGTCTTCTGTTCCTTGGTCTAACTGCTAACCCTGCAAGCGCTGAGTTGAAGCGGTGGTCAATGTGCCAGTAAACTTCAAAATTCCAATGTCGCAGGCTCTTTTTTTCAATTTCGTACTCATCGACATGTTCCGAAGCTTGTCCCATTCTGCTTTAAAGAAAGGCTTGAAGTCTTGGTGATCTAGCCAGCCACTTAATACCCTTAAGGGCTTGGGACCCCAGTTGACATCTAGGAGGGTAATCTTCATGAATCTGTGATCAGAGAGCTTCCAGGGATTTACATGAAGATAAAGACCGGGAAAAATAGCGATCCATTCTACCTGTGTAAACACCCGGTCGATACGGCTCATTGATTTCTTGCTTCGCCATGTGTACTTTACACCTTGTAGATCAATTTCAATCAGGCTGAGATGGTTGATCCAGTTGAGCAGATCCTCCATGCCTTTTGTCATGATAGTATCTTTCTTCTCTTCCGGTCACTCCCTTTCAAGACTTCGTTCATGTCACCGACTATTAGAATGGGCTTATTAAAAGGGGTGTTGATTATTTCTGAATACATGGTGCTTCTGTCCTCAGGATGTGTTGGGCATACACAAAAATGACGAAACTTGAGAAGGGAATGTGCGGCCAGTCTAACTCTATTGCGATCCATCGAGACCCTTGGAGGGAGATTTGTCACCGGCTATTAGAATGAGCTTATTGAAAGGGGTATTGATTATTTCTGAATACATGGTGCTTTTGTCCTGAAAACGTGTTGGAGCATACACAAAAATGACGAAACCTGAGAAGGGAATGTGCGGCCAGTCTAACTCTATTGCGATCCATCGAGACCCTTGGAGGGAGCTTTTTATGTTGACGACATTGGAATTCCATGTTACAATTAGACCACCTGAATGGCCAGAGGCAGGGACTTCTATTGACTGTGCAGTACCCTGCCCTCCCCGAAGGCCGTGGTCATTATTGAGAGGTTGGGAGCGGTGAGTCTCGAAGAGTCCCACAATGTTTGTTCCGGATTCCCTGACCTCTTTTCTGAGAATAGCCAATTTCTCTCTTCTGCTTACTCCTTGCACGTTCTGAAAACAGATAAGGTTTGTCATGCTTCTGAGTGCTTTGTTTTTCTTCAACCCTCTTGGTGCGATGAAGGATTTAGGAGAATTGCTTGATGGATAATTCAGGATTTGGGTAGTGGTAGTTTAAGCTCCTGCCGAAATCGAGACATTTTTGAGCGGTGGAAGGCGATGGACTGGGACATTGCGGTTCCGAGTTTTGGGGGGGGGGTAGAACTATGAGAAGGGGTTTTTGAAAGTTTCAAGATTACTTTTTGGTGAGTGAGGAGAAAAAAAATTACGTGAAGAAGATCGGTGAAAAGGAGGTGATAATGATTGGCAGGCTCCAGGTGTAGATGGCATGACAGTCTGTTGCGGGGCGAAGGGTGCATGGGGATTTGGAAGAATTTTCAGGAATAATTGGGTGGGCGTGAGGATGGTGGCGGGAGATAGGTGGGCTTGAGAGGGGGTGAGTCAGAGATGTCGGGTTCAAGGGGGAGGAGAAAGTGGGGGTAATTATTTGGTTCAGCGCTTTGGGGAGTGGGGATAGAGAGGGATGAGTATGTTAGCAGAGGAGGTCGAAAAACCTCGGGGAAAGGTGTCGACATTATAAAGCCGTCTTTTGACACAAGGATCGAAAATAGAATATTTAGATGGCTTTGAACAACGTGTGTCAAAACTTTCTCCAGAAAAAAAGATATTATATTATCGGGGAAAGTAACCGTTTTGTTGCTAAACGAAGCAATGGCTCCATATCCCAAAAAAATCGCCGCTAGAGTAGATAGTAAAGTCTGGGGATAATGTTGTCATCGTTTCGTCTGATAGCTAAAAGCAAGTTGGGCGTTTTGTTACTGGGGAGTGGTGATCCGACGCCGTTTGGGTTGTTGAAAATTCGTCGACGTCATGAGGCCGCGGGTTAGGTGGCTCCGGCTGGGTGGGGGAAAATCTGGTAGGGGTTCCGGTGATCGCGTCATATCATGACCAATAGTTTCGCCACTATTACAGTGTTGAGTGAGCTCTTCAGACCAATATTCTATGATCCCAATATTGTGAGTTTGGCCTTCAACCTCAACCAAGAGTTCTTCATTAATAATCGGCATCTTTTTTGTTTCGACCCTTGCATGGGCTTCCACAAATTCTGGGAGGTGGAGAATGTTACTGGAGATTGAAATTACTTCTCCTAGATGTCTGGTAACCAGTCGGGTCGTGTTTTCTGACCAAACTTGGAACGGTAGTCCCCTGATGGTAACGGATGTTGTTTGGCTGGTGAGCTGATCTTCGTAGTTCCAGAAACGTTTAAACTATCCAAGATCTGAACCCAAGTTTGAGTGTAAGAAATTTTCTTTTTTCTCAAGGGTAGGGAAGATCGCCACAGCCTTGGTGAGAGAAAGGCTAGTTATTGATTCTGTGCTGAGTTCCCACGCTTGCAGTCTGGACTTGATATCCCGTAGGTTGGATGGGGAAGGCAGGATAATGACAATACCTCTCGTTAGTCTCCTTCATCTCAGGGAGGGTTCCAGATTGATGAAACCCTGTGCTTGCATGTTGTTTCTAGCGTGTGGATTATTGCAAGGTGGGGTTGAGGGTCTCTGGTGACTCGAGCCTGCTTGGGATGCATGAGGTTTTGGGATCCATCTATGTGGCTGGGATCCCAGGTTATGTCGTCGGCTAATGGCAGTTTGAGCTTGGAGTTTATGCCCATCGACCATAACCCCGTTTGTTTCAAGGATAGACCGATCTGTGATAAGTGTCTAAATGAGCATGTTTTATGGGTGTAATTCATATATTATAACAGCACTTTTCTGCTCATTTCTCACTTATCTTATGGTTTTCCTCTAATTTATGTTTTATTGATTATCTCACAATTTATTGGTTTTAACATGAGGAACAACCAAGCTAGGAGCAAAGACATGAAGAGACGAACGCATAGCCGCAGACGGTTCAGAAAACGGAGTCAGAACGAAGATTTTACAAGGTTTTGAAGTCATGTCCTAGCTTGGTTAAAACCTTCAAAGCTAGGACTACACATTAAGAACTCTCGGCTGAATTCAACATGTGATCCGGGACTTGTTCCAAGACTTAAGTCCCGGACCACACACGAGAGAAAACCTTCGGGCGATTCCAAGACATGGTCCGGGACCTAACCCAGTCCCAAGACCCGGACCATATGACACTTCATAACCGAGGACTTTATCTTTACAATGGTCCGGGACCTTGTCTCAGACCCAAGACCCGGACCACTCAAGATGCTCAAACCGACGGATTTCATTCATTATGGTCCGGGACTTCTACTCTTGGCCAAGTCCCGGACCAATTTCACCAATTTCGCACGCGGACTCCAGCAGAAAGGGGACGCGACTAGTCTTCTCCTTCCTCGCGTCGCTCTGCAAATGGATTATCTTATCCATCTACTCCACCGCACAGCCTACCTTAAATCACTCCAGATCTTTGTCCCCTCTGCAATAAATGAAGCACTCAGATAGCAATCAGCTGCAATCAATTAAAAACGTACGGATCTGCCTCCTCAATTCTCTATATAAACCACACCATTACTGCTAAAAACACAACACGTACGACCAGAGGCTGAGAAAAATCACAAACAGCTCCACACTCCATTCTCTTCCAATTAATTCCTCCCGTTCACCACACTTCTCCATCTTTTATTTATTTTTACCATTTCACCTCATTCACGTACGTACTCAAACAGAAGCAGTATATTTACAAAGAGAGAAAAGAGGCAGGCGAGTGCAGACCCGTTATTCGCAGGCAGTTCCTGAATAATGTCTATTTCAATCTCTACTCTGTTTTTATTTCTGTCAATGGCTGAGTAATCTCATAATTGTGCTTAGGATGTGTTTAACCCAAAATAACTCAGCGTATTATAATACCGAGTTTGCTTATAAATATTTGTTTTGTCTCTCTCTATTATTAAATGTTTAAGAACTGATCATTTTTACTCATTTACGGTTTCTCTAATTTCAATGATTTTGTAAAATTAGAGAATAGACCACAAAGAGAGACAAACGTTAGATTTTATTCTCCTTGATTAGCAGATAAAATCCATCGCTGTTATAAAAAGAATTCTCACTTAAAGCTAATTAATGATTTTAGACTTTTTCTGATTGTAAGAAGTTTAATGAATTAATTAAGAGCTGTCCTTATCTATGATTTAGAAAGGTCACAAGATAAAATTCTTAACAGACAAATAAGAGCAAACTAGGATTATATTTATTATCTGAGTTATAATCGGGCGATTTCACCTTCCTCAGCACAGTTTCCATCCACTTAATCCACAACCGTTTTTACTGTTTTTATTATTTCTTTAATAATCCAACAATAAAATCAAGCTTGCCTCCGGCTAAACCCCTTTTACAGTCTTTAGTAACTACCTAAACTAGGATAATTAAACAATCTCCTTGTGGATACGACACTTGTTTTACTACTACGAATAGGTACACTTGCCTAATAGTTTGTTATAATTCTATATTAATTACAGTGTAGTTTTATCCCAACAAGTTTTTGGCGCCGTTGCCGGGGAGATTGATTCCATCAATTTCCCTAGTTTCTGGTAGTTCACTCGCTATATAGTAATAATCTGTTAATACTATTAAATTGTTAATCTTGGACACCTGACTTGGACATTTGACTTCGGACTTTGGACATCTAACTCCTAACATCTTAATATTATTGTCATTTCGTTCCATTGTCATTTCGTTCCATTGTCCTTTCTTTCCATTGTCTTAACTAACTTTAAATTCTTGTCATTTCGTTCCATTGTCCTTAACTTTTCGTTCCATTGTCCTTAACTCTTTTCCATTGTTCCATTTTCCATTTTAACATTTCTTTCCAGTATACTAACTAACTTATAATTTCTGTATACTAACCCTAACGTTTATCAGCCTAACCAATATTTCTGTCTTTCTTATTTTATTTACTAACTAATTTTGCAGTTTGACAAACCACAAGTTATCTTCTGTGCATGCCAAATACTCGAACTCGAGGCTCTCCACCAATCAGTCCGAGCCCCGAACCCGAGCGTACTTTATTTCAAGCGCAGAGAAACCTGAGAAACCAAGCCATGGCCAATAACGAAGTTATAAATGAAATGGACCATGCAATTCAGCCAGAACACCGTGCTCTCTCTGACTACCACCAACCGAAACCGAAGGAAGAGCATCAGCTATAGTTCTCCCTGAACTAACACCAGAAGAAGCCGGACGATGGGTTTTCAAAACCCACTACATAACCGCCGTCCGGGATCTAGGCAAGTTTAGTGGAGCAAACCCAGATGAAGCCCCAAATCATCTGAGTCTCTTCCTAGACTTCTGCAATTCCTTTAGTCAAACCGGCAACGTCAAAGAAAGAATCCGTCCAACTATTTCCTCACGTTGTCGGATTCAGCAAACGGTGGTATCGAAGTCTTCCCTCCCGATCAATCACCACGGCTTCAAATGGCCCAAAAATTCCTTGCCAAATACTACCCAACCAGTAGAACGAGGCAATTGATCGGTGAAATCAATACTTTCTGTCAGGAGCCGGGAGAAACGTTGTACGACGCATGGGACAGATTTAAAGATATGCTATGAAGTGTTCCCACCATGGTCTTGACGATCAATCCCCTGTCCTGTTCTTCAACGGTCTGGATGATGGGAACCGACTACTTGTCAATTCCTCTGCAGGAGGGAGTTTCATGATGAAATCTCCTAAAGAAGGAATGGACCTTCTCGAAACCATGACGCAATACGAGACAGTGGACGAGATCCAAAGGAAGAACACCACGAGCAGCAGGCCTACTCCACGTGAGCCTACAGATCATTTATCGGCTCAGATCTCGTCCCTTACAAAGATGGTGGAAAAGCTAACGACATCACAAAACGAAATTGTAAAAACAATAGCTTCCCCACCTACAAGTTCGTCGTCAGTTCCACCTACAGAAGGATGTGCCATATGCGCCGGTCCTCATGAAACCCCTCAGTGCGAAGGTAAAGGACAGTACGAGGATGCAAACTTCATAGGAAACCGTCCCGGTAATTCCTACAACAACTTCAACAACAACTATCCATGGAGAAATCACCCGAATTTCTCATGGAAGAATAATGATCAAAACCAAGGAGGTCAGAACAACAATTCAAATACCTATCAGGGGAACAGACCCCAACCAAATTCTAACATGGGTTATCGAGCACTAGGTGCCCCTCCTGGTTTCCAGCAGCAGCAGCAACAACAACTAACCACAACCTCTTCTGATCCAAATGAGGAATTCAGGAACTTAATGAAAGGATTCGTGACTACGACCCACACCAGGCTCGTGGATCAAGAAGCCACTAACAGAAGGGTTGAAGCCCAGATACAGCAAACCAACCAACAGTTGGAGCAAATCAGTCAGCAGCTTGCACAAAGGCCACCCGGTGCCTTCCCTAGTCAGCCAGATCCAAATCCAAGGGAACAGGCCAAGGCAGTAACGTTAAGAAGTGGTAGGCCGCTCAACTCATCTCTTCCCCGAGATGATACTGATAATCAAGAGCAGCAAGCTCATGAACCTCAAGAAAATCAGAACAAGAACAGGAAGATGCTGAAGAAGCCTCTCCTCCTACAAAAAATATCCCGAGGAGAAGGAGTCTCCTGAATCTACTCCTTCCCCTCTCACAAAAATTCTTCCCCCACTTCCTTTTCCAAACAGAATGAGAAAGAAAAATTTAGATGAACAGTTTGGAAAGTTTCTATCTCACTTCAAGAAACTGACGATCAATATTCCTTTTGCCGATGCTTTAAAACAAATGCCAATCTACGCAAAGTTCATGAAGGATATCATCACCAACAAAAGATCGTTGCAGGAAGTGGAAACTGTACACCTTACACAGGAAGTGTCAGCAGTACTTCTCAAGAGTCTTCCTCCAAAACTTGGAGACCCAGGTTTGCCAATTATTCCATGTTCAATTGATAATGTTGATTGTGGTAGTGGGTTATGCGATCTAGGAGCTAGTATCAATTTAATGCCACTCTCAACTTTCAACAAACTTAAGATTGGTAAATGCGAACCAACTTCTATTCAATTACAATTAGCAGATAGATCTTTAGTATTCCCAAAAGGAATAATAGAAGATTTGATTGTTACTGTAGGAACCTTTGTGTTCCCCGCTGATTTTATTGTAATTGACATGGAAGAAGACACTAGGGTGCCCTTAATCTTAGGACGACCTTTCATGAGAACTGCAAGAGCACTAATCGATGTTGAGAAAGGAAAAATCATTTTAAGGCTGCATAACGAAACTCTAGAATACGACATGTCTAAGGTTAAAGAAACCCGCTCATTTAGAAGATACCTTTTCCATAGATATTGTCGACTCTATTGTGCAGGATAATTATCTGCTATTATCCGTAATGACGCTCTTGAAAATGCCTTGTCTGAAATCTGTGATAACCGATTAGTATACCCTGACACAATCCAAATGGTAGCAGCTCTGGATAGAGTAAAATCATACAAGAAATCATGCTACCCACCACCAGACCATTAGAGCTATCTACTCAGAATTACCACCATCCATTGAACAACCCCCTCTCGTAGATCTGAAACAATTGCCATCACATCTGAAGTATGTTTATCTTTCTGACTTTTGTACTTTGCCTGTTATTATTTCTTCATCTCTAACAAGTACACAGGAAGAACAGCTTGTGAAGATCCTTCAGAGCCACAAGAAGGCAATAGGCTGGTCCATTTCGGACATCAAAGGTATCAACCCCCATTTCTGCACACATCACATATACATGGAAGATACCTACAAGCCTTTAGTCCAACCACAGAGAAGGCTGAATCCCAACATGAAAGAAGTAGTAAAGAAAGAAGTGCTCAAACTTCTCGACGCCGGGATAATCTACTCCATCTCCGACAGCAAATGGGTGAGCCCCGTTCAAGTGGTCCCGAAAAAAGGAGGTCTCACTGTGGTCCCCAACGACAAAGGTGATCTAATTCCTCAGAGAACCACGACGGGATGGAGAGTCTGCATCGATTACAGGAAACTGAACAGCGCAACGCGGAAGGACCACTTCCCTTACCTTTCATCGATCAGATGCTTGAAAGATTGGCCGGGCAAGATTACTACTGCTTCCTGGATGGTTATTCAGGATACTTTCAAATACCCATTGCCTCTGAAGACCAAGAACCACATTCACATGCCCGTACGGGACATTTGCATACAATCGGATGCCTTTTGGTCTATGCAATGCCCCAGCAACATTCCAAAGATGCATGATGGCAATCTTCAGCGACTATCTTGAGAAGAGCATCGAAGTCTTCATGGACGACTTCTCTGTCTTTGGTCCCACTTTGAACCTGTCTGAATAATCTGGATGCCATCCTCGCCCGATGTGAAGAAACTAACCTTGTGCTTAACTGGGAAAAATGCCATTTCATGGTTAAAGAAGGAATAGTTCTTGGGCATAAAATATCTTCAAAAGGCATTGAAGTCGACAGAGCCAAGGTCGAAGTTATTGAAAAATTACCACCACCATCGACGGTAAAAGACATCAGAAGTTTCCTTGGCCATGCTGGGTTCTATAGAAGGTTTATCAAGGATTTCTCCAAAATTTCAAAACCTCTATGTGAACTCCTAGCTAAAGACGTCAAGTTCGACTTTACTGACAAATGCCTACAAGCCTTCAACACACTAAAGAATGCCTCATCTGCCCCCATTGTGATATCACCAGATTGGAGCCTTCCATTTGAAATTATGTGCGACGCCAGCGACTATGCCGTGGGTGCCGCTTTATGCCAAAAGAAGGAGAAGATCTTGAGAACCATCTACTATGCAAGTAGAACCCTCAACGACGCTCAGAAGAATTATTCAACTACTGAGAAGGAACTTCTAGCAGTAGTCTTTGCTCTGGATAAATTCCGATCATACTCTTGGGAGCAAAGTCATAATTCACACCGATCACTCTGCTCTGAGGTATCTATTTGCCAAAGAAGATGCCAAACCCCGACTCCTCCGGTGGATACTCCTACTACAGAATTTGAGATTGAAATCAGAGACAAGCCAGGAGTGCAGAATGTAGTAGCAGACCACCTATCTCGCATAGAGGCACCAAGTGATGGCACTTCCATCAATGAATTCTTTCCAGATGAGTGTTTTTATGATTGGTGACACCGGTGACCATGGTACGCTGACATGGCCAACTACCTCGCACGAGGAGTAATACCACACGGCTCACCTACCAACAGAAAAAGAAGTTCTTTTCGTAAAGCATTATTACTGGGAGGATCCTCTCCTTTTCAAGGTCTGTGCAGACGGGATGGTGAGACGATGTGTGCCCCAAGATGAAATCCACAGCATTCTACGACATTGTCACTCTCTTGAAGCAGGAGGACATCATGGGCCAGCTCGAACAGCGGCTAAGGTACTTCAATCAGGTTTCTTTTGGAAAACCTTACATAAAGACTGTCATTCCTTTGTAGCCTCCTGCGATGAATGCCAAAGACTTGGGAATACCTCCAGAAAACACGAAATGCCTCTCAACATCATACTCGAGGTGGAACCTTTCGACGTGTGGGGTATTGACTTCATGGGTCCCTTTCCTTCGTCTTGTTCGAACCTTTTCATATTGGTGGCAGTCGACTATGTCACTAAATGGGTGGAAGCTATCGCCTCTCCCACAAATGATGCAAAGGTAGTACTCAGGTTCTTGAAGAGGAACATCTTTACACGATTTGGAGTCCCACGTGCTATCATCAGTGACCAAGGATCCCACTTCTGCAATAAGCAGTTCACAGCCTTGATGACCAAATATGGAGTGAGACATAAGGTAGCCTTGCCTTATCACCCTCAAACGAATGGCCAGGCTGAAGTCTCTAACCGAGAATTGAAGTGGATCCTACAAAAGACGGTTAATTCTTCCCGAAAAGATTGGTCCCTGAAGCTGGATGATGCACTCTGGGCGTATAGAACAGCTTACAAGACGCCCATCGGCATGTCCCCATATCGACTAGTCTTCGGCAAAGCTTGTCATTTACCAGTCGAACTCGAGCACAAATCATTCTGGGCCGTGAAAGCCCTCAACTTTGATCTTCTAAGAGCAGGTGACAAAAGGAAATTCCAGCTCACTGAATTAGAAGAATTTCGAGAGAATGCCTATGAAAATAACCGCCTCTACAAAGAGAAAGCCAAGAAGTGGCATGACAAGATGATCCTTAAGCGGGAATTTCATGAGGGAGATTTGGTTCTGTTGTACAACTCCAGGTTAAAGTTGTTTCCGGGTAAACTCAAATCCTATTGGGCTGGACCATTTACTGTCTCCAAGGTCACCCCATACGGATCCGTTGAGTTAGTGGATTCGAAAAAACACACTTTCATGGTCAATGGATCTAGACTAAAGCATTACCAGGGTGGTAATCTTGAGACAGTTGATGCTCGCACAATAAACCTACATGATACTCAGATTTGAGTACGCTTCAAAGCGTCTAGCCAAAGACGTTAAAGAAGGGCAGCTTTCCGGGAGGCAACCCGGACGAACTTATCTTTATATGCTTTTATGCTGTTTTAATTTTCAGTTCCTTTCATTTTATTTTTGCTAACTTTAACCCCGTTTGTAGTTGGTTGCTTCTAGTGTTTTATGCAGGTGCAATTTCATGTCTACACCGCAACCAAGCTACGCTACTTGAGGCTGAAGCTCAAGTGTGGGGGAAGTCCAAACGCCAGCAAAAATAAATATCAGGGGAGGGAGTACCAGTTTCTTTACTTATGCTTTTATTTAAATAAAATGCAGAGGAGAGTTTATATGCTTAAATGATTATCGTGAGCTTGTGTTCTCTCTATTTTATCTACCAAAAGGCCTTCTGAAACTTTCCCTTGTTTTTCTGGTGAACAATGAGGACATTGTTCAATTAAGTGTGGGGGAGTGTGCCCTTTTCGGTGACATTTTATGCTAAATGCTTAATCTCTCTGCTTATCTTGCGTTTGTTCAAATTCAATATGTGGACCCTGTATGTGGGTTGTTCTCTTTAGGAATAAATATTGTTATGAATTGTGGGATAAATGGTACATAAAATGTACAAAAATTTTAAAATTTTGATTACTTTTGAGGAGCATTTTTATGCGGTGTGACCAAATGATCTGAAATGGATGGATTTTTATTACTCAGGGGTTCCTTCTGTCTTCTTTCTTAGGGATTGCTAAGGGGTGCTTCTCTGTCAAAAGGAAAAAATAAAATAAATAAGGGACTTGTGAGACACCATTGGTAACCAACAAAGAGAGTTGAGTGTTCTTAAATACAAAGGCTTGATGCCTACATATTATCTTCTCTTATGCAAAAGTGAAACAAATGCATAATTCTATTTCTCCTTTTGTTTTCTCCTCAATGCCCATTCTTGAGAGAAGTTGGCCATGGTAAAAGTTCTCAAAGTCACCTTAAATCAAGAAGCATTGAAGTACTCCGGATCATACCCCGAAACTCTAATTTTTATTTTTGCCCTGAGTACACCTATGCCACCAGTAGGTGATGGATCACACTCCTCTAAAAGTTTAAGATCATGTACTATTGACTTTTTATCCTACCCTTCATAATAGTATTTATTAATATTGAGCATTCCCTACTTTATGGGTACATGGTTTTGCTTGAGGACAAGCAAAAGGTAAGTGTGGGGGTGTGATAAGTCTAAATGAGCATGTTTTAGGTGTATTTCATATATATACAGCACTTTTCTGCTCATTTCTCACTTATCTTAGTTTTCTCTAGTTTATGTTTTATTGGTTGTCTACAGATTTATGGTTAACATGAGAAAACCAAGCTAGAGCAAAGAACATGAAGAGACGAACGCATAGCCGCAGACGGTTCAGAAAACGGAGTCAGAACGAAGATTTTACAAGGTTTTGAAGTCATGTCCTAGCTTGGTTAAAACCTTCAAAGCTAGGACACATAAGAAACTCTCGGCTGAATTCAACATGATCCGGGACTTGTTCCAAGACTTAAGTCCCGGACCACAACACGAGAAAACCTTCGGGCGACAAACATGGTCCGGGACCTAACCCAGTCCCAAGACCCGGACCATATGACACTTCATAACCGAGGACTTTTCTTTACATGGTCCGGGACCTTGTCTCAGACCCAAGACCCGGACCACTCAAGATGCTCAAACCGACGGATTTCATTACATTATGGTCCGGGACTCTACTCTTGGCCAAGTCCCGGACCAATTTCACCAATTTCGCACGCGGACTCCAGCAGAAAGGGGACGCGTAGTCTTCTCCTTCCTCGCGTCGCTCTGCAAATGGATTATCTTATCCATCTACTCCACCGCACAGCCTACCTTAAATCACTCCAGATCTTTGTCCCCTCTGCAATAAATGAAGCACTCAGATAGCAATCAGCTGCAATCAATTAAAAACGTACGGATCTGCCTCCTCAATTCTCTATATAAACCAACACCATTACTGCTAAAAACACAACACGTACGACCAGAGGCTGAGAAAAATCACAAACAGCTCCACACTCCATTCTCTTCCAATTAATTCCTCCCGTATCACCACACTTCTCCATCTTTTATTTATTTTTACCATTTCACCTCATTCACGTACGTACTCAAACAGAAGCAGTATATTTACAAAGAGAGAAAAGAGCAGGCGAGTGCAGACCCGTTATTCGCAGGCAGTTCCTGAATAATGTCTATTTCAATCTCTACTCTGTTTTTATTTCTGTCAATGGCTGAGTAATCTCATAATTGTGCTTAGGATGTGTTTAACCCAAAATAACTCAGCGTTTATAATACCGAGTTTGCTTATAAATATTTGTTTTGTCTCTCTCTATTATTAAATGTTTAAGAACTGATCATTTTTACTCATTTACGGTTTCTCTAATTTCAATGATTTTGTAAAATTAGAGAATAGACCACAAAGAGAGACAAACGTTAGATTTTATTCTCCTTGATTAGCAGATAAAATCCATCGCTGTTATAAAAAGAATTCTCACTTAAAGCTAATTAATGATTTTAGACTTTTTCTGATTGTAAGAAGTTTAATGAATTAATTAAGAGCTGTCCTTATCTATGATTTAGAAAGGTCACAAGATAAAATTCTTAACAGACAAATAAGAGCAAACTAGGATTATATTATTATCTGAGTTATAACCGGGCGATTTCACCTTCCTTAGCACAGTTTCCATCCACTTAATCCACAACGTTTTTACTGTTTTTATTATTTCTTTAATAATCCAACAACAAATCAAGCTTGCCTCCGGCTAAACCCCTTTTACAGTCTTTAGTAACTACCTAAACTAGGATAATTAAACAATCTCCTTGTGGATACGACACTTGTTTTACTACTACGAATAGGTACACTTGCCTAATAGTTTGATATAATTCTATATTAATTACAGTGTAGTTTTATCCCAACAATCTGCATCCGCTTTATGCTTGTATTCAACAACAACGTACCTGGTTCCAGTACGAATATATGGTGTTTTTGGAAGCCTTATGCCAACAAGTTGCCCGAAAGCGTCAAACAGTTTCCAGATGGTGCCATATCGGGTATCTAGGTGGATGTTATCGACAAAAACAGTAGCTCCTGGAGTAGGCTTGCTGGTGAATATATATGTATAATCTTTCCTCACAAATTTCCATAACTTCTTAATATGGTTAAAGTTAAAACCTTCGAATCCAGGGGCTTTGCTCCCTTTACAATCCTAGACCGCTTGTCTTACATCATTAGTGGGTATACAAGTGATATTGATTTGTTCTCTTACTGATAGGCCGAACGATGATCAACTGGGGGTTCTGCTTTAGAGTCACTGCCAGCCTCGAATAATGTTTTAAAATATCAATACATACTTCTTTAATTACCTTAGGATCAATTTTCAGCTCACAAACATGAATAGGGCTGATATACGATTACGGGTTCGGTTGATCGAGGCCTTACGGTGGAAATACTTTGTATTCAAGTCGCCCTCCTTTAGAAACCTCTCCCTGGATAATTGGCGCCAATACCTTTCGTCAGTTCTCAGCAACTTCCATAATTCATCATTCACCTCCTGTCTCTCTTGATTCCGATTTTCATCAGCTCCCAATTGTTCATCCAGCTTATCAATTGACTCTCTTTTTTCTAAAGCTTGCTGAATCTTAGATTCTATCTCCTTAAATACCTCCTTATTCCATCTCCAAAAGGGTTCTTTCATTCTCTTCAGCTTGGTATGAAGATCAAGTCCTTGCAGCTTATTCCATTCTTTCTAAAAAAAATGGGGCATATTTATCATCATCAAGCCACACATCTAACACTTTGAACGGAGTAGAGCCCTATCAATCTTTCTAAAATCAACCCACATGAATCGGTGATCAGTTATTCTCCATGGTCTACCTTGTAGCACCATTTTTGGTTATTCGTTTACCCACTCAATGCTACGGAACAGCCCAATCAATCCTGCTAAGTGATATGCTATTTTGCCAGGTATAGCTGCATCCATGAAGGTTTATCTCTACGAGTTCCATATCTACAACCCATAATCTCAAATCACGCATACCCATGGAAATATTTTTTGCATCTCCCTCTCTTGGTTCATCCCAGAGATTACCTCATTGAAGCGACAAATATTAGCGCTGAAATGAAGCTTTAAATGCCAGTAATTCCTGGTAATCTATCTCCCACTGCCAACATCTATAGGAGCATACATGAATACTACTACACCATAAAATTCATTTTCATTCATTTAAGCCTTTACCGTAATCCATCGCCTCCCTTCTATGACTCTTATTACCTACGGCAGGGGTCGACCCACTCCACTATGATTCCCCCTAAGTGCCCCTCCACAAAAACTTATAATCATTTTGTTGTCGTTCTAGGGCTCCATAGCGATCTATTACAAGATATAGGCTTAGTGTGGTGTGTCTCCATGAGACCCACTAATCAGAGTCTGGTTTTTTGGATTTCTTTTCTTACTAGCGCCCACCATTATGCTTTTCTTACCCTTCTGATGTTGTAAAAGCCTAATGCCTCCACGATTCTTAATCTTGGCTTTTTCTGGTTCTCTTTTACTTCGTCGAATGGTATGTGTGTAGTTTTGCTTGGAGAGTTCAGGGAAAGGTATGGGGCAGTTTAGTCTTAGCCCACACTCGTAGCACTTCTCAGCGAAATCCACTCCTTTAGGGTCACTGATTATCTGAGTTTCAAGTTCATAGCTATCTGGTGACAACATTACTTCAAGCAAAACACCTCTTTGTTGTTCAGAGATTGGCGTGCATAGAAACCTCTCATCTTCTGTTACCATATGGGACAATTCGATTGAATTGAAAATGTCAACCTCACCATGGACAACACGTTTTCAAATATCCCATCACCTCTTTCGCCATGGGCCGACATTAGTGATCCAGTCTCACTTGCCATATTTATGGCATGTTCATTTTCAGTAAGTAGGCGGCCCATTTGGTACTGAAGCCCAATTCATAATTTACCTCTTTAAGTCCCCCTTTTCCTAGTGATCCACTGTCAAAGAGACATATGATTATCTCTTGGGACACGCGGAATATCCACCTTTCTAAAGCTTTCAGTTCCCCAACCATCTCAACTTTACACGTGACACCCTATTTCCAGACTTGAAGTATAGCATTTTCAGCACCACTACTTTCTAAAACCACCCAAGGTAGTCCAATAGTTCCCTTTTCAATGGGTTTAGCCAGCCAATATTCCTTGACATTTATGTCAGTTACACACCATTATTGCATAGTGCCTGTTTAGGTTTCGATGCATGTCTTTCCAGTTCTGTTGTGACCCCCGGAGTTACCCCTTTACTGGCCCATCATCAACACCACCGCCGGTCTTATCAATGGATTTCTTCATATTAGTTTCAACTTCAATGACTTTCCCAAATCTCTCAACAATTGCTCTAACGGATTTCTCACACTAAGCTTGTGGGGGGGGGGGGATTCCTGGAACTGCTATGCTAGCAATCTTCTGGCATTAGGGTTCCATTTCATTCCACATATAAACTTCCACTCATCTTGGTTCCATTTCTGTCTATCCGAAATCGAGTTCTTCTACTCTTTGAGTGAAAGACGGTTAGGAATTCAAAAGGCGAAAAACACGATACATGTGCCATTACTCCTTTAGCTTGCCAGCCATTCCATATGTCTTTTACTATTGTTTTCATTTTGGTTAGTATACGGATACACCACTCTAATTTTGGTATGAACACTAGGGAGGGGAAAAGTTGAACAAGTCCACTCAGATTTTGCATTTCATAGTAGTCTACCTTTGGAACCATCTACTCCTATTGCTTTGGCCCCTCTTCTTCTTTGTTCCGACCGGTTATACCCATGGGCGGGGATCTCCTTCGCCAGTTGTGCTTTAGGTTTCTCAGTGGTCTGGCCATTTGTGTTGTTATCCTCATCTCATCCACCCAAATACTGTTTGTGCCATGGATAGCATTTCTTGCCTATTCATTCTCTTTGAAACCCTCAAGGCATACTTTGTGTTTGTGGCTATCCTTCACTTCACTGGTATATGCAAACTTAAAATTCTTCCAAAAGGGTGAAAGACTTTCCATAACGTGCCTAGCCTGGTGGAGTCATGCAGGTTATCGACAAACACAGTGTTTGATTCCATTCTTGATGCTTTTAACGACGTCCTTTTTACTAACCTATTGTAAATTTTGTTTGTTACTCTCCTCTCCCATTCCACCATTTTTCGGTGTTTGATTGATGGCTGATTTGAGGGAGTTTGATGTATGAGTAAAGGTAAATGAGGTGATGACTAATGATTTTGAGGAGGGTAATAGGTGGGATGGCGGTTTTGTGGTGGTTAGAGGGGCGATGGGCTGACGATTTTGTGGTGGTTAGAGGGGTGATGGGCTGACAGTTTTGTGGAGGAAGGTTAGACAATGGTGAGTGAGTTTAGGTGGAGGGGACATGGTGCTTGGTCGAGAAGGGGTGAGTGGGGGAGTTAGGGAGGGTGAGAAGAGAGAGATGAGACGTGGTGGTTGACAGTGATTATCCCCTTTTGAACAGTATGTTATGTGTAATATGTTAGTTTATATACATTGGTATGTCCCTATGTTTAGTCGATTAGTGGATGAGGGTCTTGTTACTCTGAATATTATGGGTGATTTGATGGAACAATTATGGTTCCAAGGGCCAAACAATGACTGACAGGCTTTTTTCCTACTCAAGCAACATCTCACAGGGATCAGGTTGCAATTAGTAGTTGTCTGAGTTAGTGTATTCCTTTGGTTAGTATTTGTAAGGAGGGGGATAGGAACCGTGGTTTGTAACTCTATAATGGTATGCTTAATTGATGAATGGATGGGGTTTTAAAAAAATATAGTTTTAACTAGGCAAATTTAAGATCTATAGTTGCCAACTACAGCAGTTGGTCCTTTGCAATGTATATCCTCCCTCTCGTGGTTCCTTCACAGTGACTCTCTCCATGTTTCACAATTACGGGTTCATAAATACGTCTCCTCATTTTTTTAAACCCTTAAACTTCTCCTAATACTCTCTTACAATAAAAGAAATCTAACATTAGCGGAAGGTTTTAAAGCAATAAGTAATGGCAGGAAGGTTACTTCAAAAAGGACAAAGGATTATGGTCATAAAATAATGATCTTTTTTCTCTTCTGACAAAATATGTACTCCCTCCGTTCAACAATAACTGTCATTTTAGAAACTTGCACACTTATTAAGAAAGTAGGACAATGACGCATGTGCCCCTACTTTTTTACTTTTCCTTTAGATAATAATTTTTTTATATTAAATAGTAGGGGTAAAAGTGGAAAGAGTGTGTCAAAAGCTAGAATGACAGATATTTTTGAACAAGAATCACATCCTAAAACGACAGATATTAATGAACGGAGGGAGTATTTTACATAGTGTGCATGGTCTAATTTTGTTTTTTTAGTTTCAACTATTTCTGTTTATTTTTAGAATCATATTCGTTAATGCATTCTTACATTCAAATTGCTAGAGAATATTTCCATTGTGCTCATTGTTGTTTTCTTGTTTGATATCCAATTTTTCTTCCCCTTCATTTTTTTCGTGTATTGAGTTATAAAGCAAGGACCGTAAGTGGGTCCATTTCAACTATGGCTGTATAACGATCTTTTATGTTCCATAGGAATTGTGGGTCCTTCATTTATAGTTCTTGCATCAACATATACGAAATTATGTTTGAAGAAGTAACAATTACACTAAAATATGTAGAAATGATGTTAGGTCTTAAATGGATGATGACATACATAGATGTAAAATCATGTTGACTGAATGCCATTAGTGCAACAAAGGGCTACCATATTACACTGAATGTGTTGGTCATTTCAAGGACATCTTACCACATTTCATACATAAGCTCCGCTTGAGGTGCAACAACATGACAAACTGACATGGTAAGATTATTATGAGGAATATAGATTTTGGGCGCTAAAAATCATTGTGGACATTGAAATCTTCCAATTTTGAGCAAGCAGGAAATTATGGTTGGTGTTTTGCTTCTCTTGCATTTTGCTCTTCACCGTACCATGTCATCAAGACAACTAATCATGATTTTGTACTTGTGAAACATGTACCATGATAAGAAACAAACGATCGGGAATGAGATAGCTGGCTGTAAAGGGTAAAAACCTAACGGCAAGTGTACCGGGTCGATTATAGCAAGTTTTCTTAGAAGTATCCCTCTAGGTTACCGAACCAAAGGAGGCGCTATCTAGTTTGAGTCTCTACTTAAAAGTAACTAATACATAACTAAGCAAATTAACAATATTAAATTGGGTGTTTTGATTGTAAAATAAATAATGAAAAATAAAAACAATAAAAGTGATCTTCTTAACAATTCTTAACAAGGTAACCTGGTTTACTACTTCCCCTAGATCTTCAATTTCTCTTCCTAAGGGTTTTCCTATTCGATTACAACCTCAGATCTAAATTAATTACTTCCAATTTCCCTAAAATAAATTCTTTCTAGTAATTACTAAATCCTAACTCTCGTTATGAATTTAGTAATGAACTAATAGCGTTCAAATGTCATCTGGTTTGTGGTAAGCAAATACCGAGGAATTTACATCTCGAGTTTCACCGGTAGTATTCTTGTATTCTATTGAATACCACAATCTCACTTGTAAGCAATTAAACTAGATAAACTCAAGAAATTATAAATCACCAGAGAAATCAAACAATTAAACAAGGAATAAAACTCCATATGTATAGAATTAATCTTTAACACTTTAGCAAAGAAAAATCATAAGCTAGGATTCCATAATAAACCAAGATTCTAAGAAACTACTTAGACATTGAAAATAAAGAAACAACGATAAAGAAAAGGTAGAACATCATCAAATCTGTGTCGTGGGACAGATGACGAAATCCGATCCTACTCCATTGCTCTTAGGTCTCCAAGGGAACTACTCGACTTTGTTCTTCTCTCTTCTCTTTGTGCACAACTAAGGTTTTAATTTGTTTCCTACTTCATGAATAATGATCCAGCTATGTCTCTATTCTCCTCTGCATGGGCCTGTTCACGTGCAGTCCAATCCAAAGATTGATTTCAAATAAAAGTACTAATGGCCGCCGTCTTCTATTATCTCAAAGATTGATTAAGAAAGTTATATCTTAATCACGTGTAGCTCTTTAATGTGTGTAAATACAGCCGACAATGAATTAATTATGTTGCTGCAGCCTAATATAACCGTCAATGTAATTAGTGTTGTGTGAGCGATGAATCTGCTGCCATCGTCAATGATAAACTGCTATTGCCATCCCAGGTTGCACACCATTACGAAGCTAGATGATGAAGCACCCCTTAAAGGTTTAAAAATCGAGTAGATGAGACCTATTTTGGTTCCAAAGAAATAAAGTAGCGGGGTACCTTGCCTTTTCCTTCCTTTTCTTTCATTCCATGCATTCCCAAGGTCCAAAATTAATCTGGATCAAGCTAAAAACAATAGTAATCCCAACACTCAATGAAAACCAAGCAATTTCTTGAAAAGAAAACTGATATTTTTCAAACTGCTAGATGGAAAAATTCTTACAACTATTATTCAACCTAGATCTCAAATAAACTAAATTGTTACTCACGCAAAATCCTCAGATCAACTACCCATCAGATTAATAGATTCTAATGCAAAACCTGATTAATTCACAAGAAAAACAAGCAAAAACAAGTGGCCTGAAGCAATAACCGAAGCACTTTCTACCCCACACTTAAAATTGAACAATGTCCTCATCGTATCACAAGGGCAGTAGTGAAAAGCACGCAACATCAAGAGAACCCATAAAAACAACCAAGTTAAAAAAAAAATCAAGAGATAGTTGGAACTAAAAAAAATTAAAAATAAATTAAAACTAAAACTCCCTTGGATTTTTGTTGTTACTGCAACTAGAACGACCCCGCCCTTGAGCTTTGCTCAAGCTCGAAGCTTGGTTGCAGTACCATCATTCGGAACTCATCTGAAATAAAGATACTAAAAGAAACCAAAAACTACAAATGGAGTTATAGATAAGCAAAAACAAAAACAGGAAAAGGAACTGCACAAAAAAATTATACAGAAATTAAAATATAATAAAATGTAACACTAGGTTACCTCCCAGCCAAATGGCCTTCTTTTACGTCTTTGGCTGGAAGATACCCTTGAGGTCATCAAGGATCGAATATGAATGTATATGTGGGCGCCACATGGTGGGTGGGTCGGGGATCATATATCTTCATAGAACATCCTGCTCAAATGGAAATAAAACTTCAACACTTCAAATATGATAGTGCAAACTCCACTAATTGTCCGTCAGGTGGTTGTGTTGAGGTGGGTGATCCTTGATGTGAGGATCACTGTAACACCCCATCCGTTAAACCCATAATTACCTCTTAAACGGACACATTTGTCAGTAAACTCGTAGCAGAACTCTAACTACAACTGTAATACCCCAAATTTCTTAAACTCTGATTAGGGCCTTACTTAGTTGTAAACCTTAGGAAACCCTAATTTCTAAGGATGGAGAAGGTTATAATTAGTTGTAAGTGCATGGTGAACATTAGAAACCCTAGTTCCCGGAAATCACCCGGTAAACCTTAGTTTCGCAGGATTCCTAAATTCCCGAAAATTACTAAATTCCTTAGGAACTGAGAGTGGTTATCAACCTTAGGAAGAGTGTTAGATACTTTGAGTGTTTTGAGGAAAGAAACAATCATATCTTTCTTCTTTTAATATAAGACAATCTAGTTACATTTTTCAGTATTTAGTGGTTCTGGGCAAACGAGGCTTCGGAAGAGCTCAGAAGTGACCCGAGGAAATTCCTGAAACTTGATAACCCATACTAGTATTAACATACCTACATATAGTATTAATACCCATGAAAATCTCAAGCCAAACATGGCCTAAGGTGGTGGCCGAAAATATCAAAGAAAGGAGGAGAAATATCTCGTTACTATTTATACTATTCATCACCTCCTTACTATTTGTAATGATTATCAAAGCAACTTGCTCCCCTTATCCATTCAAGGTTGGTTATGTATGATGGTTAGGATTAGTTTTGGACACTTGGCACAATCAATGGCTAAGGAGAATTCTAGACTAATGATTATAAGTTAAAGATAAGGATGAAATTTAGTATAAAAAGGGGGGGTGGAGGTCGGCCATGGTAGGTGAGCAAGTGGCCATTCTTCTTCATCTACCCTGTTTCTCCCAAGCTAGAAAACCATTGGAGCTTAGGCAACAACACTCCTCCATTAGAAAACAAGTTTAAGGTGTTAATTAAGCTAAAATCAAGGAAAAAGGCAAGTTTAAGGAGTGGAAGCCAAACTCCAAGGTGGGAACTTGGTTGGTGGGGATTTTGAGTTCAAGCAACCTATAATCAAGGTATAAGAACACCAAAATGGCTAGGAGAGGACAGGTAACATCTATGCACATCACTTTCACCTTTAAAGCTTATTTTCTTCTTAAGTCATTCTATTTGGTTACCTACGAATCCTATATCCTATTTTCTTAAATTTTTACAGTAAACTAGGGATGAATAGTTAGTGATATCCTAGAAAATCAAGTCGAAATAAGGTTGGGAAGTAGGAAAACTAAGGAACTTTGAAAATGGGAAAATGAGCTTTAAGCTTTAGGAATTGTTTAGATGGGTTTCCGACATGGTTTGAGCTAAATTTGAGGGTAGTCTTGAATAGTGAATATATGGTTATGGTTGAAAAATCAAGTCGAATGGAGAATTTAAGTCGGTTAGACATGGTAAGGAAGCTAAAAATGAGAAAATGTGCTTTAAGCCTTTCTGAATGGTTGGATGGGTTTCCGAATTGATCTGAGCTGAAATTTTGTGGAGATACTTTTGTTGTGGATTTAGTCATGGTTAAATTTAGGCCGATACCTTTGGGAAGTTATTTAAGTTGGTAAAGTGATTTTGGTCAAAAATGAGTTTTTAAGCTTTCTAAGGTGGTTTCTTGGAAATTGTTTGATTCTCTGATTTATTGAAGCTTAAATATGTTGTTATGTTATAAGGTGATTTTACAAGTGGTGAGCTTGATGTGTGAATTACTACTTGTGTTGCTTGTGCTTAAGCTGGTTTATGATATCTTACTCATGGTTTGTAAATGTGTTTAAGGATAACCTCTTGTGGTGGTGGTGGAAAGTATTGTGTGATGTTGATATCATGGTTATCCTAAGGCTATGCCTCTTGTGAGAGCCTTTAAGGCCAAGCCGATGTTCCGGCAACAATATAAGCTCTACTAATGAATTGGAGCTGCCACTATGATCTACTCCTATTGGGCAGAAGTTTTCAATAGGGGGTGTGCACACTTAAGGACATAGGGTGGGTGGTGGTGGTGGACTTCATTTGGAAATATCTTGTATATGATATTAATTATCTCTTGATAATTCTTGGTACAGGTAAATGGTGTGTGATCTTTCTGATTTGTTATAATTGTTAATATTTACTGGAAACAAAGGTTTTAAAGAGAAAATAAGTTTTTACGGGGTGTGGTAGTGTTACTCAGTTTTTACTGATTTTATTTGTTTGTTTTTCCTGTGTATATGAATTCTGTGAATTCAGGGTACTGGGATGGTCACCTTCTCTGCACTGAGGACGAGTCCACCGATACTTTCTATATTTTCATGTTTGTCACCTATCGTAGAAGTATTCAGCCTGGGGTCACCGAGATAGTGCTTGAGGAGTGGAACAAGAAGATACAGGTTTTAGGCACCCAGAATGGCAGCAGTCAGTCTATCACTATGAAGTTTCCACTATTTACGAGTATATGGAAGTAGTCCCATGTTAGATACTAGTGATATAATAGTCTTTTGATACCCCTTTACTTTTGGTGTAAAATAGGAGTAGGAGCTAACTAGTGGTTGGCTGGAAGGGGTCTTTTGGTACTAAGGTGTAAAGTGACGGGTTGGTTGTGTCACTCTTTTGGTAGTAGAACAGCGTTGTAAGAAGCTAACGTAGGGGTGGTGGTGGTAAGTAGCCTTACACTTACTAGTCTTTAGTAAGTGTGGCGGTAACCCCCGGTGATAGTATTAGGGGACCTTTGTAAAAACTGACGCATGTATATATAAGTTAACGTTAAGTTGTTGTTTCGTTATAAAATGTCCTAAAAATAAAAAAAAGAATGGTTAAGTATATGGTGGTGGTAAACCGGGGCGTTACAGAGTGGTATCAGAGCTATAGGTTTGTTGGAGGGGAAAGTCAGGTTTGTTTAGGAAGCAAGGTGACCCAGGCTTAGGTTTAGGAGTCTAGGCAGAACCATGTGGTTCTGAAAATGTGATTTGTTGTGATATTTGTGTTGTGCTTGATTGATTATAGTTAACTATTTATATTGCAACTAACATATCTATGTGTAGAATAATGGAGAGGGAGAGGACAGAGTAATGGAGAGGGAGAGGACAGATGGATGAACTGAGGGAGTTGACACTGAGTATGGGAAGAATCTTGGAGCAGCATGGGCTAGAGCTGAAATACCCAAGGATTTCTCCCAAGGATAGCAGCTATGAAACCAAGTACTTATTCGGGAGAAGAGGATCCAGTGATTCTGGAGGAGTGGATCAGAGAGTTTGACAAAATATTTGATATCATTGATTGCCGAAGAAAAGAGGTAAGTGGGGCCGTATTTTATTTTAAAGGAGAGGCTGATCTGTGGTGGACTGCGAGGAGGAGAGACTCAAGGAAATCCAGGTTTTGGATGGAATATGTTGAAGGATGCGATGAGGAAAGATTTTATCCGGAGCATGTAAGGTTGCAGAAATATCAGGAATTTACTGGATTGAGGCAGCGGATAGATGATGTTAAAACTTATCATGCTAAGTTCGTGGAGCTTGCTAGATTTGCTCCGCATGTGGTACCAGATGAGACTGCTAAGGTTCAACGTTTCTTGGAGGGTTAAATTGGGATTTACAAGAAGCTCTGAGTATAATACCTATAGTACTTTACAAGAGGCATACGATAAAGCTGCTAATCTTTATAGGGTACAACAGAGAGGAAGAAGTACAAACGGGGCGGAAAAGGAGAATGGAGTCACGTAAGGCTGAGAACTTTGATAAGAGGACTAAAATAGAAGTTAGACCAAGTGGGGGAGCCAGACCCAATTACTCGGGACGGCGATTCAATGATAAAGGAACTAGATACTTTTTTGCAAGATTTGTGGAAGGAATCATCCGGGAAGATTGTGAAGGAAGGTTGGTAAAGTGTTTTAACTGTGGGAAGCTAGGCCATAGGCCTATGAGTGTAGGGTAAGAAGATGGAAGGAGGTACTGATCAGTAGCCAACCTGCTACAACTGGAATTTCAACAACCAGAACAATCATGGCAACCAAGGTGGAGTACAGCTGAATAATCAAAATGGACAGAGGAATAATTATAATGGTCCAAGAGGTAATATGGTGGACAAGGGAGTAATCAGGGGAAGCAATACAATATGGAAGTGGAAGTACTCAGGGAGGAGGCTATAAGAATCAGGGATATATCAACGTAATCAGCAAGACGGAGGCTGAATCTCAACAAAGGGGCGTCATTACAGGTACTTTTCCAGTTCTTGGAACTAGTGCTAAAGTATTGTTTGATTCTGGTGCAACCTGTTCTTTTATATCCTCTGAGTTCTTGAAGAAAGTAGGAGTAGTCCCTGATATAGAAGTTGAAATTTCTGTTTCTACACCTACGGGAAGAGTGGTAGGATGCACTAGGAAGATCGAGGGAGTAAAAATAACCATAGAGGGTAGAGAATTCGAGATGGATATGATAGAGTTTGATTTGAAGATTTTGATATAATCTTGGGGATGGATTGGTTGAGTAAGCACAAGGGGCGCATAGATGTGAAAACAAAGATTGTACAAACAAAGATTAGCTTATGTGGGAAGAAAGGGAAGAGAGTGTCGTACACATGAAGGAGCTAAACAAAGGGTAAAGGTCACCTGCCTTAAAATCTTAAAGGAGTTGCAAAAGGAGAGCCGTTTATATGTGTTGTATTCAAGAAGAAAAATCGGCACAGAACAGAAGTCATCCGCACTTGAGGATCTTCCAGTAGCAGGGAGTTTCGGATGTTTTTCCAGAAGAAATTCCCGGACTTCCCGACCGTGAGATTGAGTTCACTATTGATTTAGTACCAGGAACAGCTCCAATTTCTAAGCATCCTTATAGGATGGCCCCGAATGAGATGAATAGCTAAAGAAACAGTTGGAGGAACTTTTAGAAAAGGTTATATACGACCGAGTGCTTCTCTGTGGGGAGCCCCAGTATTGTTTGTAAAAAGAAGGATGGAACTTTGCGTCTTTGCATTGATTACAGGGAATTGAATAACGTCACAATCAAGAATAAATATCCCTTGCCTAGGATTGATGACTTGTTCGACCAGTACAAGGAGCTAAAGTATTTTCTAAGATTGATTTAAGATCAGGCTATCATCAGTTAAAGATAGTAGAGAAGGATATACCAAAGACAGCCTTTCGAACTAGGTATGGTCATTATGAGTATGTGGTTATGCCATTTGGGCTAACAAATGCACCGGCAGTATTTATGGATTTAATGAATCGGGTTTTCAGCCAATTCCTGGATAAGTTTGTAGTGGATTTATTGATGACATATTGGTGTACTCGAAGGATGAGGAGCAACATGCTGATCATCTGCGGCGAGTTCTACAGTTTTAGGGAGAATAAATGTACGCCAAATTATCTATGTGATTTTTGGCTCAAGGAAGTATCGTTTTTAGGACATGTGGTAACCGGAGATGGAATTTCGGTTGACCCGGCTAAAATTCAGGCTGTTAAGGATTGGCCCAGGCCAACGAATGTTCGAGAAGTTAAGTTTTCTTGGGTTAGCTGGATACTATAGTTTGTTCAAGATTTCGCTAAAATTGCAAGACCGCTTACAAATCTGATGAAAAAGGAAGTACGTTATAAGTGGGATGAAGATTGTGAAAAAGCTTTCCAGATTTTGAAGGAGAAGTTAACCACAACACCATTCTTACATTGCCCTGTGGTACAGAAGGTTCGAAGTATATAGTGATGCGTCTAAATATGGATTAGGGTGTGTTTGATGCAGAATGGCAAGGTCATTGCCTATGCCTCTCGACAGTTGAAGAGCTATGAGACAGGTACCCTACTCATGATTTGGAACTTGCAGCTGTAGTTTTTGCCTTGAAAATTTGGAGGCATTATTGTATGGAACTTCTTGCAAATTTACACGGATCACAAGAGCTTGAAATATATTTTACTCAAAAAGAGCTTAATGAGGCAAGGAGATGGTTGGAACTTATTAAGGATTATGACCTGAGATTATACCATGAAGGCAAAGCCAACGTGGTGGCAGACGCCTTAAGTCGAAGAGGAGTCACGAGGGAGAAGCTAATTGGATATTACCTGATGAGTTGGTACAAGATTTCAAGGTTGAACCTTGAGGTGGTAACAACGGGGGAGGTGGATAGAGAAATTTTGGCTAGTATGAACGCATTCCTCGACATTTACAAGGAAATTTTGCATCATCAACAAGAGGATGAGAAATACGGAAAATAAAGGAAAAGTGGAAAAAGGAGAAGCCCCATATTTTAAGATTTAAGACGATGGTAGTTTGAGATTTCGTGGAGATGGTGTTATACCAGATTCATGTGGCGATATTAAAAGGAAGTTGATGCAGGAAGCTCATAACTCTGCTTATTCCATACATCCAGGGAAACAAGTTGTATAAAGATTTGAAGAAAAGTTTTGGTGGCCAGGCATGAAAAAGGAGATAGCTGAACATGTGTCGAAGTGTTAACATGTCAAAAAGTTAAATTCGAGCACAAGAAAGTAGGAGGCATGTTGCAACGTTGGATATACCCATGTGGAAATGGGATTCGATATCTATGGACTTTTAGTGGGATTACCACCGACCAGAGGAGGGATGATCAGATTTGGGTGATTGTGGATCGATTGACTAAGACTATAGATTAATTCCAATGAAAAGTACTTGGTCTATGGAACAGCTGGTGGAAGCATATATTAAGAATGTGGTTAAATATCACGGAGTCCCAGTGGAAATTATTTGGATAGAGATTCTAGGTTTATCTCAAGATTTTGGCAGCAATTCCAAAAAGCCATGGGAACAAAATTGAGCCTCGTACAGCTTACCACCCACAGACTGATGGGCAGACGGAGAGAACTATCCAAACTTTAGAGGATATGTTGCGGGCTTGTGCGATGGATTATCAAGGGTCATGGAGTGACAAGTTGCACTTGATTGAATTTTCTTACAACAACAGTTACCACTCAAGTATCCATATGGCCCCGTATGAAGCTTTATATGGTAGGAAGTGTCGTACTCCGTTATGTTGGAATGATACGCAGGAGGTGGTTATGGTAGGGCCTGAGTTAACAAGGAGATGGCCCAATAGGTTAGAAATATCGGCAGAAGTTGAAAGCCGCACAAGATAGGCAAAAGTCTTATGCTGATTTACATAGAGGCCAGTAGAATTCAATGTGGAGATAAGGTATTCCTGAAGGTTTCACCCACTAAGAGTGTGGTACGGTTTGGCAAGAAAGGAAAACTTGCTCCTAATATATCGGTCGTATGAAGTGTTGGAAAAGGTTGGAATTTAGCTTATCGTTTAGCTTTGCCAATGAATTTGGAGAGGTCCATAATGTGTTCCACGTATCACAATTGAAGCGATATGTTCCAGACGATCCATGTGTTGCAACCAACGAAGTAGAAGTTGCACCTAATTTGACTTATGAAGAACACCCGATTAAAATTTTGGATCGTAAGACAAGGGAGACCCAGGGAAGTCTGTAGATTTGGTTAAAGTTTTGGACTCATCATGGAGTTCAAGAAGCTACATGGGAACTAGAAAGCAAGATGAGAGCTCAACACCCAGAACTTTGATTAAGGTTAGCAATTAAAGTTTCAGGAGAAACTTTCTTTTTAGGGGGGGAGAGTCGTATGGTAAGTGGTGAATATCTATTAGTGTTTGTGAATGTTTGTTGGTGATTGTGAATGTTTGTTGGTGCCAGAAATGGTTGGTAATACTTGAATGTTATTTTAGGAGTTGTTTTCTTAATGATTTTATATGTGGTATCGTTGAATTTGTGAATGGTTTATATTGTGTGATGGATGGGATTGGTATGTCTGAGGTTTTGTGTGATGTTGCTGAATCATTTGTGGTTGATGAAGCTAATGAGAATTATTGTGTGGAGTATTGTTTTAATTTCTTGGAGTATGTGAATGTATTGTTTTGTGATGAATTGAGCTTCGAGGACGAAGCTTTGTTTAACGGGGGGAGGATGTAATACCCCAAATTTCTTAAACTGTGATTAGGGCCTTACTTAACTGTAAACCTAGGAAACCCTAATTTCTAAGATGGAAAGGTTATAATTAGTTGGAAGTGCATGGTGAACATTAGAAACCTAGTTCCCGGAAATCACCCGGTAAACCTTAGTTTCGCAGGATTCCTGAAATTCCCGAAAATTACTAAATTCCTTAGGAACTGAGAGTGGTTATCAACCTTAGGAAGATTGTTAGATACTTTTGAGAGTGTTTTGAGGAAAAACAATCATATCTTTCTTCTTTTAATATAAGACAATCTAGTTACATTTTTCAGTATTTAGTGGTTCTGGCAAACGAGGCTTCGGAAGAGCTCAGAAGTGACCCGAGGAAATTCCTGAAACTTGATAACCCATACTAGTATTAACATACCTACATATATAGTCTTAATACCCATGAAAAGCTCAAGCCAAACATGGCCTAAGGTGGTGGCCGAAAATATCAAGAAAGGAGGAGAAAATATCTCGGTTACTATTTACACACTATTCACACCTCCTTACTATTTGTAATGATTATCAAAGCAACTTGCTCCCTCCTTATCCATTCAAGGTCGGTTATGTATGATGGTTAGGATTAGTTTTGGTCACTTGGCACAATCAATGGCTAAGGACAAATTCTAGACTAATGATTATAAGTTAAAGGATAAGGATGAAATTTAGTATAAAAGGGGGGTGGAGGTCGGCCATGGTAGGTGAGCAAGGTGGCCATTCTTCTTCATCTACCCTGTTTCTCCTAAGCTAGAAAACCCATTGGAGCTTAGGCAACAACACTCCTCCATTAGAAACAAGTTTAAGGTGTAATTAAGCTAAAATCAAGGAAAAAGGCAAGTTTAAGGAGTGGAAGCCAAACTCCAAGGTGGGCGACTTGGTTGGTGGGATTTTGAGTTCAAGAACCTATAATAAGGTTAAGAACACCAAAATGGCTAGGAGAGGACAGGTAACATCTATGCACATCACTTTCACCTTTAAAGCTTATTTTCTTCTTAAGTCATTCTATTTGGTTACCTACGAATCCTATATCCTATTTTCTTAAAATTTTTACAGTAAACTAGGGATGAATATTTAGTGAATATCCTAGAAAATCAAGTCGAAATAAGTTGGGAAGTAAAAACTCTAAGGAACTTTGAAAATGGAAAAAATGAGCTTTAAGCTTTAGGAATTGTTTAGATGGGTTTCCGACATGGGTTTGAGCTAAAATTTTGAGGGTAGTCTTGAAAGTGAATATATGGTTATGGTTGAAAAATCAAGTCGAATGGAGATTTAAGTCGGTTAGACATGGTAAGGAAGCTAAAAATGAGAAAATGTGCTTTAAGCCTTTCTGAATGGTTGGATGGGTTTCCGAATTGATCTTGAGCTGAAATTTTGTGGAGATACTTGTGTTGTTGATTTAGGAACATGGTTAAATTTTGGCCGATACCTTGGGAAGTTATTTAAGTTGGTAAATGATTTTGGTCAAAAATGAGTTTTTAAGCTTTCTAAGGTGGTTTCTTGGAAATTGTTTGATTATCTGATTTATTGAAGCTTAAATGTATTTTTATGATGTTATAAGGTGATTTTACAAGTGTGAGCTTGATGTGTGAATTACTACTTGTGTTGCTTGTGCTTAAGCTGGTTTATGATATCTTACTCATGGTTTGTAAATGTGTTTAAGGATAACCTCTTGTGGTGGTGGTGGTGGAAAGTATTGTGTGATGTTGATATCATGGTTATCCTAAGGCTATGCCTCTTGTGAGAGCCTTTAAGGCCAAGCCGATGTTCCGGCAACAATATAAGCTCCTACTAATGAATTGGAGCTGCCACTATGATCTACTCCTATTGGGCAGAAGTTTTCAATAGGGGGTGTGCACACTTAAGGACATAGGGTGGGTGGTGGTGGTGGTGGACTTCATTTGGAAATATCTTGTATATATTAATTATCTCTTGATAATTCTTGGTACAGGTAAATGGTGTGTGATCTTTCTGATTTGTTATATTGTTAATATTTACTGGAAACAAAGGTTTTAAAGAGAAAATAAGTTTTTACGGGGTGTGGTAGTGTTACTCAGTTTTTACTGATTTTATTTGTTTGTTTTCCTGTGTATATGAATTCTGTGAATTCAGGGTAACTGGGATGGTCACCTTCTCTGCACTGAGGACGAGTCCACCGATACTTTCTATATTTTCATGTTTGTCACCTATCGTAGAAGTATTCAGCCTGGGGTCACCGAGATAGTGCTTGAGGAGTGGAACAAGAAGATACAGGGTTTTAGGCACCCAGAATGGCAGCAGTCAGTCTATCACTATGAAGTTTCCACTGTTACGAGTATATGGAAGTAGTCCCATGTTAGATACTAGTGATGTAATAGTCTTTTGATACCCCTTTACTTTTGGTGTAAAATAGGAGTAGGAGCTAACTTAGTGTTGGCTGGAAGGGGTCTTTTGGTACTAAGGTGTAAAGTGACGGGTTGGTTGTGTCACTCTTTTGGTAGTAGAACAACGTTGTAAGATAGCTAACGTAGGGGTGGTGGTGGTAAGTAGCCTTACACTTACTAGTCTTTAGTAAGTGTGGCGGTAACCCCCGGTGATAGTATTAGGGGACCTTTGTAAAAACTGACGCATGTATAAATAAGTTAACGTTAAGTGTTGTTTCAGTTATAACATGTCCTAAAGAATAAAAAAAAGAATGGTTAAGTATATGGTGGTGGTAAACCTGGGCGTCACAACAACGGAGGGTGGTACAATGCCGTTAGCCATCCTTATGACTAACCAGGCATAACTCAACTACTGCATCGGTCTGATGGACCGGAATAACCGAGTTCTCAATACAAAAACATTACTCATTCATTTCTAACCGAGTCCCATACAATACAATTCTCCATTTAGTTCTTTACTATACCGAGTCTACAACACATGGATGCCGATAACATATTCGGTCTTATACCTCATACAAATACATAAGTAATTAAAATTTAACTACCCATGCTAACCACCGTCCCCATCCTACTCTCGAACAGAATCATCTTCAGTGTACCTGAAAATAAAAACGATGCCCCTAGGGGCTCAGCATATTGCTGCATATGAAATTCGTATACCCCGCGTGCTAACCGGGATACGCCGACTACTTTTGTCCAAAGCATGGGATTCATTTTACTACCTTCATCATGCAAATAGTAATACATTACATATGTACACTATACAAGGATTTGTTGTTCAATCATGGAATACAATCCCCAGCTAACATAACAAGATTGTTAGTTCATAATACATTACTCTTAGGCCTTGAGGGTTTCTACCTCACTAGGCCTTAGTTACTTATTCAATCTCTCATCCACTCTCTTGGGTTACTTATTCATTATCTCACCCACTCTCGTGGGTTACTTATACTCGAGCTCTCTAGTTCTCGAGACTCTACAGGTCTCGTACTTACTACATGATCGTTTTCTCTTAATTCATTTTTAAGCCAAAACTCATGGCCTCCGGGCAGAGTCATACTCAAGACTCACCACCGGCTTCCGAGCCTAGTCTTACTTCCCCGGTTTCGACCCTACTCTGGGTTAGCATGCAGGGAAGGTTCAACTAGCTCCCGGAACTCTCTCTTAGTTCCTACCTCTTTCACATAGGTCAACTACTCTTGGACTTCTCACATTCCATACACTCCTCTCTCAGAGTTATATATAATTTGTATATTAGTCTAGAGGCATCACTCTCGATGTCTCTAATGACTTTGGGAATTTTCTTAAGTTTGGTTACTCTTAAGTTTAAGGGTTACCCCAACATTTTGTATACTATACTTCCAGTTATTTTCTCATACCGGGTCGAATCCTCATATAGGAGGTCGACCGTATCTTAAGGGAGTTTAACAATCCCTTATGTCTCTTTTACTTATCTCACAAGTTCACACTTTGAACTATCTTCAATCCTCTAGATGGAGGTTCATTTACCTTTCCACATTTATTTATTTCGTGGATTGTCTCATTTTGATTTTCTAACCGTTATCGGGTGTTTACTAAACCCGTACAACTCCCTCACATACTAGTGAGTTCATAAGTTTGCGATATCGTTATTCTTAAATCGATGGTTTGTGTGTTTGCAAGTTTTTGTTATTTTACGATACAACCCGATGTACGAGTCTCTAGCCAATCGTTACTCCCTATGAGTCAGTGTAACACCCATAATCCTAAACCTGTAATAACGTCGCAAGTCGTAGCATAATAATAACAATTTGCAGCCGGAAAATAAAACTATCTACCTTGGTGTTACACGCCGTTACTCACCCTTGTGAGTAACAAGGCATCCTTACTCTTTCCAACAACAACTCCTCATGCTGTGATGAACAGATACTGAGCACTCTAATTATTACAAACAAAATCCAACTAAATGAGCAACTAACTGAATACAACAACCTCCTTAATACAATACAAAATGAGACCAAAGGTGTTTGTTGAAAACACATCAGCTACCCCCGCAATCGAAATGCTGGTATGCTAAATGTAGTCTTAAATCATCTAGATTCCGTAGGTCGTTTTAGCCATCTTGATATTAGATTCTTTACATGTAATACCGGTTTACAATAACAACAGTAATAACTGTAAACGTTAAACAATCACATATCAACTCACCTGTAAACATCAATGTACAATAGTACACAACACCAATAACCACACATCAATAATCCATAGCAATACCAATAATCTCACATCAATAACAATAACCAATAATCACACATCAGTAATTCAAACAGATATGTGTATTAAACTGTACTTGTTAGTTGGCCACCTGGCCCTTATTCTTTAAACCAATCACTTAACCTTTTCCAATTAATTTCCACCTCAGGCGTCATGTCAAGACAACCCTTAATAACGTATTAATGGACGATAGTCCCCTGGGTTCCAATGGAACCGTTACCAGCTGACCTTATGGCCCTGGACAAATATAAGACCGATCCGTCGAACCTGTGCACCAACGGTAGCGCCCTCCGCCATCGTCGAATGTGGACAATGGATTCCCTTGAGTGACTCCCCATTGAAGTCCCTCGTAGTGATCATGATGCGCAACCAGAAAGTCAAAACAGTCTGGATTCCTCTCTTTATAAGTTAGCCCTTTTTGTCAGTGACATAATAACCAATCCTTGAGTTAAGACTATAACAGTTGACCATCAGTTAGGTTCAATAATACCTACGGTCAATTAGTCTTGTTCCAGTTTAGATGTATAAACTTCCAGTCATAAGACATTCGCGTAAAAATAGAACAACAGTGGTGTCGAGCAATACATTATACAATATCATATACATAAAATCACAGATTCGCTCTTAACAATTAACACACAACGTCTGGACCTTAGGAAAATCCTTAGGACATTCAGACCACACAATTAACATACCGTTCACCAAGTAACTGATAGCTTAACAAATTCCTATTCAGTAGCTCCTCCCCGTACGCTGTTTATAAACATGCAATACCGGGTAATATTAATATAACTATTCACTAAATTACAGTACTGTTACTGTAGAGTTCATACTCGTAGTATACTAACTCTGTATGTTCTTTATTTCTCCCTGTTATTTAACAGTGGTTCTAGGTAGTCCATCATTCATATTTTGTAATCCACATGTGATAATGAATTTCTACTTTGTAGTACATCTTATTGATTAATCATTTACCCATATTTATTCTCACTTATTCCATCTGTCAATCTCCTTTAGTTGTTTTTATACAACCACAATTATTTTTATAACTTATATTATATCCCTTAATTGTTTCCACTTATCCTTTATACTTACAAATTGGTTATTTGCATTATAACCACCTTTATTTAATAAACCTTATATTATACTCCATAATATACCATAATACATTATGTTACTTAGTTTCAATCCCTTTCTTTATTAAATTACAAAACCAACCTTATTAATTTCTGTAATTATAAGTTCGACACATTAACTTTTATAAATTACCAAATAACCTTATAAATCCGGTATTATATTTTGGAGACATTATCTTTTGTAATTTACCAAGTAACCACATATATTTTTTCGGTGATTACCATTCAAATACTCCAACTTTTAAATATTACTAAATAACCATATAAATTTTATAATTTACTAATTATCCATATTAATTTTTGGTAACTATAAAATGAATATTCTAATTTTATAAATTACCAAATGACCACATATACTTTCGGTCTTAATATATCTTTCCTTTATTTACAACTTAACTCCAAAACTTTATATAAGTTACATATTAACTTATAAACTATAGTTTTAATATTTAATTTCTTTAAATAACCAAAAGGACCCATATATTTTATATTATGAATCCGCCCCAAATTAAATTCGGTTTACACTTGTTCTTCCATAAATTACACATTTACCCTTAAACTTTTATAAACTTAACATTTTATGTCATAAATCATTTTAACCCAAATTTTTTGGTCAACACTTTGACCAAGACTTAATTTCATAATTAATACTTTAATATACCCATAAAATCACGTATATCTCGGTTATACTCCAAACTTCCCAATAATTACAAAATAGCCCCAAACTTTATAAATTGTTATTTAACTTAAAAACACTTATTTAAATTCACCAAAATTCATAATATTAATTCCTACCTTATATTAATCATACTTATACCAAATCACTCCTTTAATTCTCCGCTTTTATATTTTGTTCACCAAACTTTGCAAAATTTGCATTTTAGCCACAAACCTTATTTAAGTAGCCATTTAAATACTTGTAGCTATTTTTAATACTCCCAAAATTTAAAATATAAGTTAATATACTTATATATTTCGAAAATCACCAAATAAGCCATGTTATTCTCGACTTTGATTTTATTTTACTATATAGTTTTAAAACTTGCTTTAAACTTTATAATAAATATATATAAGTGTATATAAGCCATATAACACTTCTAAAAATTATGCTAATGACTTAGAATGTTTATAATCTCAAAATAGAACATTTTATTCTTAGACAATTCAGTTTATATATATGCATCTTAATTAATTTTTTGTGACACATATTTATACCTTAAGGTAATAATCTTACCTCATATGTTGTAAATTACTTTCTTGACATTATAACCCAATATATTCGGCTTTAATTTATTTAGGGGTTATATATAATTTTTATACCAAAGTTTGAAGCTTAAATCAAGCTTAAACTTAATAAACCTTAATTATATAAACTTACTCCTTAAATCAAGATAATTCTTGTACTTGATTTCTCCTTGAATTCCAAGCTCTCCAAATGCTATCTTGATGAAGAACTTTCGGCCTCCTTATATAAATTTAGGAGATCCATTTGTTAGACTTCTAACAAGGATTCATAAACAAGATTTGGAGTAGTCTTACGAGAGTTTACCTTAGGAATTTTTCAAGGAATTTTTAGTAGACCTTGAGATGGTTGTAGATCTAAATTTCCTTCATGAAATAATGAAGAGAATATTGGTTTAGAAGTTCATAAATTTTCGGTAATAACCTTAGGCATTTTGCAAGGATTTTCAACATGAAAATATACCTTAACTTGTTCTTGTTGTTCCTTGTGTTGTTGTTGAATCTAGGAACCTCCTTGGAGAACTAAAGCTTGGCGAAATCTTGGTTAGTTTCTAGGTAGATTCTTGCTTCAAGACTTAGAAGATTTAACTAGGAATTTACATAGAAATGGTGTTAGAACTTGAAACACCATTAATGGAGCTTAGAAGCTCTAAGGTATGAACTAGCAAATGAAGAAGAAAAGAGAGAAGAAGAGAGGCTTACCAAATCGGCCAAAGGAAAGGTTAGGAAAGAATGAAACTCACGTTGGACTTAAGGTAAGGCAAGGAAAGAGAATTCAAAATTTGATTGGCTTTGTTTATTGTTTATTTGATAAGGCATTCTATTCCTTAATTTATTCCTTTGATTATTGACTCAATAAATTGCCCATTATTGTACACACTTTCGGCTGATTGGCATGGGAAAGAGAGGTCCTTGTTTGATAATTGAAAGAAGAAGACAAGAGTAGGTATAGGTAAGTGTTTTCTTTTGAATTTTCTACATTGAATTGTCTTTGTTCTTCTTGTATCTTACGGTATTATTTGTGCATATAGGAGACTGATTTCTTTGATAATTGAAGACAATATATCATGGCTAGATAGGTAGGTATTTACTTTGAATTTTATAAGGCAAACAAGACTTCTTTTCCTTATCAAAATCGGCCACCTATGCTAGCTAAGGCCATTTGATTTTTGTTTGTTTTTGACATAAATATATGCATTATTAGGTAGCTGTCTTCCTTGACCAATTTGTCAGCAATAAGTCACTCCTTTTACTACTCAAAATCGGCTGCATATGGCTAGAGAACATGGGTTGTTTTGTTGGTATACTAGCACATGTATAGTAGATATAGCTTACTTATTTTAATTCCATTACTTTTGTTTAAACTAATTTCTCCTTGATTCCTTTCCGGCATACGGTAATGGAGGTCTCTTTTGGCTGGGTCATTTGACATAATATAACATATGACACATGGGAAGTGAGGCACCATTCCATAAGGCAAATTTTGAATTAAAACTAGTCAATATTGACCACAAATGGCACCCACAATGGAGGCTAGATGGGGTTGATTTTTAATTTGATTTTTGTTACACTATATTGTACTAAGATCATACTAATATGTGTAATAGTTTCCAGCATTTATTTGGTACATTTATACTATGGTAAAAGATGAAAGTTTTAAGGTAAAAATGCTGATTTTAGGTACCTTTTTGATGATAAAATCGCTCCCATTTGTACTATGAATTTAGTACTGGAATTAATTGATTTAGATGGTAAATTTATCCCCTTTTAAGATTATCAACTCGTGGCTCCTCAAAAGCTTCAAGGTAATTGTGTAAAACGCATTTTTGTGACACCCGAAGGTGCGTTTTTGTGCTTTAAGGATTTTCTGAAAAATAATTAGTCGCTATGAGTTCCAAGTATTTATTGACATTTTTTATAGTCAATAATAATATGTTAAGGTGTTACATTGAGTTATATGGGGTTATATAAACTCGTAACTCAATTTTCGGGCTACCGGGACACTCCCGGGGCAAAATAGAGCGTTAAGAATTTCCCCCGAGCACTTTGTGTATTTTTGAAAAATTAGCTCTAGCATTCTCTTTAGAATGGTGAATATTGATGTTAGGAACTCTAAGAATAATTTATATTGGAGTTTGTGCCACTTCGGTACTTCTCCGGGGCACTCCTAGGGGTTTATGGGGCCCTCATCGGGAACCTCCGAGCACTTTATATTTAACTGGGAATTTATCATGAGTACTTCATCATATATGTTTATTAAAGTGTTGTTGTGCTTTTGTAATGAAGTGTAATGCTTTATTTTATTTTATAAGGTATTTCCGGGACTTTCAGGCCTTAATGGGCCCTTAAGGAAACTCCCGGGCATATTGTATTTTTACACAGTTCTAACTGAGGACTTGTGTTTTAAAGATCATAAAATGATCCTTGTTTAACTTGATATGAGTTTTATAGCTTATATAACTTGGTTAGCTTAAGGTCGGGCTTTAGCGCTCGTTTTTGACCTTAAGGAGTGTAGGTGCGTTTTAACGCCCAAGTGTTTATATACTTCTATCAGAGTTTAATAATCCCCCAGATAATATTTATTTACCATTATTTAATTATTTAAAGGTTAGGGGTATTTCAGTCTACCCCCCTTAAAAGGACTTCGTCCCGAAGTCATAACTTATACTTACATATCCTATGGAATCAAGTTCCTCGTATCTATTCCCTGTATGCTTATCATTCCTGGGTGTCAATACTATATTGACACCTCTACATTCCATCAGTAATCTGAGTGTATACAATTCGTACATACACATAATCTTGCTCATGACAAACAATGTAATCATAGCATAAGTAACTTGATAAATACTGTAAAGCAAATAAGTGTTCCAACTTCCTAGCTATCCCACTCGGTCATCGCTGCACAAGTGCAATACCAAAACACTCAGTCCTACAGAGTGCAGAGACGTAAACCCTTGGCAGTAAATCTCTTGTGTGATTGTAGGAATGAACATACCGCAAAGTAAATAAGTGTATTTTTATTAACCAACCAAGTGTTACATAGAACACTTCAATAGCCATCCAAGTGTCACATAGGACACATCAATACCAAGTGTTGCATAGAACACACAAATAACCATTCAAGTGTCACATAGGACATAACAATAACCACCCAAGTGTCACATAGGACATATCAATAACCAACCAATTGCACACATGCACAACAATCAAACACAAACAACCAATTACAAAACCAGTATAGACTGCAGATATGCAAGTCGCATGTGGTGCTCTACCCCCCTTAAAAAGGGTTACGATCACGTACCCCCCACAAGTATACACAAAACTAAGAGAAAGGTGCTCGATACTTGTCTCGCATGGAGTCTTCTAACTCCCATGTCGCCTCCTCAATGTCGTGGTTTGACCACAGAACCTTGACCATTCTAATGGTCTTGTTTCTGGTCCTCCTGGTCTTATAGTCTAAAATGCGAACTGGGGTCTCCTCATATCTAAGTGTAGGATCTAGCTCGAGTGTCTCGGGCTCTAAGATATGTGACGGGTGAGGCATATACTGCTTTAGTTGAGAATGTGTAACATATTGTGCATTCTCCCAAGCTCAATAGGTAAATCTAATTTGTAGGCTAATGGGCCCACTCGCTCTGTTATAAGGTATGGTCCTACATACTTCGGGCTAAGCTTGCCCTTCTGCTCAATTCTAAAAATTCCCTTCATAGGTGAAACTCTAACGAAGGCTCGATCGCCTACTGCGAGCACGAGGTCTCTCCTACGGGCATCAGCATATGACTTCTGTCCTACGAGGTATAGCCTCCAAGAATCTATGCATTCTCTAACATGTTCCATAGTGCATTAGTATGCTTTTATATTTGAATCCCGTGTGTATGGGTGAAGGTGATCTACAATCTTGTACGTTGCCAATATTATCTCATGGCTTATTTAAACTATCGTGTGTAACAACCTTCCATTAATCACCGCTTGTAGTTGTAATAGTCGGCGCTCGGGTCTTGTATTAATATTGGGGCTTACTTAAAGTCTCTCTCTTTGATCCTCAGGTCATCATCTTGTGATTCTGGTATTTGAGTTTACTGTCACCATATTCTTTTTTCATTTTCAATGTAAAGTATGAGTTATGGTCGAGCCATGCATCTTATGTATAATATAGAGAGATTTCTTGATATTATTGACTCACCGATTGTCGGTAGTACATACACGATTACTATCGTCTGTTCATCAGGCTTACCACAGTAGGGTTCCTGCTAAGGTTTCTAACAAGGTACGGTTTTCTCTCAATTGAACCTGTTCTTGCGGTTGTGAATCAACTCACGTGAGTATTAGTATAATGTTCCTACTCTTTATATTCTACCATGTTTATAGGTAGGTTCCATTTAATATATTGGGTTCGAATTCATAAAGGAAGACTTAAAGTCGATATTTCCCTTCTGATGGCAATATGGCCATGATTTAGAAGCTAATAATAGTTAATTGATCTAATATTTAATTTATTAACATTGTTCATGGAATAATAATAGTTAGTATTTCCCTCGCAATTGACTATTTTTCCGATATACGTGGAGTTGTTTTAGCTATTTAATCTCTTCAGGGTAACCTGGACAACTTAACTCTTAATTTACACCTTCTACATCTCATATACTTATTAGTCAAATTTTATATTAGATTTAAGAATAAATACTTACGTATCACAGAAATATTTGTGACCACTTGTAAGGAGTCTCAGGAATCATCCAACCCTGACGGGGTCAGCATCAGTGTTGAACTATCCTTCCACACCATTTTGTGTTTGGTTTTCCCTTGATCTGACCAGGATCAAGTTCGACCTCCCACGTCAAATATCAAACAACCACATAATTATTATTTTCCAGATTTTTATCTTATCGAACTTTGTGACGTGGTGATTACTACATGTACATTTTCCCTTGATTGTTATACAACTATTCCAATAACTGTTATAACCTATACTTGAATCTAGTGTATTCCTTAATCCCTGGAACCATATTCCTTTGATCAAATCATCAAGCGGGGAAGCCAGATTTTTCCTCTTGGCATAAAAGGTAAATTCTTAATAAAACATCTAGGCTCATACTGTCTAATAATTATATCCATCAATCATTTCAACTCTTAAATCCATCATACAAGTAATAAGTTCAGTTATGGACTTGGATACCTTAGAATACTCTCTTCTCTTTACAAGGCTCATCTAGTATTTAGCTTACCAGGGCTTGATTATTGCCTACACTTTGGTTATCATTACATGGGACAAGGATAGTCACAGTTAGACTCCAAGGAAAAGTTTTCATAACTCGATCAACAATTACAGTTCCATAAAACATTATTTCCTCCGCCTTAAAGCTTGGATTTTCTTATTTCATCTAAACTCCATGAATCAGGTGAACCATATGTTCAGCCTAGGTTAAGTATTTCTTAATATCAGTACCATCTCAAACTAAGGGTTTCCAGTTTGGATCTTACGGTTTGGTAATAGGACAATCAAAACTTATTGTTTGTTTTTATCTCTTAGAAACGTGGTTAATCCACAAGCTCAAAAGCTTCCAAGAATAGGTCGATTAGGTGTATCAAATAGAGGATTTAGAATCACAGGGATTAGTATATAACGTTAGGGAAGTCTACGTGTAAAACAATTGTTACAAGCCAAGGGTATGTTTTCCTACTTTTAAATTTAACTTCCACTCACTTTTAGTGTATATATTAATTCAAACTGTTAATATAACTTACACTGCCTTCATTGCAACTGTCAAGGAGAGTTATTCGTTACTATGTTTATATTAAAATTTATATTACATAGGTGGTTAAACTTATTTGATTTCTTGCGCTCTTTATTCGTATTCATAACTTAAGCTGTCACAGAAGACATATGCTCATATAGAACCATAAGGATAGTGTAGGACGTGAGCCTCAAAATAGGGTAGGTATATTTAATGATACTTAGCCCCCTGAAATGTATCAATACTCCTCAACGTTTTAGGTTTACAACCTCCAATTTATATGTATATATAGCACTTGGTATTGCTAATTTAGGTAGTTCTCTCAACTTCAAAGAATATAGATTCAAAGTTTGTTCTCTTCCCTTTATTAATTAGGAGTCCAACATTGTCACTATAGTGATACTAGCTGAGACCTTTAGTATTTGCTCAGGTATTTAAATCCGTGCTTATCCATAATGGATGTTTAGTTATATATTTTGAGATTCTGTTTCTCTATTGTCATATTTCAAGGTTTCGCACTATCTTCTCGTGAAGTTAATAAGGGATTGTAAGATTTTCTAGTATCGCACTGAGCGGTAAGCTCGGTGCCTGGGTATCCCATAAAATTTCAGTGTTTGCTCTTTATGTGCAGGTCTTCAACAAACCCTTTTGACACTTCACGTGGTCTTAAGTATTTTATATTAATTAATGTATTCCTTTTTCATGACATCTGCTCGTCATTTAGGCAGGTCATACTTTGTAGTTACTGTAAGTTTGGACAGTTGATAACGCCCTTCGGCGGTCCAAGCAAAACTAACTTACTATTCCTCACTGTACTATCTCACACCCTTTATCCCAAGGCTAATCTCGGTTTGTATTCGGTTTAATACTCTTAATCCCATGGTACACTAATCTGGATTCTCCACCAAATATCAACGCGTCTCCTGACTTCAAAATAATTTTGTTTGCCTTATCCATCCTTTTCTTATCACCGTATAAAAACTCAATATCATCTCCTATGGAGAATGATACAACTCGTATCCTAGGAACTCATGCTCCATCTACCTTTCTTACTTCACTATATAACCTAGCCCGTGGATCCCAATCCTTACCCATACACATCATATATAATTTAAGTTTTGATCCACTCCATATCCTGGAACATAAAATCCTCCAAGGCCTATTCCCAAAGTTCTACATTCATTTACAATAGTTATTTTTTCATTTTTAGTTAAGTATTGCTTAGGATCATGTCGGGTCAAAGTACTTGGCATTATGCCTCTGGATATTTCCGACCTTCGCACATAGGCTCAGGTGACCTCGGTCTCATAGGTAAAGGAAAACAAATGTCGAAGTATCCTATTAGGTGAGAGGTTACCTAAGTTAGGTCTCTCTATATTTTGATACTTATTAACACATATAAGTCTCATCGACTGATAATTATAACTGTAACACCCCATCCAACATTAACACACGTACAATAAACTGCAGCGGAAAAACAAACTTCATCACATTACTTAACTCGTTGGTGTTACACGCCGTTAACCACCCACGTGGTTAACAAGGCTATTACATATACATTGCACCGGTCTGATGGACTAGATTCCCGAGCGACTACACATTACTGACCCTTCCATTAACAATAGAAACAACATACACCTTTCAACTGTACCGAGTATTCACAAACCAAAGCCGATAACAATTTCGGTCTTACTACACCTACTGTATATATACAACTTAAATGATTACCCATGTACAACGACTACCCCGTCCTACTCTCGAACGGCTTCCAGCTCTGGTACCTGAAATAGGAAAAGAAGAGAAAGGGTGGCCCCCAAGGGGCTCAGCACCTTTGCTGGTATGGTAATCCCGCAACCCACATGCTACCGGGCCACGCACAACTAATTGTCGTCTTAGCATGCGGTTGATTATATTTAAATCATGCATGCAACTGTAAACACACAACACATAACATTTCGCCTCAATGGGCTCAACAAACGGATAATACATCCTTACTTGAGAAGTCACTCGTGGTATTCATTATCCCTAGAGTGTTTCTCCTCTAATGGAGCTACTTCCTTAATAGACGACACTTACCCATTAATCGGGTTATCCTTAACGCCTCTTATCACAAACTGGGATTCATATCCATGATCCACATACTCCACATTTTGCAACATATAACATGCATCACATATCAACACATAACATCACTTTCACATTTCAACGTGCACATAATAACATCGCAATAGAAATTGCATTACAACCACATCACATAACATAACGGGAACGGTCCTCTTAGGAACCGACCCAAACATCGTTAGTTCACTGGTGAGCCTAGAGAATGATGTCACCCTCATGATAAGCTCGTTATACAACAACAACAACACTCATTACCTTCCTAATAGTCGGACGAGTAACTTAAGTTAAGATGGTTCGGGTTTGGTGGCCCGAACACACCACACAAACACATGTTCCCCCTAAACCGATCATAAGTCAGAATAGCTAAGCTTTGGAATAAGCTAATGGGAGATCATAACCCGTGAGGGAAACAACCATAACAGAGAGAAGGGTAAGGCTAAGAAGGATACCCACTCCCAAACAACGCGCGACCGGCCTAACCGGATTCCTCACCACTGTTAGTACATACTCACTTTTAGATATTAGTTAGAACCCCACTATGGAGTCTATCACATCTACACACCATATAGTATTACAAATGGGTTAAACATACAAGGGAGATCCCTACATTCACATACACATATCACACAATTAACACACGCATAGCCGTGGTTAGAACGCCCCATGGTTTGGGTCGTTTAATCTGAATACCGAACTCTCATGTGGTCCTAGACTCAGTTAACTAAGGTTAACACTTTCGAGGTTAGTGGTATCGGAGTTGAACACGCCACATAAATGAATTACTGTAAACTCATTACATGTTTTATCTTACAACGTGGCAACAAACAGAAAAACACATTGGCATACAAGCCGGTGTAATCCGGTACGACACAGGTTGCAAGAAAACCATACCTATCACCGGAGTCCACTTTATCATGTCCACTTATGTTCCTCGAGCAAATTCTCGAACAACTGATAACATTACATGTACTTTTATTAACATCGGGGTAGCATGTTTGTTTAAAGTCTAATGCTTATAACTTTTCCCCGTTAACTTAGTTACATAACTTCACATTTTAACTTGTTTTACTTTTACATTTTGATACAACTTTTCCCCCACTAAATTGCCATTATAACTCACTTAACATGTCCTTAACAATCTTATAACATCATTTCTAATCAATCCCCATCATTACATATCATTTTATAACCTTAAACAATGTTTTTGGTCCGACCGACCTTACCGACCGACCCTACACAAGGTCGGTCCATTCCAGAACACATTACCGTCGAAAATTCTACTCCGACCGATCTTGTAAGTTCGGTCGCATGTTCGGTCCATTCCCGAGAGTTTCTTCCCTTTGAAAATTCAGGCCCGACCGAACTTGCCAAGTCCGGTCCCATGTACGGTCGATTCCAGAAACTTTATTCGTACACAAAATACAAGCCAGACCGACCTTGCAAGTCCGGTCCCCAAGGTCGGTCCGTTCCAGAAACTAATTCTCGCAGGGTAAACTGGACTCGACCGACCTTGGCAAGTTCGGTCGCAAGGTCGGTCTGCTCCAGACCCTTATTTTTTCATTGCCCATTTTACTCCAAACTTCTCCTAAGGCCTCCTAATGTTTTCTAACATCATTTGGTACACTTATATCCTCATACAACATCCATGAAACTCATTATATATCACCTTAGGCACTTACTCATTTCATACCGAAATTCCTAACACTTATGTTATTTCCTCCTTAGTTTTCCAAGTGGTGTTTCATGCCTATGATAACTACCATGCCCATAATGCTTTCTCCTCATTTTAACATCATCTCCGAAGCATCATTTCTTACCAACCTAAACCCTAGTTGATGTCTAAGTCCTTTTGTTTACCTAGAACATCTTAAGACATTATTTCTCCTCATTTAAAATTCTTAGGCATTTCCAACACTTCTAGTTCACCAAAACTCATTTAAAACACTTAGAACTTCTTACACATTTTCCAAATTTTGCCATAGCTTCTCTTGTATATTCTCACATCTAAACACTTAAGTTTTTACCTTATTTCATTCAAGAACACCTAAATCCACCAAGAACTTTCTCACACACAAAACTTCACCAAATTTACACTACATCACAATATAGTGCATAATCAAATTACTTGGCACTTAGGCCCTTAAATAACATGGCTCTTAGGCCCTTAAATTGCATAAACCTTAAACACTGAATTTCCCACATAAATAATGCCTTTGACCTGCAATTACAACCAACAATACATACGCCCTTAATAAACTCCTTGAGAGCATTTCACTAGCTCATTTACCATTGGCTCCTTAGGTATTTTATTAAGCAAATCAAGCTCATTTTCCTAAGGCATTTAAACTACATTGAGATAGTTTGTTTACCTCTTATTCCTCACAAACTTCTTTCTTGTTTCCTTGTAAAACCGGTAGGGTGTTTGGTTGTTTGTCAACTTCTAAACAATGTACAAATAATAGAATGAGTATTCAAGCATTATGCTTCATCTCATTGTAAACCCTAGTTACATATATTATCTTAAGGTATTAAAATGATTGTTTTACCTTGGAATGGAAATAGAGCTTGAATGAGTATCAAGAGAGGACTCCTCCTAGCCCTTGGAAGATTCAAATGAAGCTAAAACAAGCAAGGTGAAAACACCATTGTGAGGTGGATTTTCGGACAACACAAGACATGAAGGAAACATGGATTTTCTTTGAGATTCCTTACCTTGAAGCAAAGGAGAACAATAATATGTGAAAAGGTGAGCTCAAGCTCCTTCAATGGTGAATCTCCATGGCACCAAAATTGAGTTCTTGAAGGTTTGAAAAGAGGGAAATGAAGAGCTTGCTCCAACTAGAAGAATGGTGGTCTTGAAATTGAATTTGGACCATGGAATCATAAGTTACAAGTGAAGGAAGATTGAGAATGGTATATGGCTGTAGCAAACCAATGGAGAGAGGAGGAAGGAGATACCAAACCGTGGGAAATGGAAGAAAAGAAGAGAATGAGGTGAGAGTGTTCACTTTGTTAAGATATTTTACATATAAAGCAAATAGTACTTTACTTTACTCACTTTCCTTTCCTTTAATTGATTTGTGAATGGTGATGACTCACCCTACAAAAACCGGCCCCCATAATCATAATAAGGGTGTTTTGGTCTTTGTTGACCATTAACATAACTTATAATATCACATGTTACAAACTAGCTTATAATAGTTACTATTCACTAAAACAAGGCACATAGATGTGAACTTTTTGATTTCCCATTGATATAGGCTTCCAAATGTGATACTATAGAGTACACATGTTAATTAAGAGTAATGATGGACATTTAGCCATTCAAAACTCATTTACAAGACATTTTTTCTAAAACGTGCTTTAAGACTTCTTAAAGCACTTTTTGTGTCTTAACTTGTTTCAAGCTTGGTTTTCTTTGGTAATTGATTTAATATGCTCATTAACATATTTATAAGGTATAGGTATGACCTTTAGGTCTTATACAAATTTATCCCAAGTTTAGAGCACATTTTTGCCCTTTTTGACTTTAAGGTTATTCTTGTTTTGTTTGGTTTAACTGTCTACCAAAGTTTCCTAAGTACTTAATTAGCCTATTAAATCATAATTGTATTATTAAGTCTTGGTAGGCTCTTTGGGTCCTAACCAAGTTCACTCCTAGCTTAGAGCATGTTTTTGCTCAAACTGTATCTTAGTGCTTTATTGCATTTTACTATGGTTTAAATTGTTCACTGATGTTTCTAAGGCACTTTTTAGCCTTTACATACCATAGTTTAATATTTAAACCACATATCAAGGTTTGGGGTATTTCAATCTACCCCCCTTAAAAGAACTTCGTCCTCGAAGTTTACACTTCCCACACATCTTGGTTTAGAATACGGGGATTACTTATAGAAATAAAACTTCCATAACCAAACACACTTTACATCACAACCTCGGACTTAATGGTCCGGGTAACACATTCACATCCATACATAACATAACATACTCACATGATAACCTCGGACTCAATGGTCCGGGTATCTTAACAATATTGGCACCTACATAACAACCCTTAGACTCTCTGGTCTTGGTTAACTGATAAGTGTAAAATATATCTATTCTTAGGACTTTAATTCTTCCTATTTTTATAACAATGCATGTCATATTTTACACTTATCATATGATTTTCCTAGATTTATGTTTGATATGAATTGATTATTTTATGTGTTAAATGTAGGAAAAATCCATGTTACTGGATAAATGATCTCATGAGCTTCCAACGAACAAACGGCGAGTAAAACGGACTTATAACGAAGGATCTGGAGTAGGTTGAAGATGAAGTAATAATTATAACGTGCGACTATATATATATATAGTCCGCCTGGCGGACATGTGTGAGTACCGCCTGATAAGGCGCGGACACAAGAGGCCGTCCGCCTGTTAAGGCGCGGACAAGAGAGGCGCAGACACAAGGCGTGTCCGCCTGTTAAGGCGCGGACATCACAGAGGAGTCCGCCTGTTATCGAGCGGACAAGAGTGGATAGGGGAGTCCGCCTGTTATCGAGCGGACACGACACAGAGGCGCGAGCAGACGAGACCAATTCAGTGTTTTCTTCTCCGTTTTTCCTTCTTCCTTCACGGCGCCGCACTCGAACTGCTCCCTCATTAATTACAGACGCCGCCTAATTTACTCACGCGTGACGCCGCTGCTCTCTGACTGCAAATCTCCACGATCTGCTCACCAACTGCACCGTCTGCTCCGTTGTCTGCTTCTTATCTCCTTTCCTATAAATAAACTACGCTCTCTTCATTATTAATCATCCCTTCTTTTAATCCAAAGCCCACCACACTCGTTCACAACATTTCCCATCAGTTCACATACGCCCACCACACTCGTCCACCACACTCGCTCTCCACATCCATTTCTCTTCTCCCCGTTTTCTCCATTTTTATTTGTTTTTCCACCATACCACATCACTGCCATTAATTAGTATTATTATTAGTACGACGTGGATACAGAGGCGGAGCTAGGATTCAGAGTCAACTTGCTAGCTGGAGTTTTCTCTACCCTTTCTCTTATTTTGTTAAAATGTTGTTTATATATAGTCATGTTTAATTAATAAACTTAAGCCCTCTCAGGTTTGGGATGCGAGCCTGTTTTTTATAATTATGTTATGTTAAGCTTTCCACTATGATTTTATCTAAAGTAGTAGTTTAATTCCAGTTCTTCATCTGCTTTAATTCTCTGATCAATTATTAAAGCAATATTTGTAGTTTTCTAATCAACACGCGAGAGCTGAGATAGTAAACAAGACGTGGGAAATTAAACCTGATTAACAGCTAGAAGCCTGATCTGGCCTATAGGTTAATTAGTCTCAAATGGAAGCTGTTCTTTATGCGATTGGTTGTGTCCGGATTAGAGCATTAGTCTGCTGCTAGTTCTAGCAACTGGTTATGGTTCGTTAGATTTAGTCGTCAACGAATTATTTATAGTTTCTGAGTTTATTACTTAAGTGGTGAAGATTATATTAATATAGTTGATAAAATAAGTGAGCAGAACAACCCGGGATGCTTTCTTAAAAGACAAAAAAATATTATTTTTATTATTTTGTTTCATTTTAATTGTTTGTTCAGGTTAGGTTTTCGATTATTTCTTCTCCTTAAAAATTGATAAAATCTATTTACTAGAAGTCTCAGTAAATTTAATTCACTGTCAGTTATCCACAGCGAGGTCCCCAAGAGTACGACAACCCCACAAATCCACTATCCCGCAAAACGATTAGGTACACTGCCTAAGTGGTAGAAGTAGTCACATATTTCCCCAACAAGTTTTTGGCGCCGTTGCCGGGGACCTCCAGCACGGTTAATTGATAGTTTTTAAATTTTATTGGGATTTCTATTTCTATTTTTATTTACTTTTATTTTATTTTCACTTAATTTAATTTTACAAAAAAAAATATCTTGTATTTCTATATTATTTCTTATTTGTTTCTCTTTCTAGTTAATTTTGTTTATTATTTTTCTTTTCTGTTTCTATTTCTTTTCTACTTGGTATTTTTATTTTTGTTTTTATAGGATAATTACTGACAATGGAGAGCAGCCACGATGAGGTGAGAAGATTGTTGATCAATCTCGAATGGACACGAATGCAAGAGGAAATATCCTCATATCAAAGATTGGTCAAGGATTATCAACCACCTCAACAATCAAATCGAGAGCCGTATTGGTGGGAAGTCAACCAGGCTAACGCACAATACAACGAAGCTCAGTTGGGGTATTACTACTTCAATCAGAACGAGCAGCAATCTACACAAGGGCCAGATGAATTCCTCCCAAGTATGGTCGAGCCACCAGAAGAAATTCCAGTGGTGACTCCAAGGAGTGAAGATCGACTCGAGCCAGATAATCTTGAAGCTACAAGTTCTGATGAGGAGATAAAGAAACTTCTCAGGACATTTTTCTCCGACGCCGAGTTAGAACAAATGTCTGAGAGTTACAATCTTCCTCCATCTCCATCCCAACACAGGAGGAGCAATTAAAATTCGAAGATATTGTGTCTGAGCCGGTCAACCAGCTGGAAGAGCGCTATCCTGTTGAGCCTCACCAACAGCAAGAGGAAATTTACATCCTCGAGTCTGAGGAAGGAATACCACTACCACCGGTCTCTCATCAACTTCCATCCTGCCTCCATAAGCCTCAACAGCAAGAGGAGGATGTTTACATCCTCCAATTTGAGGAAATGAAGCCAATCACACCTGGTCTCCTGTTACAACTACGTTACCGGCAGTACCTCCTCAAACACCAGGGTTTGTGGAGTATTCATTTTCCAATTTTATTTGCCGAAGTAACGTTTTGTTTTGATCCAGGTGGTTTGCTTTCTATTACTACCTTCGTTTTCCTGGCAAAGGTATTGTCTACTTTTATTTTTGATCCAGGATAACGAAGCGATAGTCTAGCCAAAGACTAAAACTACGGGCAGCTTACTGGGAGGCAACCCAGTGGTTAAACTTTATTATCCTATTATTATTATGATTTTATTTTGATTTTAATTTTTTAACAAAAAAAAAAGAAGTGACAATGGTGTCTATGCTTTCATGCAACGCTTTATAGCGTTTATTTTTGGGTAGTGTGTGCAGGTGAAATTCTTATCATGGTATCTGAAGAACTCCAAGGCTGGACACTTGCTTGAACGCAAGTGTGAGGAACGCTACTACCCCCATTGTTCGCACTTAAGTGTGAGGAAGGACACCTTCCTCAATCTACGATATCAGGGGAGTTTCAGTTTCTTTGTTTTAAATGTTTGTGTCCAGACTATCACGCTTAATGATTATTATTATATCAGTCCATGATTGTCCTGAATGAAAATCTTCATGAGTCTGGCATATTTTGAAAGGTCTTTTCTTGATTATTTTATGAACAATGAGGACATTGCTCCTCTTAAGTGTGAGGAAGTTTAGACCTTTCCCTGAAAATATGCCAGTTGCACTTAATGCCACACATGTTTTTAATTGTCTTCTTGCATTGAGGGAATCACTGCTCTGAGTGCTTATAAATGTTGAATTCTTGGGTGAAAATTTTTGCATAAATTTTGAAGTAAAGCCAGGTGGCCACCTCAAGAATCTTTCTGCTCTAGGCTGTTTGATTGTTTAGTTTTATTAAAATTAATCTGTTTTCACTGAAATTTGGTGGATTAAGTTGATTAGGGAAACTGAATTAGTTTATCTTGGGATTTTGGAAATGATGTGAAAGTTTGGTATGAAAAGGATAAGGCAAGGTACTCCTCTGATCATAAAATTTTCTGAACCAAAACAGGCCTCTTCATTCGGTTATTAAGTCCTTGGGGTGCCTCATCACCCATCTACCTAAGGTCTTGTGATCTGTGATAGAAGGCCCAAAGCCGCTACATGGGTGAAGAGAAAAGTCTGGGGGATGAAACAAATTGTGCGAAAAAAAAAATGAACATGCAAAACTCTTAATGCTGGATGATTGTCGCAATTTTTCATATTTTGATCATAAGTATGTGGTGTTGAAAGGTATCACGGAATAAGGTGTTACTTCACACCCCTTGTCATCCAAAGGTTAGAGGAAAGAAATGGTGGAAGATCCCAAGTTAATCTACATTCAGATTTTGTAGTCTAACTTATCCATGCTTTTAAAAAAAATTTTCTTTTTCACTGTTTGTGAAAACCTACAACCAGGAGCAGAACTATTCTTTTGATTGTCACTTTGCTTGTTCTGTTTTGCATCTCTTTAATCCTGAGGTTTGACACTACGGCCTTAGAGATATATTTATTCTCTATTTGCTTGAGGACAAGCAAAAGCTAAGTGTGAGGAAGTTTGATAAGTGTAAAATATATCTATTCTTAGGACTTTAATTCTTCCTATTTTTATAGCAATGCATGTCATATTTTACACTTATCATATGATTTTCCTAGATTTATGTTTTGATATGAATTGATATATTTTATGTGTTAAATGTAGGAAAAATCCATGTTACTGGATAGATGATCTCATGAGCTTTCCAACGCAACAAACGGCGAGTAAAACGGACTTATAACGAAGGATCTGGAGTAGGTTGAAGATTGAAGTAATAATTATAACGTGCGACTATATATATATATAGTCCGCCTGGCGGACATGTGTGAGTACCGCCTGATAAGGCGCGGACACAAGAGGCCGTCCGCCTGTTAAGGCGCGGACAAGAGAGGCGCAGACACAAGGCGTGTCCGCCTGTTAAGGCGCGGACATCACAGAGGAGTCCGCCTGTTATCGAGCGGACAAGAGTGGACAGGGGAGTCCGCCTGTTATCGAGCGGACACGACACAGAGGCGCGAGCAGACGAGACCAATTCAGTGTTTTCTTCTCCGTTTTTCCTTCTTCCTTCGCGGCGCCGCACTCGAACTGCTCCCTCATTAATTACAGACGCCGCCTAATTTACTCACGCGTGACGCCGCTGCTCTCTGACTGCAAATCTCCACGATCTGCTCACCAACTGCACCGTCTGCTCCGTTGTCTGCTTCTTATCTCCTTTCCTATAAATAAACTACGCTTCTTCATTATTATAATCCCTTCTTTTAATCCAAAGCCCACCACACTCGTTCACAACATTTCCCATCAGTTCACATACGCCCACCACACTCGTCCACCACACTCGCTCTCCACATCCATTTCTCTTCTCCCCGTTTTCTCCATTTTTATTTGTTTTTCCACCATACCACATCACTGCCATTAATTAGTATTATTATTAGTACGACGTGGATACAGAGGCGGAGCTAGGATTCAGAGTCAACTTGCTAGCTGGAGTTTTCTCTACCCTTTCTCTTATTTTGTTAAAATGTTGTTTATATATAGTCATGTTTAATTAATAAACTTAAGCCCTCTCAGGTTTGGGATGCGAGCCTGTTTTTTATAATTATGTTATGTTAAGCTTTCCACTATGATTTTATCTAAAGTAGTAGTTTAATTCCAGTTCTTCATCTGCTTTAATTCTCTGATCAATTATTAAAGCAATATTTGTAGTTTTCTAATCAACACGCGAGAGCTGAGATAGTAAACAAGACGTGGGAAATTAAACCTGATTAACAGCTAGAAGCCTGATCCGGCCTATAGGTTAATTAGTCTCAAATGGAAGCTGTTCTTTATGTGATTGGTTGTGTCCGGATTAGAGCATTAGTCTGCTGCTAGTTCTAGCAACTGGTTAGGGTTCGTTAGATTTAGTCGTCAACGAATTATTTATAGTTTCTGAGTTTATTACTTAAGTGGTGAAGATTATATTAATATAGTTGATAAAATAGGTGAGCAGAACAACCCGGGATGCTTTCTTAAAAAACAAAAAAATATTATTTTTATTATTTTGTTTCATTTTAATTGTTTGTTCAGGTTAGGTTTTCGATTATTTCTTCTCCTTAAAAATTGATAAAATCTATTTACTAGAAGTCTCAGTAAATTTAATTCACTGTCAGTTATCCACAGCGAGGTCCCCAAGAGTACGACAACCCCACAAATCCACTATCCCGCAAAACGATAAGGTACACTGCCTAAGTGGTAGAAGTAGTCACATATTTCTCCAACAGTAACATAACAACATTTAGACACATAGGTCTTGATAACATAACAGTCTTTAGACACATTGGTCTATGTAACGCAACAACATTTAGACTCATAGGTCAAAATAATATTTATTACACATACCACACAACATGTCATAACATGTATAGCAATCAAAAATATCTTTGATATACACTGTGATCCCGCAGAACCCGGTCGCGATGGACACCTTTCGTCCCCGTGCCTTTGGGAGATCAAAACAATCACTTAAATTTGAAATTTTTTTTTGTGAGGTTAAGTAAGAAAACTTTAATTATGTAAAGTATTTATTGACGCTTTATAAATACCAATCCAAAATCCTTTTTGAAAACACATACAACTCCAAGTCCAACTTAAGCTCTTTGCTTCTTTTCTTAGCGTGGTTATTTGTGACCACTTATAGGGAGCTTCAAGAGTCATCCAACCCTGATATGATCAGCATCAGTGTTGAACTATCCTTCCACCCCAATTTGTGTTCGGCTTCCCTTGATCGCATGCAAATCAAGTTCCACCTCCCACTTCATTTTCAAGCATCAAATAAATCACTCATTTCCAATTTTCTATCTTTTTAATCATTCTAATCATGATCATACATCTCCAAGGGATAGAACTCCGTCTATTAGTTATCTCCATTCACTTTAATGTTGTTACCTAGGGAATCTTATTCTCACTAGGTTCTATGTCGGTTTCATACCCTTTCATGAATCACTATATGATATATATACACATATATTTTATCAAAATACAACACACGGTTTCACATTTATACACTGTCAGGGTTTGTTCCCCCGGGAGTTTCTCTACTCCCACACTTGTACTATTACACATAATTGTTAACAAATACACACACTTATCACAATGGTATTCGCATCTTCTGTGCGCAATTACCACAATTAACCATGAATGAGTGCGTATGTTTACATAATACACACACCAATCATCAAAACAAATTATTTTGTGCTATGCACAACATAGATCATGTACACTTGTACGGTAATACACACTAAGTGGTTTTGCGCTCTACCCCCCTTAAAAGGGATTACGCCCACGTAATCAATCGCTAAACATTGGCTTAAAATGTTCTGCCGTCGTGAAGTGTTTTAACTTCCACGCGGTCTATTACACAATGGATTCTGATTAGAGGATCTTAACCATATTGGCGGTTTAGTTCCTAAAGCAAGAATTCTCATTGGAGTTTGTTTAAACTGTTAGTTGGTTTCGATTCTGGCCTGTTAGGCTTCTAGGCGTTAATAATTAGCCATTCACTCATGTTCACCATGTACATTCAACACTTGAATCACTGGCTCACTAGTTTCTGTGCAACTCTAATAACTGTAGAGCTTAATTGCCCCATTGTTATTCTTACTGTATTGTACATCCCCAATTGTCACATCATCTTGGTAACAATGGTTTCTCAACCGACGTGTGGTATCTCTTACCGTTAGCGAATTCGGTGAGTTATAAACTTTCTCTCTACTTCCATAACAATTTTACTGTGTATACAGTTATGTATTTCACAATGATTGACTTATTCCCTTCCGACTTACTGTCGGTTGAGATTGAGCTACTACCTAGTGTGTAGTGCTCTCTCAGCTATTTACAACATTTGGGGTATATTCCATACCGATATTTGGCAGTTAGTGCTACTGCAGTCACTTACTGTTAATCATGTCTCCACATTTGGTTTTGTACAAGTACTCTGTTATTGGTGCGGCCTTGCATTTCCTATGCATCGGCCATTATAACATTATTCCTCCACAATTAACATGTTTCCAATTCCTAGCTATCCCACTCGATCATTACTGCACAAGTGCAATACCAAAACACTCAGTCATACAGAGTGCAGAGGCATAAACTCTTGACAGTAAATCTCTTATGCGACTCGCCATGGAATTTACACTGAGTTCCTCATCACATAGTACCTACCACTGGCTTATTGCCCAGTCTATTTAACATCACTTACCTTGCATCTCCACTGAGTTTAACTCGTAACTGGTCTTATCTGCCACATTATTATTCAACAACACTTACACAACGGTCGCTTGCTGCGCACCGTGCTCTTACTCATTGCATAACACTAACTTACATGGTATTTACTGTCACATTAACTTCCACACCTATACTTATATTATTCACATTATGGTTCGTCATTCATTTGGATGACTACCAAATGCTCCTTGAGCGTTGCTCACTCGAGTCTCAAACCGGTGTTATTAGCTCGGTGCTTCACTTTATACACACATGTTACTAAGCTAACTGCTCTCTTTCAATAACAATATCGTCCATCCTTAACATATTTCTTGAGCTTGGTTCACATAACTACCGCTCCAGCGGTTTCACAGCATCGAGAGGTATCCCCACTCTTAGTGCAGTGGTTCGTTCTCCACTCTATTCACTTATATAACATAAACTTCTGCAATCAATCTAATTCACGTAACACATTTTATTTGTGGCTTATGAGCCTTACTGCTTCGAGCTCTGTCCATTGTGGACGGTTCACACACATTTACTTCCCTGTATATCATTACATGATTTGGATGTCATATTGGGCTCCATGACAAGGTTGTTGCATTCCGTTTTCTTTCACGGGATGCCCCTTAGGATTGCCAGTCCGTCTCCTGACAACTTATGTTTAAACTGGGTGTTAGTTTCAAACCTTGTACTTCTATCATGTGATTTCGTGCAACACTTGTTGATGTGAACACCCTACAAGGATTGCTCCTGGGTGTCACTAAGTCATGCCATTACATCTGGTTCGCACTTACTGATATATTGAGTTAGCCACGCCGTTTGCGTTCTTAACTGGCTTATTATCTCCTTCTGTGAAGATTAACATTTCCTGGTAGTGTAGGTACTCATTCTGGGAGTTTCATCCCCTTGGTTACACATTAACTTGTCCATATTAAGCATCTGCCTTGCCATGTATAGGCTGGTTCTCTGTTCCAGCTATCATGTTTATCCCTGAGGATCCTTAAGACGTATACGATGTCTTTACATTACAGTTAGTGCACTTCGCACCTTCTGACTCTTAAACATTTCCTTGAAAGGAATTCACTAATTCCTTTAGTCTCGTTAACTTAACTGAGTTCCTTAACTTCAACCATTCATGGTAATCCTTAGTTCTTGTTTGACTTATACTACTGACCATAGTACGGAGTCGACTACTTCCCGTGTTTCGGACTCTACTTGTATACATATGTGGGGTACCATACTGATACATCACTACTTACCCAACTAACCCATAAGTAGGTTTGTCAGGCCCACAAGCTCCTATCGGAGTGTGGTCGTCCCACATTACAGTTGGTACACTTGTAGTGTTCGTCACACGCCTAGGTGAAGTATTCTGTTGTCAACTCCCTTATATTGTCCTGTGACAATATTCATTCCATGCTTCCCGAACTTAATCGAGGGAAAGTTTATCCATTGTTGAATTCTTATCGACTGCCATTGGTTTTACTGGTTTGGTTTAGAAGAAGGTTAGAAAGAAGTATTGGTTTGAAAGAAAATCTGGTTTTGAAAGAAAAGAGTTTGAAATAAATCTGAGTTCGAAAGAAAATTTTCATGGTTTCACAACATCTTCTTATCTTAACCAAGTCTAGCTCTTGCTGACTGGTGTACTTACAATCACAGAGGTTAGGCTGTTAAGCCCTTCCATGGTTATGACGATCACATTTAACTTTATGGTACTTTACCAAGTACTTCGTATTTGTTAAAAAATTTCCCGAACAGCCCTGTTATAGCAGCACTTGCTATGGCAAGTGCGCCATGCTAACTGGCTATCGGTTTAACACATACCGGTTGTGGTACTGTTTTTACCCGCACTGTCATCAGTGGCCTCGTTGGCCCTCACTGATCTTACTGTCTTGATAATAACTCCTCTAGGTGACTTTTCACTGTCTTCACATGATAATCATCAACTAGGGTGTTTCCCATTCTGGGAGACCCCCTTTTCTTTTGTATTGTTTCCTCTTCGTAGCCCGTTCCACGTATTTGTCGTGGTTATTGAGACTTGTCTCTTGTTTGGGCACTACGTTGTAGTTCCTTTGTCGGTTGGTATACCGTTGGTGTATCATTTAACTACTGTGGTCCCGTAGACACTCGTCTCGGGTTTTATTAATCCACTTCTTGCCTGTTGCACGGTCAGTGCGTTGCAAGCTGGTTATCCTCGACTGCTCGGCATGTCGACCTAGGTTGCCGGAAATTCTATTCTTCTATACACAAGATTCTTCATTCTTCACCATTAAATGCGGTTAACATTGTTCAAATGGAAACCATCTCCGGGATTCCCAGTTTTCGGGATCTACCGTATGACAGGTTCTCCGTACCTTTAGAGGTGTTTAATAACAGCCAGACCAGGTATTCCCGAGTAAGAGAGGACTTCCATCTCTCTGGCGTTGCTTCCCAAGTTATAAAACAGGGATTGTGGAGGGCGGGAAGGATATAGTAGGTTTCCAGTACACATTGGTAATTCCTAACTAGCGCATCTCTCACGCTACCACTCAACCCTTAACTCAAAGTACTAAAATCCTAACTCGGTACTTCTTAAGCTCGGTAATTCGGTCGTCAGAGAGATACTTCGCTCTGATACCACTTTTGTAACACCCCATCCAACATTAACACACTTACAATAAACTGCAGCGGAAAAACAAACTTCATCACATTACTTAACTCGTTGGTGTTACACGCCGTTAACCACCCACGTGGCTAACAAGGCTATTACATATACATTGTACCGGTCTGATGGACTAGATTCCTGAGTGACTACACATTACTGACCCTTCCATTAACAATAGAAACAACATACACCTTTCAACTGTACCGAGTATTCACAAACCAAAGCCGATAACAATTTCGGTCTTACTACACCTACTGTATATATACAACTTAAATGATTACCCATGTACAACGACTACCCCGTCCTACTCTCGAACGGCTTCCAGCTCTGGTACCTGAAATAGGAAAAGAAGAGAAAGGGTGGCCCCCAAGGGGCTCAGCACCTTTGCTGGTATGGTAATCCCGCAGCCCACATGCTACCGGGCCACGCACAACTAATTGTCGTCTTAGTATGCGGTTGATTATATTTAAATCATGCATGCAACTGTAAACACACAACACATAACATTTCGCCTCAATGGGCTCAACAAACGGATAATACATCCTTACTTGAGAAGTCACTCGTGGTATTCATTATCCCTAGAGTGTTTCTCCTCTAATGGAGCTACTTCCTTAATAGACGACACTTACCCATTAATCGGGTTATCCTTAACGCATCTTATCACAAACTGGGATTCATATCCATGATCCACATACTCCACATTTTGCAACATATAACATGCATCACATATCAACACATAACATCACTTTCACGTTTCAACGTGCACATAATAACATCGCAATAGAAATTGCATTACAACCACATCACATAACATAACGGGAACGGTCCTCTTAGGAACCGACCCAAACATTGTTAATTCACTGGTGAGCCTAGAGAATGATGTCACCCTCATGATAAGCTCATTATACAACAACAACAACACTCATTACCGTCCTAATAGTCGGACGAGTAACTTAAGTTAAGATGGTTCGGGTTTGGTGGCCCGAACACACCACACAAACACATGTTCCCCCTAAACCGATCATAAGCCAGAATAGCTAAGCTTTGGAATAAGCTAATGGGAGATCATAACCCGTGAGGGAAACAACCATAACAGAGAGAAGGGTAAGGCTAAGAAGGATACCCACTCCCAAACAACGCGCGACCGGCCTAACCGGATTCCTCACCACTGTTAGTACATACTCACTTTTAGATATTAGTTAGAACCCCACTATGGAGTCTATCACATCTACACACCATACAGTATTACAACTGGGTTAAACATACAAGGGAGATCCCTACATTCACATACACATATCACACAATTAACACACACATAGCCGTGGTTAGAACGCCCCATGGTTTGGGTCGTTTAATCCGAATACCGAACTCTCATGTGGTCCTAGACTCAGTTAACTAAGGTTAACACTTTCGAGGTTAGTGGTATCGGAGTTGAACACGCCACATAAATGAATTACTGTAAACTCATTACATGTTTTATCTTACAACGTGGCAACATACAGAAAAACACATTGGCATACAAGCCGGTGTAATCCGGTAGGACACAGGTTGCAAGAAAACCATACCTGTCACCGGAGTCCACTTTATCATGTCCACTTATGTTCCTCGAGCAAATTCTCGAACAACTGATAACATTACATGTAATTTTATTAACATCGGGGTAGCATGTTTGTTTAAAGTCTAATGCTTATAACTTTTCCCCGTTAACTTAGTTACATAACTTCACATTTTAACTTGTTTTACTTTTACATTTTGTTACAACTTTTCCCCCACTAAATTGCCATTATAACTCACTTAACATGTCCTTAACAATCTTATAACATCATTTCTAATCAATCCCCATCATTACATATCATTTTATAACCTTAAACAATGTTTTTGGTCTGACCGACCTTACCGACCGACCCTACACAAGGTTGGTCCATTCCAGAACACATTACCGTCAAAAATTCTACTCCGACCGACCTTGTAAGTTCGGTCGCATGTTCGGTCCATTCCCGAGATTTTCTTCCCTTTGAAAATTCAGGCCCGACCGAACTTGCCAAGTCCGGTCCCATGTTCGGTCGATTCCAGAAACTTTATTCGTACACAAAATACAAGCCCGACTGACCTTGCAAGTCCGGTCCCCAAGGTCGGTCCGTTCCAGAAACTAATTCTCGCAGGGTAAACTGGGCTAGACCGACCTTGGCAAGTTCGGTCGCAAGGTCGGTCTGCTCCAGACCCTTATTTTTCCATTGCCCATTTAACTCCAAACTTCTCCTAAGGCCTCCTAATGTTTTCTAACATCATTTGGTACACTTATATCCTCATACAACATCCATGAAACTCATTATCTATCACCTTAGGCACTTACTCATTTCATACCGAAATTCCTAACACTTATGTTATTTCCTCCTTAGTTTTCCAAGTGGTGTTTCATGCCTATGATAACCACCATGCCCATAATGCTTTCTCCTCATTTTAACATCATCTCCCAAGCATCATTTCTTACCAACCTAAACCCTAGTTTATGTCTAAGTCCTTTTGTTTACCTAGAACATCTTAAGACATTATTTCTCCTCATTTAAAATGCTTAGGCATTTCCAACACTTCTAGTTCACCAAAACTCATTTAAAACACTTAGAACTTCTTACACATTTTCCAAATTTTGCCATAGCTTCTCTTGTATATTCTCACATCTAAACACTTAAGTTTTTACCTTATTTCATTCAAGAACACCTAAATCCACCAAGAACTTTCTCACACACAAAACTTCACCAAATTTACACTACATCACAATATAGTGCATAATCAAATTACTTGGCACTTAGGCCCTTAAATAACATGGCGCTTAGGCCCTTAAATTGCATAAACCTTAAACACTGAATTTCCCACATAAATAATGCCTTTGACCTGCAATTACAACCAACAATACATACGCCCTTAATAAACTCCTTGAGAGCATTTCACTAGCTCATTTACCATTGGCTCCTTAGGTATTTTATTAAGCAAATCAAGCTCATTTTCCTAAGGCATTTAAACTACATTGAGATAGTTTGTTTACCTCTTTTTCCTCACAAACTTCTTTCTTGTTTCCTTGTAAAACCGGTAGGGTGTTTGGTTGTTTGTCAACTTCTGAACAATGTACAAATAATAGAATGAGTATTCAAGCATTATGCTTCATTTCATTGTAAACCCTAGTTACATATATTATCTTAAGGTATTAAAATGATTGTTTTACCTTGGAATGGAAAGAGAGCTTGAATGAGTATCAAGAGAGGACTCCTCCTAGCCCTTGGAAGATTCAAATGAAGCTAAAACAAGCAAGGTGAAAACACCATTGTGAGGTGGATTTTCGGACAACACAAGACATGAAGGAAACATGGATTTTCTTTGAGATTCCTTACCTTGAAGCAAAGGAGAACAATAATATGTGAAAAGGTGAGCTCAAGCTCCTTCAATGGTGAATCTCCATGGCACCAAAATTGAGTTCTTGAAGGTTTGAAAAGAGGGAAATGAAGAGCTTGCTCCAACTAGAAGAATGGTGGTCTTGAAATTGAATTTGGACCATGGAATCATAAGTTACAAGTGAAGGAAGATTGAGAATGGTATATGGCTGTAGCAAACCGATGGAGAGAGGAGGAAGGAGATACCAAACCGTGGGAAATGGAAGAAAAGAAGAGAATGAGGTGAGAGTGTTCACTTTGTTAAGATATTTTACATATAAAGCAAATAGTACTTTACTTTACTCACTTTCCTTTCCTTTAATTGATTTGTGAATGGTGATGACTCACCCTACAAAAACCGGCCCCCATAATCATAATAAGGGTGTTTTGATCTTTGTTGACCATTAACATAACTTATAATATCACATGTTACAAACTAGCTTATAATAGTTACTATTCACTAAAACAAGGCACATAGATGTGAAATTTTTGATTTCCCATTGATATAGGCTTCCAAATGTGATACTATAGAGTACACATGTTAATTAAAGAGTAATGATGGACATTTAGCCATTCAAAACTCATTTACAAGACAATTTTTCAAAAACGTGCTTTAAGACTTCTTAAAGCACTTTTTGTGTCTTAACTTGTTTTCAAGCTTGGTTTTCTTTGGTAATTGATTTAATATGCTCATTAACATATTTATAAGGTATAGGTATGACCTTTAGGTCTTATACAAATTTATCCCAAGTTTAGAGCACATTTTTGCCCTTTTTGACTTTAAGGTATATTCTTGTGTTTTGTTTGGTTTAACTGTCTACCAAAGTTTCCTAAGGACTTAATTAGCCTTATTAAATCATAATTGAATATTATTAAGTCTTGGTAGGCTCTTTTGGTCCTAACCAAGTTCACTCCTAGCTTAGAGCATGTTTTTGCTCAAACTGTATCTTAGTGCTTTATTGCATTTTACTATGGTTTAAATTGTTCACTGATGTTTCTAAGGCACTTTTTAGCCTTTACATACCATAGTTTAATATTTAAACCACATATCAAGGTTTGGGGTATTTCAATAACACACATTCAAGCATTATGCATTTGGTTTAGGTTCTAGGCTTACCCGTTTCGAGCTGAGCGCTAGCCTCAACGCCTGAAGTTCCCACTGTGTATAGGGTGTTTCTTCCTGGAACTATCTCCTTTACCTTCCGACTCCCGGATGAGGATGGCTGTCCTGCCGGTCCTCTAGTATAGGTGTTGTTCTGCGGCGTCTGGCCTCCTCTTGGTCCGCCCTCCTCAATAGCTGGTGTTCTCTGTGAACCTCTAGATCCCTTGTATACTCGGCTCCCTGGATTGGAAAAGCATTCATACTCCTTGTGACCTTCTTTTCTACAATAGCGGCACTCCACCTTCCTTCCTGAGCAATCTACGCCTGGGTGGTCATTTCCACAGCGTTTACAGTAATAGTGACGTTGGATTGGCTTATTGCCTCTAGGTGGTGCTGATCTTAGTGGCCGAGCATCAATAGCTAGGCCGGTCAGACGAGGGACCTGCTCCTTCGTCTTCTGACCATGGAAATCCTTCTGCCCCTTCTTCTTTTCAAAGAATCTATTCCCCTTCTTGTAGTAACCGCCAGAGGTTGCTCCACCATCATCTCCTTCAGTACTCTTTCTCTTCTTTCTTCCTGCGCCCCTTCCCTTAAACTTTTGAGTCTTCACAGTGTCGGAGTAGTAGACTCCTAGTATGTAGTCCAATAAACTGGTGAACCGCGCGCAGTACTGGTCAACTCTTTCTCTTCGGGGTAGTACTTCTCCCGCAACACTTCTATAAACACTGTCCATCCAAAGTCCGGTGTAGCTCTACGGTGGCCCTCCACAGACCGCCAGTAACGTCAGCTGCGTCCTTCAGGTTGTATGCGGCGATGTCGACCTTCCGGTCTTCTGGAACTCTGACAGCCTTGAACGCCTTCTGGTGCTCTACAATGAACTTCTCCAGTGCGGCGGGGTCCGGTTCCCCTGAATACGTCGGTACCCTCGCGTCTGCAACGGTCTTCAACCAGTTGGTTTCCCTAGGCTGCGGCGGGTGGGGTATGGCTCCCGTAAGTTGAGCTCCTAGTTGCTGCGCGAAAGCTGCCATAGCCGCTGCTAGGCCTAGTACTGCTGGAACATCCGCCGGTGTCGCGCTACCGCATCCACTGCTGTCTCCACGTGGTCTTCCTCTTGTCGACATCTATAGTATATTATTATTACTACTCGGTTGTTACACCGTTTTACATACACAATCACAAACATGCAAGAAAGTTAGCTACTGGCAATAAAGATATTCCTAGAATTTTTCTAGGTCACGAATCCTCACAGACGTTTACCGTTTCCCATATGTCCTATGCTCATGTTCGTGACTCAGTATCTTTCATCAGAGCGGTACTCCACTCTGATACCACTTTTTGTAACACCCATAATCCTAAACCTGTAATAACGTCGCAAGTCGTAGCATAATAATAACAATTCGCAGCGGAAAATAAAACTATCTACCTTGGTGTTACACGCCGTAACTCGCCCTTGTGAGTAACAAGGCATCCTTACTCTTTCCAACAATACAACTCCTCACGCTGTGATGAACAGATACTGAGCACTCTAATTATTACAAACCAAAATCCAACTAAATGAGCAACTAACTGAATACAACAACCTCCTTAATACAATACAAAATGAGACCGAAGGTGTTTGTTGAAAACACATCAGCTACCCCCGTGTCCCGCACTCCGGCTTGAGTCTTCTTCAATAACCTGGAATGTTTGGCCCATTGAAGGGCTCAGTAATCGAAATGCTGGTATGCTAAATGTAGTCTTAAATCATCTAGATTCCTTAGGTCGTTTTAGCCATCTTGATATTAGATTCTTTACATGTAATACCGGTTTACAATAACAACAGTAATAACTGTAAACGTTAAACAATCACATATCAACTCACCTGTAAACATCAATGTACAATAGTACACAACACCAATAACCACACATCAATAATCCATAGCAATAACCAATAATCTCACATCAATAACAATAACCAATAATCACACATCAGTAATTCAAACAAGATACGCGTATTAAACTGTACTTGTTAGTTGGCCACCTGGCCCTTATTCTTTAAACCAATCACTTAACCTTTTCCAATTAATTTCCACCTCAGACGTCATGTCAAGACTACCCTTAATAACTTATTAATGGACGATAGCCCCTGGGTTCCAATGGAACCGTTACCAGCTGACCTTATGGCCCTGGACAAATATAAGACCGATCCGGTCGAACCAGTGCACCAACGGCAGTGCCCTCCTGAAATACCCCTAAGTATTAAACGCATAAAATCATAACGTGTTTTATAATATGGACATAAAATGACGTACGAACAATTAAATCTAGTATATATATTTGTACGAATACATAGATACACGTATGTAACGTTATGATATCGTAACGTTATAAAATAAATGATAACGTCGCATAACTTTGTGACAAATAAATAAATAAATATAACGCGGTATATTATATAGTCTTACATATATAAATAAGCAAGTATACATTATACAAAAAAAGAAAGGAAAAAAGAGCAGAAACACTCCCGCTGAGGTTTGAACCTCGTACCTCTCGTATACACCCAGAACGTTTTAACCGGTTAAGCTATGCTCATATTCGGTAAATATTATGCAACACTTAGACTTGTTATAACACAACAAACAATTAATCAGCCCCCACCCATGCCTTGTGTGTCCGAAAAATGCTGCAAGTTCTACCAACCTACATCTGATTACCCACTCAGCATTTGATTAATTACTAAGCCTGTACCACAATCGACTTACGATACCAAATCACCCAGTAGCTTTTACTTTCTCTGTTTCCCAAACCTGTGTCCCCTTCCTGGTGTAAGTTCCGATTTCTAAGCATACATCACCGTCCATTTCTCCCACCTTGCTCCACGCCTGCGCAGGTCCAGAGGAATTCTCAACTCCCCGTAACTGCTGGGTCGGTAAACTCTTCTCATTCTTTGTTCTGCCCAAACCATCTCACGCTATTCCCAGTTCTTTCCTTGGGGATTTATCGCCCCTTCTCATCTCTGTCATCACTGAAACTCTTTAACTCTCACTCGCATGCCCAATCTTGAAGTTTCTACCGAGAGTGTGAGCCTGAAGCAACACAAAACCCAACAGCAAGGTAAGCCTGGAACCCACCCTTCTCAGCTTCTTGTAATTTCGAACTCCTTGGCGATTTAATCTACTCCATGTCTCCATCGAACTCAAGCTCTGTTGGTCTTTCACTTGCATGTCCGAATCTGGGAACTTCTACCCATCCTGTGAATCTGAAACACCACGAGCTCAACTAGCAAGGTAATACTACCGGGATTTTCCGGTGTTTTCAATTTTGTTCTTTTCTACTCCTTGCTCAGTTCTATTCGAAAGTTTCACTTCATCCCTCTAATCCCTTGCATGTCTCACGCGAGCACTTTGCATGCAACTCTACTGGTGGAATCTCGAGAAATTCTAGAACAAGAGAATTCGCCCCATTTCTGCTTGTATTCTAGCGCAAGGTAAAGCCTATTGGTTGCTCTGTTATATTTCGATTTTTCTTCTTGTCTTGTTTTGCCTGAGAATCCTTTCTTATCCCCTCTAACTTCTTTTCCCCTCCATCCTTCGTGCATGCAACCTTCTGGAGTTGCCATGTGAAACGTGTAAGGATCTGCAAGGAAAAAAAAACACAAACCAGCTCCTTTCGGTTCCAAGCTCAAAGGTAAAGCCCCTAAACTAATTCGCTCCGATTGTGTTTCTCTGCTGAGTTTCATCGGAAAACCTTTGCTCACTCTCCTGCATGCCCTTGCAAGAATCTTGCATGCAATCGCCGGGTGGGAGTCTTTGAGGAAAACGGAAACTGAAACCAAAATGCCAACCAAACTGGAAATAAAACCCAGGAGTAAGCACCTCTGAGAAAGGTAAGATCCACTGAGTGACCCTTTTGCTAACACTGTCTGTTGAACCTGAGATGAGCAACGAGCTTACCTTGAAACTTGATTCTGTTTAGGAGCGAATTAGCCCAAGGAGGACAGCAAGGAAATCCAACTGAAAAACCCCCAAGGTTGTAACTCAAACTAATACCTACAACTATATTTGTTATTGTGTAAAAATTATGCTCGAGGTTGTTTGGTTAATCTGCTAACAAAAGGCTAGAAAATGTTATATGCGGTGTGGGTTATGTACTGGTAAACAGGTGGATTGAACACCAAGTTTTGAGAAGTTAAACCTTGCGTAAACTCATGCTTTGTTTGTGATTAATAATCAACTGTGACAACTAACTGAAAGCTGGTGAAACTCTGTTTGGAATCATCATGTTAAAAATGATAAGGATAATCTGAGAAAGAGCAACCTGTTGTGTGGGTAATACTTTTGGCTAAAATGGTAGTCTAAACACCTAGTTTCAAGTGTTAAACTGGGCTTGAGAATTACCGAGAGCAAGAGTGGAGGTCTGTTAGTAATGTGCTGGAAATGTTTTTTTCAGATGAACCTGATTATATATTAGTTTAATGAACTAGCAAAGATAGTGGTTGGAAGCAAATTATTGAGTTGTAAACCTTGTCCTGATTGCCGGGAGGTTCTGTTATTGTTCTGGGTAATAGATGACTGAGGTGATTAAGAGAGGACAATAGAAGAACTAGAAAGCAGAAACAAAATCTAATCTCAGCTGTACAGTTCGGTTCCAGGTCATGGGAAATTCAGTAGCATTAACAATGTGGTTTTGGGTCTGTTTTGAATTAAATTCCTGATTAAACACTTAGCTACACGTATAAACACTGAGGGAGAAGTTGGAAGTTAGATTAATGAATAATAAGGGAAAAAGAAAGAGAATACGCAGTTAAGGGTTGCAGTTTACCCTGGAGTGTGTGTTCAGGATATAAAAATTTGGAAACGCTATAGTTGATGAGTTGACTTGATTTTTGGGTTAAAGCCTTACTGGAACACCTCACTAAGCGGGTAAACATCTTGGGGGAATGATAGAAGTCAGTCTAGTTAACTAAAGAGGGATGAAAGAGGAAGTACATATATGGGTGTTGCAGATTTTTCATTAAAGTTGGTTACTTCTGTATACCCGATTTTTAGAGAGTGTATGAGAGTGATAATAACTAGGTGTTGATTCTAAAACATGGTTAACATACTTAGGTAGAGAGGGATTCACTTGAAAAAAATTTAACACCAGCTTTGGTAACTTAAACATGGAGAGTTGAAATCACCCTTTTCGGATTTAAAAGTTATAAGGGGCATGAATTACTTTGGGTGCTTTGGTTATAATGAAAATAGTGGCTAAAGTGTGATGACCAGAAACAAAAGAAAGGGGTCAGAATAGCTATTAGTACGAGTCTAGAATTGAGGCTTAGTGGCTGATTCTGGATTATAAAGGGATGATCTAGAAACCCAAAATGGCTAATAAGTTGTTTTATAATGTGAATAAGTAGCGGTAAGGTAATGACCATAATTGGTTAAGGTGACATAGGTAGTTAGAACTGAAAATAAGCTAAAGGAGTTTAATATGGGCTACGCTTGGGACAAAACGTTATTATACTCACAATTGAAGTTGAACACCTTATTGGGTTAGTGTGAAACATGCGTACGAGTGGAGGTTGATATGTTTTGGATTAATAAATGTAAGTTGCTGGTGCTAGGATACTAAGGGAGCACCGGGTAAACTAGTGTTAATTTTCTAACATTAAGTTAAGCAAAACTTTAGTTTTATAGATTATTAAGTTCCGGTGTGATAAGTGTGGATTGATAATACATAGTAGGGAAAAGAAACTAAGGTTTACCAAGTGATGGGGACGAATTAAGTTGAGTATCGATGTGAGCGCTTTTGGTGCCACTAGTGTAAGGAAGCAGTTAATAGAAGGTGAATTAAATCAGGTTTAATTAAATGTTTTAAAGTTGCTTAAGAATACTCAAGTATACGTCCAAGAGTTATCCTTTGAAAATTTGGTTATGAGGAGTTGAGGTAGTGCATTCAGGATCTGTCGTTTTAAGATACCTATATACATATATATATTATATAACTGTACATATATATATAGTACATAGTTTAAGAAAATAAGTTGAAATAAATAACATAATGGTAATATGGAGAGTAAGGAAATGGTAGGGTTGGTTGTATAACGACATTGGGCCAAATTAAGTGCAACGTAAGTATTTATTATGGGATGAAGTTGGAAAAAAAAATATGCTATAACATAAGTTTAAGATGTAGTGGTTAAATAAGTATGAATAGAACTACGAACAATCACGCAGAATCGAACGATCTAACCCGTTCGAATAACCATTACAGGAGTGAGTCCCACGAGCAGCGGAAACCCTGGTACAAGTATCTGTGACAACTATTATACGGTATGGACATGTGTGGTTCGTATGTTGCCGTGTTACACGGCTTGTGTGTTGTGTGCTTTGTTTGACAATGACTATAAGACTATGCATGAAATTGGATTGCTTCTTGTGGCTTGCCTATACGCTTGTTATATATCCTTGTGGCCTATTACTTGCGCGCACACAGTAGTTTAGTCCCTTTCTCGTTTATGGAACTTGAGACGAACTACTACGAATTATGAAAACAAAGAAAACTCTATAAGGGGAACTCCTCTCTAAACCTTTGAGGACTACCATGAAACCCACTATGGTGTCTATTCATTAATGATAATAAAGAGCAAGTCTCCTTTGGTGAGACATGACGAACCACGTAGACAAAACAAAAGAACTATACAAAGAGACAAATCCTCTCTAACTTTAGAGGACCGCTAATGACACCCACTATGGTGTCAAGATTTTAATGATGATGAAACGAAAAGTGCCAACTGTGAAACATGAGAACAACCCGGGAAGACAACAGCTCGGGCCGCGCGGTATGGATGATCGGGAGTTGGCATCTGCATTAGATCCTTCGACCGACTATGATGGAGTATATTTTGGGGATCCCTGGGTGACCCCACTTTCTCAGCACATCCCGGAGTCCAGAGGTGACTTCCGCTTTCTCGACCCTGGGTGTCGGGAATGGGGGAGTGACAAATTGGTGAAGCACATCCCGGAGTCCAGAGGCGACTTCCGCTTTCTCGACCCTGGGTGTCGGGAATGGGGGAGTGGCAAGTTGGTGAAGCTTATCCTGGAGTCTAGAGGTGACTCCGCTTTCTCGACCCTAGGTGTCAGGAATGGGGGACTAGCTATGGAGGAGACGTCCTCCAACGTGCGGTGATAAAAGAATTCACGAACAACCCTTAAAGAGATAAGGAACAATTGGCACCTACATGATAAGGTCACGGGATCTAAACTATATCCCCAGACCTGGTGCAAGGAAAGAGAAAGGAAGTACACACCATGGGAATAAAGGAAAAACTTATGTAATGAGACCAAGCAAACAAGAGAAAGTCACAAATGTGATCCTTTAAGAAACAAGGAATGAATAGCACCTACATAACAAAGTCTCGGGATCTAACTTATATTCCCTGACTCGGTGAAAGAAAAGAAAGGAAAACATGTGTAATGAGAACAAGAAAACAGTACGTAACCTCTTGAATGATCCCACAGTGAGGATCGACGGTATAATATACCTACGCACACGTTGTATTATGTACTCGATTGTTGTTGCTACATTAGCAGCTTATTGTGCTGGTTTGCGTGTTGATATTGCTATGCTACTTGCAAGTTGTGCTTGGTTGCTTTTGATATTGCTATGCTACCGATGAGTGTGTATGGTATCATGATGTGCTGATGTGTGCTTTAATGCTTTATTACAGCATGTAAATTGACTTAATAATATTCGACCAAGTAGTCGTGTGGCCCGGTAACATGCGGGCTTCACACGTTCATACTCGGCATAGTTTTGCTGAGTCCTTTATTTTTACAGGTATGGATCTGGACGACGGAGAGTAGGCAAGTGACTACCATGGGGGTAGTTCTTCTGGGTAAGACGCTTAAGTAGTATGTTAACGAATGGGTTGTGTTGTTTAAGTTATTAACTATACTATAGACGCTCGGTACTTGGTTCGTAATTCCTGTTCGTACTTGGATTTGGTTAAGGTTTAAATTCCAGTCATTCAGACCGTAACGTGGAGTTGGTATTGTGGTCTGTCAACCACATGGGTGGTTGACATCTGTGACACCCGGATGAAGTTGGGAACCGCTGCGTAGACATCTCGTATTATCGTTAGGCTCGTCGTTTAACTCTTAACTGTGAATCGGGGGTGTTACAGAAAGTGGTATCAGAAAAGACAAAACGACTATGCATCGGATCATATATATAAACACTTTCTCGTTGAGTTCTCTTGTCTTTTCTTTGTGATACCACTTTCTGTAACACCCCCAAATAAACATCTAGTAGTACAAACAAGCTCCTAGCCTTAATACAAAACGACTATGCAGTGGATTCTCAACATCATCCGGGTGTCACAGACGCCAACCACCCACGTGGTTGACAGACCACATTACCAACACCAAGTTACGGTCTACATGACTGGAAACAGCTCTCCACCAAAAATTCATATACAGTACAAGATACAATTTCCAAACTACCGAGTGTCTACAATAAAAATACCAAATCATAATCTGAGAATTTCATCTCGGGTTTAGTAACAACCCATACACTAAACATACTACATAATTCAAAAGATACGCCCTGATGGACTACCCCCATGGTAGCCATCCCGCCTACGCTCCGTTATCGTCCGGCACAATACCTGAAAAAAATTGGATGTAAAGGACTCAGCAAACTACGCTGAGTATGAACGTGTGTAGCCCGTATGTTACCGGGCCACACGACTACTTGGTCGAACATTATTAAGTCAATTTACATGCTATAATAAAGCAGTAAAACACACCACAGTACATCATAGTATCATACACACTTAAAGGTAGTAACACATTAGCAACAACAACCAAGCACAACAAGCTGCTAGTATCACAATAGCAATCATGTACATAATAAAACGTGTGCATAGGTATGTAATACCCATGATCCTCACTATGGGATCGTACGAGCGTTGTGTGTTTTCATTTCCTTTCTCTTGTTCCCTTAAAGTGTATTTTCGTTCTCTTTCCTTGCACCAGGTCTGGGGATGTAATTTAGATCCCGTGACCATCTCATGTAGGTGCTAATCTTTCCTTGTTTCTTTAAGGGTTATTTGTGAATTCTCTTATCACCACAATTTGGAGTACATCTTGTGTTATAACCCAAGATTTGGTTATATTTTACTTCGTCACAATTCATCTTTAAGTCGGTTCAATCTTAATTCAGGACATGGAAGTCCTTTAGATTAAAGACAGGGGCGAGGTGGTCTTCTTCTTTCGAATTTTTGGTAAGAGATTATTAATTGAGTTATATTAATAATTCCCTAGTCATTATTCTAATCACGTTCTCACGATCTCCTTTGCGCTCTTCTTCTCGCTCAGATTGGAAACCCTTCTCTCTTCTCCCTTCTCCCTCTCAATCTTCCTCTCTGTTGATCGATCCATTGTGCTACTGGTTGGAGATTCGAGTGCTGTGGTTTCTTCATCGTCTTGCTGTTTCTCTCCGTATTCAGGTTTGTGTTGCGTTGATTAGTTTGCAAATCAGTTTGGAGAACTCCTCAAATCCCTAATTCCCTTTTCTACAATCTGATTGTGATTCAGCATTTCTTCTCGACTCCTTCATCGGGTTCATCTGCTGTGGACTGCTCTGTAATCTGTAGACAGATTCAGGTGAGGGTTTTGTTTCCGTTTTCGTTTCAGATTTTGGGTTGTGGACAGTTTCTGATTGTGGTGTTCGTTCTCTGCGTCGTTGTGAGGTTTCAGAGGCTGTCTGATTGCATTTCTGGGTCTGCGTTCTGCGGTGTCTGCGTTGGAGCGATCGTTGATCAGATTCGAAGAGAATCCTCTGTTGTAACTGAGGTAGGTGGCTTTCGGATTCGATCCGTGTGTTCAGCCTTGGGGAGTTTGGATTCTATCAGTTAGTTCAATGTTTTGATCTTGTGTTGGTGTGTGATTTATGTCTGTTTAATGCCATTTCAATGGATTAAACCCCCAAGGTTGTTTTGTAAATGTGTGTGTTGATTTGAGTAAGTTTCGGTGCTTTTGTTCGTGCTAAATTCGCTTCTGATTTCTGAGGTTTTCGGCATGTCCGAACTTCCGTCCGAGCTTTGAAGTTCGGACATGCCCTTCTGCGCTTAATCTTTTGAAAATCTTCGCTGTGTCCGAACCTCCGTCCGAGCTTTGAAGTTCGGACACAGCCTTCTGCATTCTCTGATTTTGGCTTCGACTTGTGTCCGAACATTGGATGTCCGGACACAAGTTCGGACTCTCCACGTCCTGTTTTCCGAAGAACGTCCGAACATCCGTCCGAACTTGGATGTTCGGACACCTCTGACTCTCCATCTGTTTTAAGGTTCGACTTGTGTCCGAACTTTGAAGTCCGGACACAAGTTCGGACATCTGTCTGGTTTTGCCTTCTGGGTCTCGACTTGTGTCCGAACATTGATGTCCGGACACAAGTTCGGACAGGCGACTGTTTTGACCATAACTTGCTCGTTTGAGCTCCGTTTTGACTTCTGTTTGCGGGGTTGGATTCCCCTTCTGATTTCCAAGCTATCTATGAGCTTTCTGGTGCCTTTGGTGCACATATGCTTATCTGTATTTTAAGCTTCTGTTTTGGGACCTAGTTATCTCTGTGTCTGAGCCTTTGGATGGCTGGTTTCGCTGTCTCGTAGCGCGCTATGTAGGATCCTTCTGTTCACGGGTGATGTTCCCCGTTCTGTTCACGGGTGTTTACACCTGTTCTGTTTACGAGTGAGGTTTCCTCGTTCTGTTCACGAGCTAGTTGCTTGTTCTGTCTGTATACTGTGATCAGCTAGTGTCCCACTCTGTTTTCTGCTTCTGTCTACTTCTGCTCTGTTTAGTCCCTTAATGATTGGACTTCTGTTTCTGATTTCTGATATATTTGTGGATTCTCTTGACTCCTTCTGTTTTGATAACATTCTTAAATGTTTTGAGCATGCTGGTTGATGAAGTTTGTCATCTACTGGGCATAGTTGTGTGCTCATTCCCCTACTTCTAACGCTTTTGCAGATTGATTAGCGAGGATCGTCTCCCCTCAGCTTCTGGAGTTTAGCTGCTTTGTTTTTAGCTTCTTTTGAGACCTTGTATTGAATTTGAGCCTTTGGGCCTCTTTGTTAGTTTCCGCTTCTGATATTAGTTTGGTGGGTTCTGTAATGATTTTTGGGGATGTTTTAACATCTCTTGTTTTATACTTTATTTAAGTATTCCGTTTGGGCCTTGTTTGACTATCTGTTTAAGTTCGTTTATTAGAGCCTTGCGTTATTATGTAATAATACGCGGCGTGTAATACCCCTAACTCCTAGGCCAGTGTTTGGGGGTGTTACATCTTGTCCATAGCTAATCCTCCATTCTCGGATAGCTCTTTCTCTCTCTGTTGTTTTTAAATGTTACTGGCCATTGCCCCGGATACCAAGGGTCCGTCTCCCTATTCCTTTTCCATGTTACTAGCCTCTGCCCCGGATACAAAGGGTCTGTCTCCCTATGCCTCTTAATGCTCTGGTCTCTACCCCGGATACAAAGGGTCCGTCTCCCTATTCCTTTTAATGCTCTGGTCTCTACCCCGGATACGAAGGGTCCGTCTCCCTATTCCTTTTCCAGCTCTGGTCTCTACCCTGGATACGAAGGGTCCGTCTCCCTATTCCTTTCAATATCATTGGTCTCTACCCCGGATACAAAGGGTCCGTCTCCCTATTCCTCTTTATTTTATTTGTCTTTACCCCGGATACAAAGGGTCTGTCTCCCTATTCATTCTTAACGGGTATTGGCTTATTACCATCATTAATAGTTCGACACCATAGTGGGTGTCATTAGAGGTCCTCTATAGTTAAGAGGAGTTTTCTCTTTATGTAGTTCCTTTGTTTGTTTACGAAGTTCGTTGTGTTTCATCTCAAGGTTTCATCAACGAGAAGGGACTACACTACTGTGTGCGCGCAAACAATATGCTCAATAATAGCAAGCAGGTAAGCAAGGGAGATAATTAATCCATTCACATGCCTTACACAAGCTCACAATAGACAAATAAGCACGGTAAAACAAACATCCGTTTTCATGCATTAGTCTTGTGGTCATAAACAAACAAGGCACACAGCACACAAGCCGTGTAACACGGCAACATACGAACCACACATGTCCATACCTGGATCAGAAGCAAAATTGTCTCACACACGGGGTCCCGGTTGGCATTCGTAACGGCCCTAAAGTTAATTAAATTGACTTGTCAGTTTATGGTTGCATGCGACGACCGTAGTGACATTTTCCTAGTTTATCCCGTTCTATCGGGTGTTATTCCTTAGGTAAATGTTTGGGTGTTCAACGTATACCAGTTCCTTAGAAACTTTCCAAGTAACAACTTTAGACTTTAACAACTCCTCGAACATTTACATTGTCAGTTCATACGCTAACTAAGTCCTTTCCTCTGGCTAATGCCTTAGAGTAATATGAGCACTAACAAGTAACAAGTTTATCCAAATTGACCATTCTCCCATATTTTCCTCGTAACTACACCGTAGCCCCCCTTTTATTTTATACCCAATACTTTAATTATTTTAACCCTTATATTATACCCTTGAATCAATTTATATCATTACTTAAATTTCCAAAACCTTTCTAGGATTATATACTAATCCCATCAAATATTAAGATCCCCATTTATGCCCAAATTTTTCGATAATTACATATACTCCCGTTATAATAATTTTTGTTATTAGTTTTGACTTAATAACAATTTAAATACTTAGAATCATTTTATTTTGGTCAACCTCCATAGGTGGTCGAGGTTGACCACTTAGATTAATTTTTTTTTGACTAATTTGATAGTATTTACGAAGATACTCCCATAGTTTCCTAGTTTTACGAATTACTCTTTTTATTTATAAAATGCATATTTTATACTTATAAAAATCCAAGGACTATTTCTTTCGGTCATCGTTACTATTTATTCCTTATATTCCTCTTATCACACCTTGACCTCATTTTTTATTTGCTTATTTATATAAAGTATACATACATATAATATATATATATATATATATATATATATATATATATATGGTTTTCAAAAAGAAATTTGTTTGAGCCAATAAACAAGTTTATAAATATATATACATTCCCTAAGGTGTACCCAAATACTCCCTCCGTCCTGAATTGACCGTCCTGTTTACTATTTGGACATGTCGTTTGACTTCAATTTTTAACATATAAGATAAATTAATTTTGAAAATTTAAGTTTTGCATATGATTCCTTACATGATAAACTATATGTTACAAAATTTAGTTTTATAAAATTATTTTATCTTATATGTTTAATATTGAAGTGGAAAAACGTACCATAAAGCAAACATGACGGTCAATTCAGGACGGAGGGAGTAGTTATAATTACTATCATGATAGTCTTCCCACCAGAAATTCATATAACCTCATAATTTTAATAGAGACTATTTAAATCACAAAATAATTATTGTTAACATGGTTTAGACATATGGCCTTAAAAATAGCGTAAAAATTGTCTTAGAATTGCCATTCAGATGTCCCTAGAGTTATGTTGAGCCACGACTCTATACATAATTTTTACAACAGTCTTTTAAATTACTCTCCTCCCATTTTTCCCAACTTATACGCAGTTAATTAGGCATTGTCACTTCGACAAGCGTATAAATATAAATACCTACCTACATAAATATATATATATTTAGTTTCTCCCCATACTAACTCGTATCCCTTACTCATTATGTGTTAATATCTCGAAATATCAACTACTCTTACTTGCTCATATGTGTATATGTAGATATATTTTTCCCTCCTACTTTGAACCATTATTGGTTACGTACTATAGATTCCCAATAACATATATATGTACCCATCCATTACTTGTGTATTCGTTCTAACTCAATCAACTCACGTATATATATGTGTTACGCATAACACCTAATTTTCCATCCTAATTTATTTCCATAATCGGTTCCATGCAACCCCTGAATTAACAACTTCTTAAGGTGTTAAAGAGAGGTTATTAAGCATCCTTACCTTCATTCAAAACGCCCCGAAAATTTCCCCAGCAACCTCCTCCATACGTTCAGCCTATATACGAATATTGTCATAGTTAGTTTTCCTGTACAAACTTCTTTAAGTCGTGATACAGTCTTTAAAAGTTTAACGGTAGTTTTACCTCCTGAAACTTGTTATTAAGGCTTAGGATTTAGCTTCAGTCTTCAGCAGTTTCCGGTGGTGATTCTTCCTCAGTTTTGGAGGGGCTTTTCTGCAGGTTCTTCGACAGCTACACAAGAAAGATGGGCTCAGTTTTGAGCAGAAAACTAGTGTGAAAGAAGCTGATATTCTCGGCATTGGTACAACAGTGGGGGAGGGAGTCTTAGTATGGCTCTCTCTTTTTTTTACATGGGGAATTCAAAAGAAAAGAAGCTTGAAGGGGCTACCATGAGCACCGGCTCTTACCTTGTGCTGGGGGCATTTGTATGGCGTTGTAGAAGCAGCTCCTATGCTCAAGGAGAAGGGTTGGATCCTGGGCTTTGTCATGCGCATCAGAGAACAGAAGAAAAACGTCCCTGTGATGGTGTATGTCGGAACAGACAAGGAAGGAGTGGTGTGTTACCTTTCCGACCTGTGGAACTCTTTCCCTACCGCTATAGTGTCGAGATCTAAGAAGGGATATCGTGGTCTGTTGTTGTTCACGGTGGTAAGAAGGAATGAAGACAATGTTATTGTCTTCGGTGGGGAGCATGTTAATGGGCAGATTGGTGTTACACTGATCGAAGAGAAATCAAGGAAGTGGAGTTTGTGTCGGTTTGGGTCTTCTGTTGCTCGATTCCATGCAGAGGAGATCACACTTTTTTTTAATCTCATGGACCGTGGATATGGGGCTAGGATTCAAATACCAACACAAGAGTCACTGTTGCATGGATACGCAAAAATCTTGGAGCAGGAAGGAAACAAGCTGCTGGAGTTATTGTTGCATGGATACGCATATCTTGGAGCAGGAAAGAAAAAAAATAGGCAATGAACTTGAATGTCCACGCGAGAAAGAAAAGAAAACAGAGGGGAGCTTGCTGGCTTGTGGTGGTGGCGGAAGAAAGGTAAGTTGGCCTGGAGGGTCGTGCAGCAAAGGACAGGAGGAGAGGAAGCTGCCTTGCTGGTGTTCTCCTCGGTGATGTTGTTGCGGTTGCAGCTTGCGGTTAGTGCTGACTTCGATTGTTGCTGGCTCACTGTAGACGAAGGGAAAGGAGAGAGTTGGGCAGATTGATGTTGGACTCGTCGAAGAGAGAACAAGGAAGTGGAGCTTGCTTTGTGGTTCACTCGAGACCTGGGGCAGAGAGGTAGGATGGGCCTCGTTCTCCTGTCCCAACATGTGCGCGTGAAAACATAAGGAAAGAAAGGAGGAGAAGGAATGACCTGGTCTCGCTGTTGCACTGCGACAGAGGAGAGTAAGGTGGGGTTGAAGTGGAAACGCAAGGGATGAGGGAATAATGCTTGCAGTTCCAAATTTTCTTGTCGATTGCAAAGGCATGTTGTGCTCAGTGGTTGTTGGGAAAGAAAACCAGGAAGTTAGTGCTACTTAGAAGAAAGAAAAGCTGTATCTGGTTGAGCAATTTGTGCTCTGTACCGATCAACAAGAAGGGAGAACGAAAGGTGTGGTGGTGGTGTCGATGGTGGGGGCAACAGCAAAGGTGCACTGATCAATAAGGAGGGAATAATAAGGGTGTTTGGCCTGATCGAGAATAAAGCAAGGGGGGAAAGGAGCAGTACTTGTGCTGCTGTTGGTAATGGCGTGCACTGCTCAAAAAAAATAAAAAGAGTAGCATGCGTGCACTGCTCAAAAAAAAATAAAAAGAGTAGCATCTTGTTCCCACTGTAACAAAAGAAGACGTAGGTGGGAGGCAAGAAGACAGCAACAGTTTTTTTTTGTAGTTACTAGTTACATTCGTGGATAGTTTACTAATTAAGTGGTGGAGTATTGTTACTGAATACGAGCTCAGCTCAATCGGTTAAGGTGTTTATAAGGTATACGAGAGGTATGGGGTTTGAATCTCAACGGGAGCGTCTTTGCTCCAATACAGTACACACACAATTCTGCACAATTCATACACACAGACCTACCAACCAACGTGTGGTTGTAGGAATACACATAGTCAATTTCCAACCAAGGTCCACAATTCTATTTCACCATTTGTGCTTATAAGCACCACGCCATATTTATGGCTTCACCAAGTTCTCCCTAATATTTTAACGTACCAATAATTCTCATATACTATACTCATATACAATCAAGAGGACGAGAACTTCATTCATAACCACCATGCAATCAAAACAATCCATCAAACGAGCAATAACACGGTAAAACGCAGCGCGCCTACCCCCCTTAAAAATGGATTACGCCCACGTAATCCCTATTATATCATCCTTGAACTTTGGTTCAAGATGTTTAAGTCTCATGGGGTTTTCTTGTTTCTATGCAATGCAGCTCACCTTATAAGCCTATCAAATGCCTTGCCTATGTTAATGGCTCAGTTTATGTCTCAAAGATTCTTATCGGTATCCACACCGATCTATACGGATTCGGGTTATCCTCCCTGGGTCTAGAGTATTGGCAGATAAGTCACTTGTTATTCAACTGGAAAATGTGAAATATGGTCCACCAGCTTCTGCTGTGCGACTCTGATTACTTCCAGGTTTGGTTTTCCTTCACTATACTTTTCAAGGTAGTGCATGGCTTATTTGTATCTTTATCATTTATGAGTAAAGGCCTCTTGATTGCCGTGGGGTATTTTTAATTTATACACAAGCTTATCTATTTACTCTGGAGGTCAGAAGTTCATGTTTTTTTTGTGCTTTTAAGCGTCTGAATTGTTCTTTTAGGCTGACCTTTTGGCTTTAGTTCAAGTATGCTCCGTAGTAGCTATTTAGTTCTTAATATTTGATTCTCACGGACGTGTCTTTGTTACACGACTTGTTTAGTTTATCTTACCGCTCGTAATTATGTGTAGATAGCTAGTCTGCTCTGCTAGCATTACTACCTCTCTTTTTTTTTCGCTAACGTGCACAGCCAAATGAGATGTTTTTCATCTTTGAGAAATCTTTTTTTTTCAGCCCCATTTATGGCTTTGACGCTGCCGGTTGACTTTAATTAGTTTCAGCCAAAAGATTACTGAATTATATATGTTAGAAGTCTCTATGATTGTAAACTATTTTACATAGGATGTTTATTTTCCTTCTCACCATCATTTCTGTTCTTATGTCCCACCAGGAACTAAGGTAATTGACTACTATCGGTTACATATTGCATTTGATTGCGATTGTATATATTTACGTGGTAACTTTTGGGTTGATAGTAACATCACACCATTTCAAATCCTCACATATCTGTATACTCATGGGTTTATCCCCGAATTTTCAAGCCATGTATCCATGTATTTTATGTGGTTTCAACACCGCTTCCTTTGCACTTTTACTTATCCAACTTATAAACTTTCGCCTAATTGTAGTTTAGGTGTCCACTTGTAGGGGGTTTCGAGAATCATCCCACACTGACGTGATCAGCGTAAGTGTTGGACTACCTTTCCACCCTAATTTGTGCGTAGTGTCCCTTGATCTGGCCAGGGTCAAGTTCAACTTTGCACGTCCGATTTAAACGATCAAACAATTATTTACATTTGAATTCTTATCCCACTCGTTTCTAGTCCTCTGGCAAACAATTTATGGACTAATGCCAAGTCTAAGTCTTTAGGTTAACTGTTCAAGTTCTCCAACTGTATACACCTCTAGGTGTGTGCATAAATACATACTCATGTGTCATAAGGTTTGAGGTCGTATTTATTTTATAACGATCCCTTGATTTATATACATCTTCATATGTGTGTTCCCTCCAATCTATATTTTCTTGAATTATATGTTCTTCTCTCTCCAATCCTCGTACCATTTGGGTATGTACATGTGTTCATTTGCTACATGGTCTCAATATTTATTTTCGATCGTTGAGTTGTATTGTTAACTCAAATTAGGTATGGTTGGTTTACTAATCATGACCTTCTTTAATTGAACCCGTTTACTCCTTGGGTTTTATTGGTGACTTGTCTTTTCTGGTATGTATGTATGTACAATATTTATCCGCTGCGTAGACATCTCGTATTACCGTTAGGCTAGTCCTGGAAGCCACATGAGAACTAGAGGATAAAAGGAAAACTATGTACCCCTATCTTTACATCGATGTTTCGGCTTAGTGTAGGGTACGGGGGCGTACCCCTCTTTTAAGGGGGCTAAGCGCGTTTTGTTTTGGATGTGCGTTGATTTAATATGATGTATTCCTACAACCACTCGTGGTTGGTTGGTAGGTTTGTGATGTTTTGGATGTGTGTTGATTTAGTATGATGTACTCCTACAACCACTCGTGGTTGGTTGGTAGGTTTGTGTGTTTGGATTGCGTGTGGAAATGTTATGTACGCTATGTATGAATGAATATTGTGTGCTTTGACTTGCACTTTGACACGATATACACATTGCTAGCTTCTTGGTCTACTATGAGAACTTGTGTGAAGCCACTGATGTGGCACGGTGCTTAAAAGCACCGAGCATGTTATGATTATGGACTTAATCCTTTGGGTATCGATAATGAATTCGGGACTGGATCCCTAAGATTACCAGGAGTGGAAGATATAAGTTAAGGAAGTAAGACTTCGGGACGAAGTCTCTTTTAAGGGGGGTAAGCTGAAATACCCCTAAGTATTAAACGCATAAAATCATAACGTGTTTTATAATATGGACATAAAATGACGTATGAACAATTAAATCTAGTATATATATTTGTACGAATACGTAGATACACGTATGTAACGTTACGATATCGTAACGTTGTAAAATAAATGATAACGTCGCATAACTTTGTGACAAACAAATAAATAAATATAATGCGGTATATTATATAGTCTTACATATATAAATAAGGAAGTATACATTATACAAAAAAAGAAAGGAAAAAAGAGCAGAAACACTCCCGCTGAGGTTTGAACCTCGTACCTCTCGTATACACCCAGAACGTTTTAACCAGTTAAGCTATGCTCATATTCGGTAAATATTATGCAACACTTAGACTTGTTATAACACAACAAACAATTAATCAGCCCCCACCCATGCCTTGTGTGTCCGAAAAATGCTGCAAGTTCTACCAACCTACATCTGATTACCCACTCAGCATTTGATTAATTACTAAGCCTGTACCACAATCGACTTACGATGCCAAATCACCCAGTAGCTTTTACTTTCTCTGTTTCCCAAACCTGTGTCCCCTTCATGGTGTAAGTTCCGATTTCTAAGCACATATCATCGTCCATTTCTCCCGCCTTGCTCCACGCCTGCGCAGGTCCAGAGGAATTCTCAACTCCCCGTAACGGCTGGGTCGGTAAACTCTTCTCATTCTTTGTTCTGCCCAAACCGTCTCATGCTATTCCCAGTTCTTTCCTTGGGGATTTATCGCCCCTTCTTATCTCTGTCATCACTGAAACTCCTTAACTCTCACTCGCATGCCCAATCTTGGAGTTTCTACCGAGAGTGTGAGCCTGAAGCAACACAAAACCCAACAGCAAGGTAAACCTGGAACCCACCCTTCTCAGCTTCTTGTAATTTCGAACTCCTTGGCGATTTAATCTACTCCATGTCTCCATCGAACTCAAGCTCTGTTGGTCTTTCACTTGCATGTCCGAATCTGGGAACTTCTACCCATCCTGTGAATCTGAAACACCACGAGCTCAACTAGCAAGGTAATACTACCGGGCTTTTCCGGTGTTTTCAATTCTGTTCTTTTCTACTCCTTGCTCAGTTCTATTCGAAAGTATCACTTCATCCCTCTAATCCCTTGCATGTCTCACGCGAGCACTTTGCATGCAACTCTACTGGTGGAATCTCGAGAAATTCTAGAACAAGAGAATTCGCCCCATTTCTGCTTGTATTCTAGCGCAAGGTAAAGCCTATTGGTTGCTCTGTTATATTTCGATTTTTCTTCTTGTCTTGTTTTGCCTGAGAATCCTTTCTTATCCCCTCTAACTTCTTTTCCCCTCCATCCTTCGTGCATGCAACCTTCTGGAGTTGCCATGTGAAACGTGTAAGGATCTGCAAGGAAAAAAACACAAACCAGCTCCTTTCGGTTCCAAGCTCAAAGGTAAAGCCCCTAAACTAATTCGCTCTGATTGTGTTTCTCCGCTGAGTTTCATCGGAAAACCTTTGCTCACTCTCCTGCATGCCCTTGCAAGAATCTTGCATGCAATCGCCGGGTGGGAGTCTTTGAGGAAAACGGAAACTGAAACCAAAATGCCAACCAAACTGGAAATAAAACCCAGGAGTAAGCACCTCTAAGAAAGGTAAGATCCACTGAGAGACCCTTTTGCTAACACTGTCTGTTGAACATGAGATGAGCAACGAGCTTACCTTGAAACTTGATTCTGTTTAGGAGCGAATTAGCCCAAGGAGAACAGCAAGGAAATCCAGCTGAAAAACCCCCAAGGTTGTAACTCAAACTAATACCTACAACTATATTTGTTATTGTGTAAAAATTCTGCTCGAGGTTGTTTGGTTAATCTGCTAACAAAAGGCTAGAAAATGTTATATGCGGTGTGGGTTATGTACTGGTAAACAGGTGGATTGAACACCAAGTTTTGAGAAGTTAAACCTTGCGTAAACTCATGCTTTGTTTGTGATTAATAATCAACTGTGACAACTAACTGAAAGCTGGTGAAACTCTGTTTGGAATCATCATGTTAAAACTGATAAGGATAATCTGAGAAAGAGCAACCTGTTGTGTGGGTAATACTTTTGGCTAAAATGGTAGTCTAAACACCTAGTTTCAAGTGTTAAACTGGGCTTGAGAATTACCGAGAGCAAGAGTGGAGGTCTGTTAGTAATGCGCTGGAAATGTTTTTTTCAGATGAACCTGATTATATATTAGTTTAATGAACTAGCAAAGATAGTGGTTGGAAGCAAATTATTGAGTTGTAAACCTTGTCCTGATTGCTGGGAGGTTCTGTTATTGTTCTGGGTAATAGATGACTGAGGTGATTAAGAGAGGACAGTAGAAGAACTAGAAAGCAAAAACAAAATCTAATCTCAGTTGTACAGTTTGGTTCCAGGTCATTGGAAATTCAGTAGCATTAACAATGTGGTTTTGGGTCTGTTTTGAGTTAAATTCTTGATTAAACACTTAGCTACACGTATAAACACTGAGGGAGAAGTTGGAAGTTAGATTAATGAATAATAAGGGAAAAAGAAAGAGAATACGCAGTTAAGGGTTGCAGTTTACCCTGGAGTGTGTGTTCAGGATACAAAAATTTGGAAACGCTATAGTTGATGAGTTGACTTGATTTTTGGGTTAAAGCCTTACTGGAACACCTCACTAAGCGGGTAAACATCTTGGGGGAATGATAGAAGTCAGTCTAGTTAACTAAAGAGGGATGAAAGGGAAGTACATATATGGGTGTTGCAGATTTTTCATTAAAGTTGGTTACTTCTGTATAACCGATTTTTAAAGAGTGTATGAGAGTGATAATAACTAGGTGTTGATTCTAAAACATGGTTAACATACTTAGGTAGAGAGGGATTCACTTGAAAAAAATTTAACACCAGCTTTGGTAACTTAAACATGGAGAGTTGAAATCACCCTTTTCGGATTTAAAAGTTATAAGGGGCATGAATTACTTTGGGTGCTTTGGTTATAATGAAAATAGTGGCTAAAGTGTGATGACCAGAAACAAAAGAAAGGGGTCAGAATAGCTATTAGTACGAGTCTAGAATTGAGGCTTAGTGGCTGATTCTGGATTATAAAGGGATGATCTAGAAACCCAAAATGGCTAATAAGTTGTTTTATAATGTGAATAAGTAGCGGTAAGGTAATGACCATAATCGGTTTAGGTGACATAGGTAGTTAGAACTGAAATAAGCTAAAGGAGTTTAATATGGGCTACGCTTGGGACAAAACGACGTTATTATACTCACAATTGAAGTTGAACACCTTATTGGGTTAGTGTGAAACATGCGTACGAGTGGAGGTTGATATGTTTTGGATTAATAAATGTAAGTTGCTGGTGCTAGGACACTAAGGGAGCACCGGGTAAACTAGTGTTAATGTTCTAACATTAAGTTAAGCAAAACTTTAGTTTTATAGATTATTAAGTTCTGGTGTGATAAGTGTGGATTGATAATACATAGTAGGGAAAAGAAACTAAGGTTTACCAAGTGATGGGGACGAATTAAGTTGAGTATCGATGTGAGCGCTTTTGGTGCCACTGGTGTAAGGAAGCAGTTAATAGAAGGTGAATTAAATCAGGTTTAATTAAATGTTTTAAAGTTGCTTAAGAATACTCAAGTATACGTCTGAGAGTTATTGAAATACCCCAAACTAATAAAACATGGATTAAATATCTAATCACATTAATTAAGGCCTAAACATGCCTTAAAAGTCAACTGAGAACAACAGTGGTCAACACAAAACAAGATGTTGCACCCTTTGACTGTTTAGGGTAAATAAATACCCAAATGAACTACTTAGGACCTAAAAATTTGTACTAAGCATATTAACACATTACTAAACATATTACAATTGTTGGACAACACTCCAACACAAAGAACAAGCACTTTCATGCTTCAAGGTCAAAAAGGGCAAAAATGTGCTCTAAGAAACCTTAAAGGTCTAATGACCTCTAAATGATATAAAAATGGATACCATGATCAAATATCATGTAAGGAACACAACAAAACCGTTTTCAAAGAAAACCAAGCTCAGAAACACCTTGCGACACAAAATGTGCACTAAAACTCCTTAAAGCACGTTTTTGTGAAATTGCCTTCTAAATTGGTTTTAAATGGGCTAAAAGGTTATAATTACCTTTAAATATGATAAAATATCATATTAGGAATTTAATTCCAGAAATTTATGAATTTTTACAAATTTAATATTAAAATATTAATAAAACCCTAAAATGGGGCCCGTTTGAGTCAACATTGACTAAGAATGGTCAAGAGGTCAAAGTTTGACCCCTTGGACCACATGAGGTCGACATTCACAGGCTGAGGAGGTTTAAAATCACCACTTGCAAGATAAAGACAAGCCTCCAACATGTTTCCATGTTTTAAGGGATTACTTTTGCCTTTTGATTAATTAATACACCATTTGGCTCCATTATTTGACTCCACCAGCCACAAAATCGTGGGAGCCTTACCTTTCGCCTCCAATTATCGATGCCAGCCTCATTCCTATCCCTTTGATGAGTCATCAATCCCAAAAATAATAAACAAAGGAAAAAGAGGGTATTAAGGCAAAAATTGACCTAATCTCTCATTAGCCTTGGCTCCAACCGATTCCAAGGCTCCCTCCTCTCTCTTTGGCTTCTCCAAGTCGTGGGTAAGTCCCCAAGAACATTGAAGAACACTTTGGTACCTAGGTGAGCTTAATTAGTCATTTTATGTTCAATTTCTTCTCCAATCTTTCTTCTTTCGGTGGATCTAAACATCAACCACTCCCATCCATGGATCTACGTTGTTCTTGGAGGTTAAATGAAGGAGGAATCTCGGCCATAACAAGGGAAGAAGATTGAGAAACCCAAACTTGTTCTTAAGGTACAAAAATGTGCTCTAAGCACTTATCTTTTGATTCCCTTTAGATCCGGTTGTAAAACCTGTTCTCCTAGCCTTATAATCTTCTTAACTTATTTATTCAGTGGATCTATCAAGAGCTTCAAGGTGTAGTTAGATCCAAGCCAAAAACACCATTTTTGGCATCTTAAACAAGGTAAATCTAAGCCATCTTCCAAGCTAGTTACCCACGGTTTTGTGCCTTGTTTTTAAGTGAGTTTTGATACTCTTTCTTTCTGGAAAAATTGGGCCGAGGTAGATCTCCAACAAACTTGAAGATCTAAGGTAAATCTTGCCTTGAAATATACATTAAAACACTTCTTATGGTTAGATCTTGCTTGGAGACTAACTATGCCTTGGTTTCTGTTTGAAAACATGTAAAAGAAGCTGTGGGAGTTTTATCTAAGGCTGGCCGAATCCAAACAAGGATTTATCCTAGCTAAATCAAGGTATAAATCACTTAAAACCTTAACTTGATACATTAACACAAGTTTAAGCTTGTGTATATTCATTGCCGTGAGTGAAAGAGTAAAATAAGGTCATGTTTGACCTTAAAATGATTAAGGAATGGTTTAATAAATTTTATAACTAATTAAACAAGCATAATTGTCAAATTTAAGACATTATGTGGAAGTTTGGTAATTAAATGAAAATTATATGGAGAGGCCGAGATTTATAAGAATTTTTGGGACATTTATGTGTAATTTGTTTTGTGAGCAAATGTTGTAATAAGGCCATGTACTTTAGGCCATTTTATTTATGCATTTACAAGCTTTTATTTAAGTTTAGGTGATATATAATTATTACCGAAATGAATAAGGGGTTAAAGTGTAATTAAAATAAATTTGGGGGCTTTATAAAAATAAGGCCAAAAATTAGAGGTTAAAAGGATTTAAAATAAAGTTTATAAGATTTTATAAAGTTTTGGGGTTAAATGGTGAATTTTGGAAACTTAGGGGTTGAAACAGTAATTGTTAGGAATTAATGGTCAAGGAAATATTAAGGAGGTCAACCTTGACCATATGGTAGGTTTTGACCAAATAATATAAGTTAAATAACTTATTTAAGGTCTCATAATAAGGATAAGTGTCTTATGGTAATATTTTTATAACATATATGGTAAATATGTTATTACCAAAAATTAAGGGTGTATAATGGTATTATAAACACCCATGGGCTATTAGGGATTTTTAGGAATTTATTGGGTTGTTTTTGGAATTAAAATGAACTATATATGTATAATATATAGTTATTATGTCATTATGACACTTTGGAGAAATATAGATGGTGGAATGGTAAATACCGAAAGTATATGGGTTAATAAGGATATTTATAACCCTTTGGTGGAATTTAGAGATTTTAGAATTATATAAGAGTATTTATTAAGATATGTGTATAATATATGGTTTTAATGATATGGTAAATCTATATGTTATAAATAGGGCCATATGACAATTATAGAATAGCACAAGGGCTGTTCGGAATTTACAAAAAATAACCATAGGTTATACTCTTTTATAAGTTAGAAATGTTATATTAAATGGTATATATAACATGGTATAAATAATGGGGTGATTTTGTAAATTAAGGAAACTATGGCTTATGGAAAAAAATAAGATTTTCTTATGGTGCCTAAGAGGCAATATAAAATAGTTTTGTATAAAAACTATAGGTATAAGTTAAAGGGAATAAAAATATCACATTGTATGATATTAGTATACGGTATAACATTACATAATGTTATGTGGTCAAAACGGAATTTAAATAAAGTTAAGGGCTATACCGAGTTAATAAGAGTTGGAAAATGAATTTTAGACTAAGGTCTATAATGTTATAAATGTTATAACAATTATATGGTTTAAGTGGGATTAATATAAGTGAGGATATTCACATTAAAAAAATGTGACAAACTATAAATAAATGGGATTTATAAACTAAGGTATTTGTGGAATAAACCTTAGGAGTTGTAACTATACAACATAAAATGTTACATAATATTAGGGTAATAATCTTAATATAAGTTGTATAATATAATACAACTAATGGGAATAATCATCTAATAAAAGATGATAAAAAGTAACATAAAATATAAGAGTTTATTAAACACATGAGAATTACCTACGTGGTAAATATATACATACACAAGAATAATGTATATAAGGTGGATATATGTTTTGGTTGGAAAACATATGATTTAATGGTGGTGGTTATTTTAAAAAAATATAGTTACGAACTATAAGTTTTGAGTTTTGGATGCAAATATTATTTGCTAAAGATAAATGGATTATATAATACATTGTATTATAATGGATGGTGGGAGAATGATACAATATAATAAATGATACAATACGAAAAAAAATAATATAATATAATCATGCATGCATACATGCAACTATAGGTTAAGTACCTAAACTAGATGGTGGATAAGATTAAAAAGAAATACAACGAATTAAACTTAACAGTTGAGATATTATGACATATGAGTTTTAAGTAACAAAGCCGACTGTTTTAGAGAAACCCGTAACAAACAACTGTAGAAAACAGGGGCGAACTGTCGGGGTTACTTATTATTCGGAAATACCGGAGGTAGTTAGTCATGGAGACTGACTTATAGTTTTATTACTATTTAGAGTATACTTCTGACAAGACGCTTGACGAGCTAGTGGACTGCACGGAGCGTAGGATCTTGCTGATTCATACTCCACCGTAATACGATCAGGGTGAACGGTATGTAAAGGGGTTTGATCCGAGTTGTCCTATGGAAGCTCCTTGGGCTCGGATTTGGTTGATATAACTTGCGTGTTATGTGTGTGGTTACGTGTATGTGATTTAGTGTTACTGCATTATTTATTTATGCACGAGCATCCTACGGGACTAACACTACGTCGACTATAGATTGACTTATATAAACATACATATGCGTTGTGATTACATGACGGTTACTTGATATAATACCATGATATTAATATTAAGTATATGGTAACCTAAGTAAAACACTTAGGGATGAGTCACGACATTGTCGGTCTCTAGAGCATGGATCTCGAACATGAACATAACCTAGATTACTTCTAGGTATGTGTGACCCATTGGGCCGCTGGTTAATAAATTATATTCTCCATAAGACTAAGAGCAGATCTTAAACATTATGAGAGAGAGATGGTATGAGATGAGGTGAGGAATCCCGGTAGTTTACGAACTGCTTGGTTGCGCATTTGTGATCACTGAGGGGTTTCCTAATTGGATTCCGCTCCAGGTTATATCCAACGAGCCCAAACTGGATCGTGGATCAGGTGGCTACGGCCTTTTTATGGACGTCTTACGAGACATAAGTGAGTCAGGGGCCTCCGGACCTCTGGCGAAATGAGCACCTTTGTGTGTACGGGGGACTACTGTCCATGGTGAGGTTATCGGGTTGTCCTAACATGACGCCCAACTGATATTAATAATTAAACATGGTTGGATGGAGCCTACAAGGCTAAGGTAAATTAAATATGAAAACTGTACGCTACGGCGAATGTACATTGTACATATGGATGGGGCCTTGAAGGCCAAACTAAAATAAATTAACAATGGATGGTGAACGCTACGTCGATTGTACATTGTACAGTAAACTGTAATTATTCAATACGTTCGATATATAATTGTTGTTTGAAATATTCTATGAATGTTTGGATTGGATGGATGATTAAATGTTTATGGATATTTGGATGGATGATTATGTATATTATACATGTTTATTACAATATTGATTATAACTGTAAAATGGTAAAGCATGAAACCAATCTAATAACAAGATGGTTAAAAAAGACAAGTGACCATTAGGGTCCAGGCCCGGCATACTCAGCGTCTATCGCTGATACTACACCATTACAGATTGTTGATCATTGTCGGAGCTGAAGAGCAGGAACAGGGTAATTGGAGTTTCACTTTTGTTACCACACATGGAGATGTTGTATAGCAATGAAGATGGTGAATTGTATTATGGTAATGTTGTGTATATTCAGGTTTGGGTAGACGCTCACTTGTCGATGTTTATGGTTTATGGACTTAGTATGATGTATAGGAGTTTCTCGTTATCACGGCGGTTAGCAGTTTGTTATGTTGGAAGTTGGATGTAGTTTGGCTTCGTTGCTCGCATGGGCGAGTAATGGCCGGTGACACCCGAGTGAGTATTGTATTTGTTATTTATTTTCCGCTGCGAGACGTTTTACTTATTGCTACGTGAGAGATTATATCGTGATTGTGGAGAGGGGTGTTACAAAAGTGGTATCAGAGCGGAGTACCGCTCTGATGACAAGATAATAGGTTAAGATAGTGAGCTTAGGACTTGGGAAATATTGGGAAATGTTTGTGAGATACGAGACGATTCGTCTTAGAGAGATATTGAGTCTAGTAACACAAATTGCGTTACAAAGTAGCCTTTAAGGCAATTCAATATCTACTGGTTATGTACGGTAAATTTACCGAGTAATTATGTGACATACTATACTACAGATGTATGGGGGAACTAGAGGGCGTGGAACTGGAAGAGGTGGAGGCGGTGACCCCGGCATTCCACGAGTTGCTGAGACGGTTGCAGCCGTTCTTGCACAGCTGGGTACTCAGATAGGAGGAGCACCAGCCCACTCGCCACAGCCCAGGGAAACGAACTGGCTGAAGTCAGTTAGCGAGACCCGACCACCTACATATTCTGGGGTACCAGACCCCGTAGCTTTGGAGCGATACATTGTTGAACATGAGAAAGCGTATGAAGCTTTACAGGTACCGGACAACAAGAAGGTCGCCATTGCTGCTTTCCATCTAAAGGATGCAGCCAGCACTTGGTGGAGGTTGGTCAAGGACCAGCACCTGGCTACGCCCGACTTTTCGTGGGCTGCCTTTGTAGAGTTGCTGAGGGGGAAGTACTACCCAGCTCATCACAAACAGAAGAAGCGCCATGAGTTTGAGGCATTGACCCAGGGAGGTCTGACCGTGGATGAGTATTATGCTCGATTCATTGGTCTGCTGGACTTCATCCCCGGTGTGGATTACTCAGAGACCGTGAAGGTCGAGAAGTTCCGGGGAGGACTATTATTTCGCATCCAGATGGCGATGGGTGCTACCCTCTACACTACCATCCAGGTATTGACATAAAAGCCATAAACTCTTTACTTACTACAGTACCGCTTAACGTTGTGAGAACTTACCAATGAGATTCCAGGAGTGTTATGACGCTGCCTCGAGGACGGAGCTAATGCTCCAGACTCGGGAAGAGACTCTAGGGGCAAAGAAAAGGAAGAACCCTGAGGGAGAGTCTGAGGGTGGAGGAGCATCTTCAGGCGATGGCCAGAAAAAGGGAAAGTAAGGACTTATCCCACTCTAAATTGTTTACCATATGAAATATCTTATGAATGCTGACCCGAAACCTTGAACAGGAAATTCTTTCCAAAGAAAGGGCAGCAGGGTCACCAGGGAAAGAAAGGAAAAGAGCCCGTCCTTCAGTTGACCGGCCTAGCTATTGACGCTAAGCCTTTGAGATCTGCACCTCCTAAGGGTGAGAACACCTACCTCTTAAATTCGAATGCAATCTTAACCTTTATACAACAGATTATAACTTAAACTTTAATACTACCATCAGGCACCGGACAGCCCTAGCGCCATTTTTACTGTAAGCGTTGTGGGAAGGACCATCCTGGGGTCGACTGCGAAGGCCGCAAAGTCGAGTGTCGGTGCTGCCACAAGGAGGGCCATAGGGAATTCGAATGCTGGATGAACCCAGAGAGCCGTAATTACAGGCCACCAAAGAATACTCAGAAGTCCTCAGCTGGAGGATCTGGAGTACCACGAGGCGGTCAGGATGGCCAGACATCTACTGATGTTGGAGCCCTGAAGGGCAAGGGAGTAGATAGGGCATGAGTACCCTAACTCCATGAGACCGCTGGTGGAAGACTTTACTTACTATGCTGTGTACTTATTTTAGATGTTAGAAGGAGCTATGTTATAAGTATGTGGGAGTGTGTCATTGACCACTCGCCTTTTGTGTAAGACTTTGGGATTAGTTGTGCGTACTTAGTACCAATAAACTTTAAACCTTGAAGGATTATATTTATGAACAGGATGTTTAAGCTTACATTATCTTGTAGCTATACTCTATGACGTAGAGTCAATGAGACTAGTGATTACTGAACCAGAATTTCCACCTGCATGGCGCACTTGCTATTGCAAGCGCTACGACAAGTAAACCACTGAAATTTCCATCTGTCTTGCGCACTTGCTACAGCAAGTGCAGCAACAGTAACAGCAACAGCAACTGCAAATACAACTGCAACAACTACTACTTTTTAGTCTTTTATCATATATATAAAAAAAATGTTTTTCAAACGTTTTCATTCAAACCTTGAGGTTAAAAACCTATGCAACTATGGAAGGACCGTTAGTCCAACCACTGCAACTGGAGGAAATTATACAGCCACTGTGATGGTAAACCACACTAGTTTAATTGATTGGAAATTTTCAGACAAGGCTTATTAGCCAAATACCATCAGTGTATACCCGCATTCAATGCTAATCACTACTAGTGATGAATGTTTAGTCCTTATGGACAAGCATACCCTTTGTAGATGCACCACCATCAGTGAGGATGGTTGGGAAGTGAAGAGCCAAGTTGCTCAAACTATTATGCAATCTGCAATACATCCAATTATACGGATGAGGGAACAAATATGAACTGTGGATGAGATATATCATGATAAACAGAAGGAATAGGAATATGTGTGCACTCAATGAGAACGAAACAGGAAGAACCAAGTTTGCTAAAAATAGCACAAATTTTACTTACAAACCGGCGTTATGGCTTACGATTAATGACACGAATTACCACTGATGCCACCAGGGCAATAGCACTTATTACTAGATAATTGATACCATGAACTATTAAAAAAAACAAGAAGAAGACAAAAAAAAGAGGATATCCATCAGAGGGAGATTGACAACAGAATACTTCACAATACCCGTGTGACAAACATTACCAGTTTACTAAACGAGACATGGGACGACCGCACTCCGTTAGGAGCATGTGGGCCCGACAGACTTATTTATGAGTTAGTCGGGTAAGTAGTAATGTATCAGTACGGTACCCCATGCAAGTAGACAAGTAGTGTTAGGAACATGAGAAGTAGTCAACTCCATTCTACGGACAGTAAGACGGATTACCTCGAAGATGGACGAGAAGAGCCGCAGTTGAACCAACGGGCTAAAGAAATCATGAACCTTCAACAGAGAGCAGTAGACAGTATACAGAGAAGACAAGGAAACCTTTCAAGGACGTGAACACTAAGGACATGAAACAAAAAAAAAGGGAAAACCTATTATGGACGAATAATATGTAGAATCCTCATAAGGATCGAGTAAATTCTTGTAATCCAGAGGAAATCTACCAGATGATATGGACATAAACGCGTGACTACGCAAGGAGAAAAGATAAAGCTACATGATAGCAGATACCTTGCTTAAGGAACAGTGGATTCGGAATGTACCACTCACAGGATAATTCGCACATCTTTTCTACTTCACTCATTAGATATTAGCTGTTGAGAGTTTACGCCTCTGCACTCTGTATGATTGAGTGTTTTGGTATTGCACTCGTGCAGTTATTAATCTAGTGGGAATGCAGAAAGATAAAGTGGATATCAACACGAGTGTGTATAAAAAAAAGAACTACAACAGTGTGTTACTCCGGAACAAAACCACCAGGAGACATGGATGACAAAACATCATCTCTATGGACATATAGGCTGGTACGTCTTAGAATTACAAAGACAAGTGCAAAGAGCACTAAGTACTACCAATAGCCAATGTCATATTACACCTCAAGCTGAATATCAGTGAGAAAAGACACACGCATGTACGCTAGTGATCCTAATGAGAGGATACACAGCAATGGAAAAAAAAAGCAAACTGAGCCTATATTCATGGGTCTACACCTCATACGGAGCGAGTGGGCCCATTAGAACGAATTCGGGAGAGAGCACAAATAGATCAGTGCCTCACCTTTATATATTGTGGAGCCTGGAAGGGCTAGAGTCATACCCGTCTCTCTGATATGAGGATAATCCACGAGTTGGTGAACTCTTTGAGAGCCAAGTATCCAGCGCTCCTTGTTGAGCGGCTGTTGTATACTTGTGGGGTATGGGGGCGTAACCCTTTTTAAGGGGGGTAGAGCCTCTTGGCTGTGCACATGTGTGCACTAAGTTTTGGTTGTTTAGTATGCATTGCATACAAAGAATTGGTGGTGTGCGGGGCACACGAGGTTTGTTTGTTTAGTATGCACGGCATATAGTGAATTGTTTCGTATGCATGGCATACAGTGAATTGGTTTTATTGGTTATGGTTGGTACGCGGGGCGTGCGTTGTTTGGTTTGTTTTTGTGAATGTGCACTTGTATGTATGTATCTTATGAGATACTTGTTTGAATGTTGTATGTACACAATGTGTGTAGTACCTTTCATATGCTATTTGTGATATGTATTCATATTGCTTTATAGAATGATTACATATGGTATCGCCTAGATACGAAATGAATCATTAGATATGGAATGTGGAACAATGGAATGTTATGGACACCTCAGGGAGGTTGTCAGGGTTGGTAGAACTGATAGGAAATAATGGTGCTGATGGATCACCTATATCCATATATGATTGAACTAATGCCACAAAGTGATGGCTATGTGCTGTATAGGCAAAATACGATGTGTGTAAATGATATATCACATAGATATACATTATGGGAATAATGGGTAGTTACACATTTATATATATACTTACCTATTTGATTGAGAGACTTCGGGACGAAGTCTTTTTAAGGGGGGTAGATTGAAATACCCCAAACTAATAAAACATGGATTAAATATCTAATCACATTAATTAAGGCCTAAACATGCCTTAAAAGTCAACTGAGAACAACAGTGGTCAACACAAAACAAGATGTTGCACCCTTTGACTGTTTAGGGTAAATAAATACCCAAATGAACTACTTAGGACCTAAAAATTTGTACTAAGCATATTAACACATTACTAAACATATTACAATTGTTGGACAACACTCCAACACAAAGAACAAGCACTTTCATGCTTCAAGGTCAAAAAGGGCAAAAATGTGCTCTAAGAAACCTTAAAGGTCTAATGACCTCTAAATGATATAAAAATGGATACCATGATCAAATATCATGTAAGGAACACAACAAAACCATTGTCAAAGAAAACCAAGCTCAGAAACACCTTGCGACACAAAATGTGCACTAAAACTCCTTAAAGCACGTTTTTGTGAAATTGCCTTCTAAATTGGTTTTAAATGGGCTAAAATCGGAAGTTCACCGTCGCAAAGACTTATATTGATGGTCACGCGAATAAATGGTTGAGGACAAAACTTGATCATGATCGCGCGAATGGCCTGCCTGTCATGAGTACTTGGGGTGAACTCAAGGAGGCCCTCAAGGCTCAATTCTTTCCGCAAGGTACTGATTGGCGAGCTTGAAACCGTCTTATGGCTCTAACGCAGACGGGGTCCATTCGTGACTATATTACGGAGTTCAACTCAATCATGAGCGACTTACCCGATATGCACGAGAAATGTAGGGTCTATCATTTCCAACGAGGACTGAAGTTGTGGGTCCAGAATGAACTCCGAAGAAAGTCGATGACCACCGTCCAGCAAGCTATCCTGGCTGCGGAGGGATTGAACGACTTTAGGGTGGAGTCACCTGCTAGCAAGGTGAATGGGCCTAGCCGATAAAATATCATATTATATCATATTAGGAATTTAATTCCAGAAATTTATGAATTTTTACAAATTTAATATTAAAATATTAATAAAACCCTAAAATGGGGCCCGTTTGAGTCAACATTGACTAAGAATGGTCAAGAGGTCAAAGTTTGACCCCTTGGACCACATGAGGTCGACATTCACAGGCTGAGGAGGTTTAAAATCACCACTTGCAAGATAAAGACAAGCCTCCAACATGTTTCCATGTTTTAAGGGATTACTTTTGCCTTTTGATTAATTAATACACCATTTGGCTCCATTATTTCACTCCACCAGCCACAAAATCGTGGGAGCCTTACCTTTCGCCTCCAATTATCGGTGCCAGCCTCATTCCTATCCCTTTGATGAGTCATCAATCACAAAAATAATAAACAAAGGAAAAAGAGGGTATTAAGGCAAAAATTGACCTAATCTCTCATTAGCCTTGGCTCCAACCGATTCCAAGGATCCCTCCTCTCTCTTTGGCTTCTCCAAGTCGTGGGTAAGTCACCAAGAACATTGAAGAACACTTTGGTACCTAGGTGAGCTTAATTAGTCATTTTATGTTCAATTTCTTCACCAATCTTTCTTCTTTCGGTGGATCTAAACATCAACCACTCCCATCCATGGATCTAGGTTGTTCTTGGAGGTTAAATGAAGGAGGAATCTCGGCCATAACAAGGGAAGAAGATTGAGAAACCCAAACTTGTTCTTAAGGTACAAAAATGTGCTCTAAGCACTTATCTTTTGATTCCCTTTAGATCCGGTTGTAAAACCTGTTCTCCTAGCCTTATAATCTTCTTCTTAACTTATTTATTCAGTGGATCTATCAAGAGCTTCAAGGTGTAGTTAGATCCAAGCCAAAAACACCATTTTTGGCATCTCAAACAAGGTAAATCTAAGCCATCTTCCAAGCTAGTTACCCACGGTTTTGTGCCTTGTTTTTAAGTGAGTTTTGATACTCTTTCTTTCTGGAAAAATAGGGCCGAGGTAGATCTCCAACAAACTTGAAGATCTAAGGTAAATCTTGCCTTGAAATATACATTAAAACACTTCTTATGGTTAGATCTTGCTTGGAGACTAACTATGCCTTGGTTTCTGTTTGAAAACATGTAAAAGAAGTTGTGGGAGTTTTATCTAAGGCTGGCCGAATCCAAACAAGGATTTATCCTAGCTAAATCAAGGTATAAATCACTTAAAACCTTAACTTGATACATTAACACAAGTTTAAGCTTGTGTATATTCATTGTTGTGAGTGAAAGAGTAAAATAAGGTCATGTTTGACCTTAAAATGATTAAGGAATGGTTTAATAAATTTTATAACTAATTAAACAAGCATAATTGTCAAATTTAAGACATTATGTGGAAGTTTGGTAATTAAATGAAAATTATATGGAGAGGCCGAGATTTATAAGCATTTTTGGGACATTTATGTGTAATTTGTTTTGTGAGCAAATGTTGTAATAAGGCCATGTACTTTAGGCCATTTTATTTATGCATTTACAAGCTTTTATTTAAGTTTAGGTGATATATAATTATTACCGAAATGAATAAGGGGTTAAAGTGTAATTAAATTAAATTTGGGGGCTTTATAAAAATAAGGCCAAAAATTAGAGGTTAAAAGGGTTTAAAATAAAGTTTATAAGATTTTATAAAGTTTTGGGGTTAAATGGTGAATTTTGGAAACTTAGGGGTTGAAACCGTAATTGTTAGGAATTAATGGTCAAGGAAATATTAAGGAGGTCAACCTTGACCATATGGTAGGTTTTGACCAAATAATATAAGTTAAATAACTTATTTAAGGTCTCATAATAAGGATAAGTGTCTTATGGTAATATTTTATAACATATATGGTAAATATGTTATTACCAAAAATTAAGGGTGTATAATGGTATTATAAACACCCATGGGCTATTAGGGATTTTTAGGAATTTATTGGGTTGTTTTTGGAATTAAAATGAACTATATATGTATAATATATAGTTATTATGTCATTATGACACTTTGGAGAAATATAGATGGTGGAATGGTAAATACCGAAAGTATATGGGTTAATAAGGATATTTATAACCCTTTGGTGGAATTTGGAGATTTTTAGAATTATATAAGAGTATTTATTAAGATATGTGTATAATATATGGTTTTAATGATATGGTAAATCTATATGTTATAAATAGGGCCAAATGGCAATTATAGAATAGCACAAGGGCTGTTCGGAATTTACAAAAAATAACCATAGGTTATACTCTTTTATAAATTAGAAATGTTATATTAAATGGTATATATAACATGGTATAAATAATGGGGTGATTTTGTAAATTAAGGAAACTATGGCTTATGGAAAAGAATAAGATTTTCTTATGGTGCCTAAGAGGCAATATAAAATAGTTTTGTATAAAAACTATAGGTATAAGTTAAAGGGAATAAAAATATCACATTGTATGATATTAGTATATGGTATAACATTACATAATGTTATGTGGTCAAAACGGAATTTAAATAAAGTTAAGGGCTATATCGAGTTAATAAGAGTTGGAAAATGAATTTTAGACTAAGGTCTATAATGTTATAAATGTTATAACAATTTATGGTTTAAGGGGATTAATATAAGTGAGGATATTCACATTAAAAAAATGTGACAAACTATATAAATGGGATTTATAAACTAAGGTATTTGTGGAATAAACCTTAGGAGTTGTAACTATACAACATAAAATGTTACATAATATTAGGGTAATAATCTTAATATAAGTTGTATAATATAATACAACTAATGGGAATAATCATCTAATAAAAGATGATAAAAAGTAACAAAAATATAAGAGTTTATTAAACACATGAGAATTACCTACGTGGTAATATATACATACACAAGAATAATGTATATAAGGTGGATATATGTTTTGGTTGGAAAACATATGATTTAATGGTGGTGGTTATTTTAAAAAAATATAGTTACGAACTATAAGTTTTGAGTTTTGGATGCAAAATATTTGCTAAAGATAAATGGATTATATAATACATTGTATTATAATGGATGTGGGAGAATGATACAATATAATAAATGATACAATACGAAAAAAAATAATAATATAATCATGCATGCATACATGCAACTATAGGTTAAGTACCTAAACTAGATGGTGGATAAGATTAAAAGAAATAAAACGAATTAAACTTAACAGTTGAGATATTATGACATATGAGTTTTAAGTAACAAAGCCGACTGTTTTAGAGAAACCCGTAACAAACAACTGTAGAAAACAGGGGCGAACTGTCGGGGTTACTTATTATTCGGAATACCGGAGGTAGTTAGTCATGGAGACTGACTTATAGTTTTATTACTATTTAGAGTATACTTCTGACAAGACGCTTGACGAGCTAGTGGACTGCACGGAGCGTAGGATCTTGCTGATTCATACTCCACCGTAATACGATCAGGGTGAACGGTATGTAAAGGGGTTTGATCCGAGTTGTCCTAAGGAAGCTCCTTGGGCTCGGATTTGGTTGATATAACTTGCGTGTTATGTGTGTGGTTACGTGTATGTGATTTAGTGTTACTGCATTATTTATTTATGCACGAGCGTCCTACGGGACTAACACTACGTCGACTATAGATCGACTTATATAAACATACATATGCGTTGTGATTACATGACGGTTACTTGATATAATACCATGATATTAATATTAAGTATATGGTAACCTAAGTAAAACACTTAGGGATGAGTCACGACATTGTCGGTCTCTAGAGTATGGATCTCGAACATGAACATAACCTAGATTACTTCTAGGTATGCGTGACCCATTGGGCCGCTGGTTAATAAATTATATTCTCCATAAGACTAAGAGCAGATCTTAAACATTATGAGAGAGAGATGGTATGAGATGAGGTGAGGAATCCCGGTAGTTTACGAACTGCTTGGTTGCGCATTTGTGATCACTGAGGGGTTTCCTAATTGGATTCCGCTCCAGGTTTATATCCAACGAGCCAAACTGGATCGTGGATCAGGTGGCTACGGTTTTTATGGACGTCTTACGAGACATAAGTGAGTCAGGGGCCTCCGGACCTCTGGCGAAATGAGCACCTTTGTGTGTACGGGGGACTACTGTCCATGGTGAGGTTATCGGGTTGTCCTAACATGACGCCCAACTGATATTAATAATTAAACATGGTTGGATGGAGCCTACAAGGCTAAGGTAAATTAAATATGAAAATTGTACGCTACGGCGAATGTACATTGTACATATGGATGGGGCCTTGAAGGCCAAACTAAAATAAATTAACAATGGATGGTGAACGCTACGGCGATTGTACATTGTACAGTAAACTGTAATTATTCAATACGTTCGATATATAATTGTTGTTTGAAATATTCTATGAATGTTTGGATTGGATGGATGATTAAATGTTTATGGATATTTGGATGGATGATTATGTATATTATACATGTTTATTACAGTATTGATTATAACTGTAAAATGGTAAAGCATGAAACCAATCTAATAACAAGATGGTTAAAAAAGACAAGTGACCATTAGGGTCCAGGCCCGGCATACTCAGCGTCTATCGCTAATACTACACCATTACAGGTTGTTGATCATTGTCGGAGCTGAAGAGCAGGAACAGGGTAATTGGAGTTTCACTTTTGTTACCACACATGGAGATGTTGTATAGCAATGAAGATGGTGAATTGTATTATGGTAAAGTTGTGTATATTCAGGTTTGGGTAGACGCTCACTTGTCGATGTTTATGGTTTATGGACTTAGTATGATGTATAGGAGTTTCTCGTTATCACGGCGGTTAGCAGTTTGTTATGTTGGAAGTTGGATGTAGTTTGGCTTCGTTGCTCGCATGGGCGAGTAATGGCCGGTGACACCCGAGTGAGTATTGTATTTGTTATTTATTTTCCGCTACGAGACGTTTTTCTTATTGCTACGTGAGAGATTATATCGTGATTGTGGAGAGGGGTGTTACAGTTATCCTTTGAAAATTTGGTTATGAGGAGTTGAGGTAGTGCATTCAGGATCTGTCGTTTTAAGATACCTATATACATATATATATATTATATAACTGTACATATATATATAGTACATAGTTTAAGAAAATAAGTTGAAATAAATAACATAATGGTAATATGGAGAGTAAGGAAATGGTAGGGTTGGTTGTATAACGACATTGGGCCAAATTAAGTGCAACGTAAGTATTTATTATGGGATGAAGTTGGAAAAAAAATGCTATAACATAAGTTTAAGATGTAGTGGTTAAATAAGTATGAACAGAACTACGAACAATCACGCAGAATCGAACGATCTAACCCGTTCGAATAACCATTACAGGAGTGAGTCCCACGAGCAGCGGGAACCCTGGTACAAGTATCTGTGACAACTATTATAAGGTATGGACATGTGTGGTTCGTATGTTGCCGTGTTACATGGCTTGTGTGCTGTGTGCTTTGTTTGACAATGACTATAAGACTATGCATGAAATTGGATTGCTTCTTGTGGCTTGCCTATACGCTTGTTATATATCCTTGTGGCCTATTACTTGCGCGCACACAGTAGTTTAGTCCCTTTCTCGTTTATGGAACTTGAGACGAACTACTACGAATTATGAAAACAAAGAAAACTCTATAAGGGGAACTCCTCTCTAAACCTTTGAGGACTACCATGACACCCACTATGGTGTCTATTCATTAATGATAATAAAGAGCAAGTCTCCTTTGGTGAGACATGACGAACCACGTAGACAAAACAAAAGAACTATACAAAGAGACAAATCCTCTCTAACTTTAGAGGACCGCTAATGACACCCACTATGGTGTCGAGATTTTAATGATGATGAAACGAAAAGTACCAACTGTGAAACATGAGAACAACCCGGGAAGACAACAGCTCGGGCCGCGCGGTATGGATGATCGGGAGTTGGCATCTGCATCAGATCCTTCGACCGACTATGATGGAGTATATTTTGGGGATCCCTGGGTGACCCCACTTTCTCAGCACATCCCGGAGTCCAGAGGTGACTTCCGCTTTCTCGACCCTGGGTGTCGGGAATGGGGGAGTGACAAATTGGTGAAGCACATCCCAGAGTCCAGAGGCGACTTCCGCTTTCTCGACCCTGGGTGTCGGGAATGGGGGAGTGGCAAGTTGGTGAAGCTTATCCTGGAGTCTAGAGGTGTCTCCGCTTTCTCGACCCTGGGTGTCGGGAATGGGGGACTAGCTATGGAGGAGACGCCCTCCAACGTGCGGTGATAAAAGAATTCACGAACAACCCTTAAAGAGATAAGGAACAATTGGCACCTACATGATAAGGTCACGGGATCTAAACTATATCCCCAGACCTGGTGCAAGGAAAGAGAAAGGAAGTACACACCATGGGAATAAAGGAAAAACTTATGTAATGAGACCAAGCAAACAAGAGAAAGTCACAAATGTGATCCTTTAAGAAACAAGGAATGAATAGCACCTACATAACAAAGTCTCGGGATCTAACTTATATTCCCTGACTCGGTGCAAGAAAAGAAAGGAAAACATGTGTAATGAGAACAAGAAAACAGTACGTAACCTCTTGAATGATCCCATAGTGAGGATTGACGGTATAATATACCTACGCACACGTTGTATTATGTACTCAATTGTTGTTGCTACATTAGGAGCTTATTGTGTTGGTTTGCGTGTTGATATTGCTATGCTACTTGCAAGTTGTGCTTGGTTGCTTTTGATATTGCTATGCTACCGATGAGTGTGTATGGTATCATGATGTGCTGATGTGTGCTTTACTGCTTTATTACAGCATGTAAATTGACTTAATAATATTCGACCAAGTAGTCGTGTGGCCCGGTAACATGCGAGCTTCACACATTCATACTCGGCATAGTTTTGCTGAGTCCTTTATTTTTACAGGTATGGATCTGGACGATGGCGGAGAGTAGGCAAGTGACTACCATGGGGGTAGTTCTTCTGGGTAAGACGCTTAAGTAGTATGTTAACGAATGGGTTGTGTTGTTTAAGTTATTAACTATACTATAGACGCTCGGTACTTGGTTCGTAATTCCTGTTCGTACTTGGAGTTGGTTAAGGTTTAAATTCCAGTCATTCAGACCGTAACGTGGAGTTGGTATTGTGGTCTGTCAACCACATGGGTGGTTGACATCTGTGACACCCGGATGAAGTTGGGAACCGCTGCGTAGACATCTCGTATTATCGTTAGGCTCGTCGTTTAACTCTTAATTGTGAATCGGGGGTGTTACACCTCCGCCATCGTTGAATGTGGACAATGGATTCCCTTGAGTGACTCCCCATTGAAGTCCCTCGTAGTGATCATGATGCGCAACCAGAAAGTCGAAACAGTCTGGATTCCTCTCTTTATAAGTTAGCCCTTTTTGTCAGTGATATAATAACCAATCCTTGAGTTAAGACTATAACAATTGACCATCAGTTAGGTTCAATAATACCTACGGTCAATTAGTCTTGTTCCAGTTTAGATGTATAAACTTCCAGTCATAAGACGTTCGCGTAAAAATAGAGCACAACAGTGGTGTCGAGCAATACAGTATACAATATCACATACATAAAATCACAGATATCGCTCTTAACAATTAAACACACAACGTCTAGACCTTAGGAAAATCCTTAGGACATTTAGACCACACAATTAACATACCGTTCACCAAGTAACTGCTAGCTTAACAAATTCCTATTCAGTAGTTCCTCCCCGTACGCTATTATATAAACATGCAATACCGGGTAATATTAATATAACTATTCACTAAATATTACAGTACTGTTACTGTAGAGTTCGTACTCGTAGTATACTAACTCTGTATGTTCTTTATTTCTCCCTGTTATTTAACAGTGGTTCTAGGTAGTCCATCATTTCATTATTTTATGTAATATCCATATGTGATAATGAATTTCTACTTTGTAGTACATCTTATTTCATTAATCATTTACCCATATTAATTCTCACTTATTCCATCTATCAATCTCCTTTAGCTGTTTTTATTACAACCACAATTATTTTATAAACTTTATATTATATCCCTTAATTGTTTCCACATATCCTTTATACTTTACAAATTGGTTATTTTCATTATAACCACCTTTATTTAATAAACCTTATATTATACTCCATAATATACCATAATACATTATGTTACTTAGTTTCAATCCCTTTCTTTATTAAATTACAAAACCAACCTTATTTATTTCTGTAATTATAAGTTGGACACAATAACTTTTATAAATTACCAAATAACCTTATAAATCCGGTATTTATATTTTGGACACATTATCTTTTGTAATTTACCAAGTAACCACATTTTTTTTCGGTGATTACCATTCAAATACTCCAACTTTTAAATATTACTAAATAACCATATAACTTTTATAATTTACTAATTATCCATATTAATTTTCGGTAACAATAAAATGAATATTCTAATTTTTATAAATTACCAAATGACCACATATACTTTCGGTCTTAATATATATCTTTCCTTTACTTACAACTTAACTCCAAAACTTTATATAAGTTACATATTAACTTATAAACTATAGTTTTAATATTTAATTTCTTTAAATAACCGAAAGGACCCATATATTTTATATTTATGAATCCGCCCCAAATTAAATTCGGTTTTACACTTGTTCTTCCATAAATTACACATTTACCCTTAAACTTTTATAAACTTAACATTTTATGTCATAAATCATTTTAACCCAAATTTTTTGGTCAACACTTTGACCAAGACTTAATTTCATAATTAATACTTTAATATACCCATAAAATCATGTATATTCTCGGTTATACTCCAAACTTCCCAATAATTACAAAATAGCCCCAAAACTTTATAAATTGTTATTTTAACACTTAAACACTTATTTAAATTTACCAAAATTCATAATATTAATTCCTACCTTATATTATATCATACTTATACCAAATCACTCCTTTAATTCTCTGCTTTTATATTTTGTTCACCAAACTTTACAAAATTTGCATTTTAACCACAACTTATTTAAGTAGCCATTTACATACTTGTAGCTATTTTTAATACTCCCAAAATTTATAATATAAGTTAATATACTTATATATTTTGAAAATCACCAAATAAGCCATGTTATTCTTGGCTTTGATTTTATTTTACTATATAGTTTTAAAACTTGCTTTAAACTTTATAATAAATACAAGTGTATATAAGCCATATAACACTTCTAAAAATTATGCTAATGACTTAGAATGAATATAATCTCAAAATAGAACATTTTATTCTTAGACAATTCAGTTTATATATATGCATCTTAATTATTTTTTTGTGACACATATTTATACCTTAAGGTAATAATCTTACCTCATATGTTGTAAATTACTTTCTTGACATTATAACCCAATATTTTCGGCTTTAATTTATTTAGGGGTTATATATAATTTTTATACCAAAGTTTGAAGCTTAAGTCAAGCTTAAACTTAATAAACCTTAATTATATAAACTTACTCCTTAAATCAAGATAATTCTTGTACTTGATTTCTCCTTGAATTCTACGCTCTCCAAATGCTATCTTGATGAAGAACTTTCGGCCTCCTTATATAAATTTAGGAGATCCATTTGTTAGATTTCTAACAAGGATTCATAAACAAGATTTGGAGTAGTCTTACGAGAGTTTACCTTAGGAATTTTTGGTAGACCTTGAGATGGTTGTAGATCTAAATTTCCTTCATGAAATACCGAAGAGAATATTGGTTTAGAAGTTCATAAATTTTCGGTAATAACCTTAGGCATTTTGCTAGGATTTTCAACATGAAAATATACCTTAACTTGATCTTGTTGTTCCTTGTGTAGTTGTTGAATCTAGGAACCTCCTTGGAGAACTAAAGCTTGGCGAAATCTTGGTTGGTTTCTAGGTAGATTCTTGCTTCAAGACTTAGAAGATTTAACTAGGAATTTACATAGAAATGGTGTTAGAACTTGAAACACCATTAATGGAGCTTAGAAGCTCTAAGGTATGAACTAGCAAATGAAGAAGAAAAGAGAGAAGAAGAGAGGCTTACCAAATTGGCCAAAAGAAAGGCAAGGAAAGAATGAAACTCACGTTGGACTTAAGGTAAGGCAAGGAAAGAGAATTCAAAATTTGATTGGCTTTGTTTATTGTTTATTTGATTAGGCATTCTATTCCTTAGTTTATTCCTTTGATTATTGGCTCAATAAATTGCCCATTATTGTACACACTTTAGGCTGATTGGCATGGGAAAGAGAGGTCCTTGTTTGATAATTGAAAGAAGAAGACAAGAGTAGGTATAGGTAAGTGTTTTCTTTTGAATTTTCTACATTGAATTGTCTTTGTTCTTTTTGTATCTTACGGTATTATTTGTGCATATAGGAGACTGATTTCTTTTATAATTGAAGACAATATATCATGGCTAGATAGGTATGTATTTACTTTGAATTTTATAAGGCAAACAAGACTTCTTTTCCTTGTCAAAATCGGCCACCTATGCTAGCTAAGGCCATTTGTTTTTTGTTTGTTTTTGACATAGATATATGCATTATTAGGTAGTTGTCTTCCTTGACAAATTTGACAGCAATAAGTCACTCCTTTTACTAATCAAAATCGGCTCCATATGGCTAGAGAACATGGGTTGTTTTGTTGGTATACTAGCACATGTATAAAGTAGATATAACTTATTTATTTTAATTCCATTACTTTTGTTTAAACTAATTTCTCCTTGATTCCTTGCAGGCATACGGTAATGGAGGTATCTTTTGGCTGGGTCATTTGACATAATATAACATATGACACATGGGAAGTGAGTCACCATTCCATAAGGCAAATTTTGAATTAAAACTAGTCAATATTGACCACAAATGGCACCCACAATGGAGGCTAGATGGGGTTGATTTTTAATTTGATTTTTGTTACACTATATTTTACTAAGATCATAATAATATGTGTAATAGGTTCCAGCATTTATTTGGTACATTTATACTATGGTAAAAGATGAAAGTTTTAAGGTAAAAATGCTGATTTTAGGTACCTTTTTGATGATAAAATAGCCCCCATTTGTACTATGAATTTAGTACTGGAATTAATTGATTTAGATGGTCAATTTATCCCCTTTTAAGATTATCAACTCGTGGCTCCTCAAAAGCTTCAAGGTAATTGCATAAAACACATTTTTGTGACACCCGAAGGTGCGTTTTTGTGCTTTAAGGATTTTCTGAAAAATAATTAGTCGCTATGAGTTCCAAGTGTTTATTGACATTGTTTATAGTCAATAATAATATGTTAAGGTGTTACATTGAGTTATATGGGGTTATATAAACTCGTAACTCGATTTTCGGGCTACCGGGACACTCCAGGGGCAAAAAGGAGCGTTAAGAAATTCCCCCGAGCACTTTGTGTATTTTTGAAAAATTAGCTCAAGCATGTTAGGAACTCCAAGAATAATTTATATTGGAGTTTGTGCCACTTCGGTACTTCTCCGGGGCACTCCCGGGGGTTTATGGGGCCCTCATCTGGAACCTCCGAGCACTTTATATTTAACTGGGAATTTATCATGAGTAATTCATCATATATGTTTATTAAAGTGTTGTTGTGCTTTTGGAATGAAGTGTAATGCTTTATTTTATTTTATAAGGTATTTCCGGGACTTTCAGGCCTTAAGGGGCCCTTAAGGAAACTCCCGGGCATATTGTATTTTTACTCAGTTCTAACTGAGGACTTGTGTTTTAAAGGTCATAAAATGATCCTTGTTTAACTTCATATGAGTTTTATAGCTTATATAACTTGGTTAGCTTAAGGTCGGGCTTTAGCGCTCATTTTTTACCTTAAGGAGTGTAGGTGCGTTTTAACGCCCAAGTGTTTATATACTTCTCTCAGGGTTTAATAGTCCCCCAGATAATATTTATTTACCATTATTTAATTATTTAAAGGTTAGGGGTATTTCAGTCAGTCTATTCACTAAGTTAGACCACACCGGCATTCAAGTATGTTAGTTCATACAGTACACATCAAGACATACATATCAAATGCAATAATTCATTTTCATGCCTTTATCTTGATTAAGCCGGCACACAAACACACAAATCAACGTAGCACGGTTAGCATACGGGGCTTGAGAAAATCATACCTTACACCTTGGTTTCACTTTTACCGTGTCCTCACATTGCTCGGTTCACACACGATTCTGTGATAATGTTTCAAACACTATTATTAATGCCAAGCTCATACGGTACATAAATAAATAATGCTACTGCACTTACCCCGTTATCCCGTTATCTCGGTTTTGCTCTCGTTAATTTAAGTTCTTACTTCACACTCACTTCTAGCACTTGTTTACACTTCTTAGGGCCTTTAAACGTCACCAAACAAGGCCTAAACATCATCTAACATCATTAACATTCAAACCCCCATCATTTAAGCACTTAAAAACACTCACGGCATGATTCTGGGGGTGGCCCGGGACTTGGTCCTTACCCTAAGTCCCGGACCAATCAAGAAACTCACGCTCGGGTGAAAATAACACATGGTCTGGGACCTTGTCCTGGAGTATAGTCCCGGACCAAGGCTGGAGGTCCATTCTCGGCGCTAATTTAGGTGTGGTCCAGGACTTTGTCCAAGGACCAAGTCCCGGACCCTGCTAAAACCTGCTACAAACTTGATTTTTCAACTCCAATTCAACCCTTAATCCACACCTAATCATTCCCTAATCTTTCCACAAGTTTTCTACATGTTTAAACACCTTAAAACATGCTCTAAACCTCTTCAATTCATAGGTTTAATCCTTACTCAAATTCTTGCTCAAATTCACAAATTTTCATTCTCATTTTGCACTTATGCACACTTGTGCATTTCTAGCTTCTCCCCAACACTTTGCACTTTGTTTTCTTTCATTTTGACCATTACACATCTTCCAAGACAATGCACTTCTAGTACCAAAGTTCATGCCTTAATCTTAGAGCCTTAAATCCTCATTCTTTTTCTAGAACTCCCAAGGCACTTAAACTACTTAGATTTCTACCGGAATTTCGCCATAACCCGGCTACTTTTCTAACATTTTCCAAAGCTCACATCCTCACTTAATTCAACCTAAAACTAACCAAACCCACAAGGGTTCTACCAGCACACATAAATCCATCACTACTCATCAAATTCTCCATATACATCATAATGCAATATCCATCAAATGCATAACTCTTACGCCCTTAAATCAAGCATTAATTCACAATTCTCTCAACTACCACCAAATACATATTTAACACAACTTTTGGGTTCATTCAACCACTTCCCATCCCAAAATTCTAAAAGCATTACATTAGGCTCCAAGGTAGATTATTTACCTTATATTCACAAGCCTCCTCTTTTCAATCCTTTTGTTTCTCTTCCTTTATTTCTCCTTCCTTCCTTCCTTCATCTTCCTCTCTTTATTTCTTGTTTCTCAACCGGCCAAACATCCCAAGCTGGCCAGCCCAAGAACAACACACTACTCAATATATAACTCCCATTTTAACCTAGATTTTAAAGGAATTCTTAAGCTTTAAGAAGGGGCATTACCTTGAAACTTCTAGGAGGAGTTCTTGGATAGCAAAGCTAGCACAATACCAGCCCTTATGGAAGATTAAAAACTGGCTGGACATGGAAGAAGAGGGGCTCAATGTTGGAATTTATGAAAATCAAAGGACGGCTAGTAAATGAAGGTCTTTGAGCTTACTTCTAACCTTAAAGCAATAAGGAGTGGTTCTAGATCAAGATGGCACCTTAATACCTTCAATCCAAGATTTTTCCATGGAGGTCAAATGTGAGCTTTTCAGATTTTGAAAGGAGGGAAATGTTCCCCAAGTTGAGAGGAATCTAATGGTCTGATTTTTTTTTGCAATTTGGAGTTGATTTGTGCCTTGTAGATGAAGAAGAGGAAGAGAGCTTGGAGGGGTTTATGGAATCTCCATTGGTAGCCAGAAGAGATGAAGAAGAGAGCTCAGCTGAAGGGGGGGGGGGGAACGTGAGGGAATGAGAGTAGAAGAGAGAGAGGGTACAAAAGTCACCTAATACTATTCACCCTCTCTACTTTATTTCCTTGTCTTGTAGTGACTTATAAAGCTAGTTATTTAATTGTGTCTATGGCTGATTAATATGTTAAAAACCGGCCCCCACATATGCGTTTAAGCTGGAGCGTTTTTTGTCTTTTACAGAAAACGCTCGTTAATTTACCCAGTTCGGCACTATTCACTAACCGGGCCCATTTTTCGGATTTTTCTCGTTTCTTTATTTTTAATGGTTATTAAACTTCCATTAATACTTAATTATAGTTGTATAATCAAATATAATTTGTACAGGTCTGTTTGACCACTTAAAGTCACGTTTTTGGGTTTTCTCGAGAAACGTGCTTTAAAGCTTCATTAGCGTTTTAACCCTTTATTTGGATCCGTTTTCTTCAGGAATTGTTCCCACATACTAATTAGGCATAATTAAGCCTTAGTAATCCATCTCGGACCCTAACAAGGTCATATACCTCCTATACTCATTTAATGTGTGTTTTTGCGGTTTTCGTGTTTTAAGTGTTTTCTCTTTTCTTTTGGTTTTATTCTCTTTACCAAAATTCCTTAAGCACTAATAGGCCTCTAAAAATCATATTAGAGTAATTTAATCACCATTTTTTGGTCCAGGCTATTAAAATACACTCTGACGCAGGTCCTCCTCCTCAAAGCCAAGCTCAAAAGAGGAACCAGTAGGAATATCCACTTCAAGGGGAAGCAAAGGCTCCGTAAAGTCATTGAGATAGCTATGCTCTGATAGCTCATCAGCTGGTGCATGAAGGAGGTCAACTGGAAGACTCTCTACCTTAGGGATGAGTGAAAAGAGAATAGACTGGGTAGCATCACAAATTAGATCATTCTCTAACTCTGTAGCTTCACTAACTCGCTCATTCTTTAATTCCAGTCTCTCCATGATCTCCACCTCAGGTGTCTCTGCGACTTTGGGATTGAAGGATCATGCTGCGTACTACTCCACACAGTTACTACAGTAGGTTGTTCGACCTCATGAACCGTTTCACTTTCAAGCAGTCGTGATATTTCAGCTAGTTGGGCTAGAACTCTCGCATTGCTCTGCTAATGCTCCTTGATGAGGATCTCATGCCTTGGCGGAACTTGATTCGCAAGATGATTTAAAATCTACAACGACATCTTTCAATCTAGAGAGATTAGCCTGACAGTGCGAACTCTCATTTCCCTCCACACGTCTGGAAGACAACCCACTAGCTGTAACTCTATGCAGTGTATTAATGTTCAAAAGACAATCGTGCTTGAGGAGGGCAAGACGATATAAAATCTTTCAGGGCATTCTGCAGTTTGGAAGAAACAACAGGACAATAAGCATGCTCATGGTCTCCTTCACAACTTTCACATACAACCCATTGGTTGTAATATCCTGGCCAACCTCCTAGCGGATTGTAATATCCAGCCATCAGATCAAAGTACCTTGAAAGAAAAAAACAAGAAATTATATACATAAAGAAGAAAATAAAAATAAAAATATGTGCATAAAATAAAAATAAACAAATTACAAAAGAAAAGAGAACTAAACCAAAAACAAGTAAAATAAACTAAAATAAACAAAATAAAAATAATTTAAAAATATAGACTAAGAAAAAACTACTCCTTCCATCCTGAATTGACTATCCTGTTTGTTTTATGGCATGTTTTTCCACTTCAATATTAAGCATATAAGATAAAATAATTTTATATAACTAAATTTTGTAACATGTAGTTTATCATGTAAGGAACTTAAATTTTAAAAATCATTTTATCTTATATGTTAAATATTGAAGTCAAACGACATGTCCAAATAGTAATCAGGACGGTCAATTCAGGACGGAGGGAGTATTAAAATGAAATAAAACAAAACAACTAAAAAAAGAAAAATCCTAAAAACAAAACAAAATTAAATTAAATTAAACTAAGCTAAACTAAACAAAATTAAAAACAAACAAAAAGAAAAATAGAATCAAACTAAACAAAATCCTACAAATAGAACCCAAACGAAATAAACAAATTAAACTAAAATCAAACTAAAGAAAACAAATGAAGATAAAATAAAAAAAAAACACAACAAAACAAAACAAAAAGTATACTAATAAATAAAAATCCTAGAAACAAAAATAAAATAAACCTAAATGAAATCCTAATCCTAAAATTAAAATTATAACAATTAAACAAAATAACACAAAACAAAAATAAAATAAATAAAATAAATAAAGAGTAAACTAAATAACCGTGACTCCCCGACAACGGCGTCAAAATCTTGTACGGGGTAAAACCTAAGGGCAAGTGTGCCGGTCGATTATAGCAAATTTTCTTAGAAGTATCCCTCTAGGTTATTAAACCAAAGAAGTTGGTGTCTGGTTGAGTCTTTACTTAAGTCTAACAAATAAAATAACTACAGAAATTAAAAATATTAAATTGGGGTTTTTGATTCTGGAAAATAAATAAACTAAAAATAAAAACAATAAAAAGTGATCTCATTAACAATTCTTAAGAAGGAAACTTGGTTTGAGACTTCCCCCCCCCCCAGTTCTTCATTCTCTTTTCCTAAGTGTTTTCCTAATTCTAGTTTGCAACATCAGATCTAAATTAATCTACTCTCGGTCTCCCGTAAAATAAATTCTTACTAGTAATTACTAAATTCTCACTCTCGTTACGAATTTATAAATTAACTAATAGTGTTCAAATCTCATTTAGTTTGTGGTCAGCTAGTATTGAGGAATTTCATCTCATGGTTCACCGCTAGTATCTCTGTAGTCTATTGATTGTCGCAGTTCTCACTTGTAAGCAATCAAACTAGATAAACTCAAAAAATTATAAATCACCAGAGAATTCAACAATTAAACAAGGAATAAAACTCCAGTTTGTTTAGAATTAATCTTTAACACATTAGAAAGAAGAAACAATTATAAAGAAAAGGTAGAACGCCATCAAATCTGTGTCGTGGAAGCAATAACGAAATCTGATCCTGCTCTGTTGCTCTTCGGTCTCCAATGGACCTGCTCGGTAGTGTTCTTCTCCCTAAGTGCTCATTTTTGTAGTCAGTTTTTTGGTTTCCACAGTCATTTTAAAAAAATACAGTCACGTTTTTAAATTTTGCAGTCACCAACATATACTTATTATTCCAGAGTTCGCAGTAAAAAAAATGAGTATATATACCCCGAGGCACCCTATCTCTCTCCACACTCTCATTTCTCATTTCGCACGAAAAAATCACATTTCATAACCTCTTAAACACTCTCCTTCGGCCGAACTTCATTTCCCCCGTTTAAGGTAAAAAATTCACTCATCTTTCATTTTTTATGTTATTCTATGATTAGGATTAGTTTAGTAGTGATTTACGGTAATTGGAAGTCAAATCGAGCATAAAAATTAAAAAAAATGGACCCCCAGATCCGTCCGTAAAACGGACCACCAGACTAACCGTCTGTTTCAAATGGTCAGTTTTACAGACGTTAAGTGTAATGGTCCTTTTTACGGACGTTAAGTGTAATGGTCCGTTTTACGAACGTTAAGAATGGTCCGTTTTACAGACGTTAAGTGTAATGGTCCATTTTTATGGACGTTAAGTGTAATGGTCCGTTTTATAGACGGTCCGTTTTACGGACGTTAAGTGTAATGGTCTGTTTTACGGACATTAAGTGTAATGGTCCGTTTTATGGACATTAAGTGTAATGGTCCGTTTTACGGACATTAAGTGTAATGGTCTATTACGGAAGGTGAGGCTGGTGGTCCGTTTTACGGACGGATCTGTGGGTCCATTTTGTTTTTTTTTTTTTAATTTTATGCTCGATTTGACTTCCGATTACCGTAAATCACTACTTAAACTCATCCTAATCATAGAATAACATAAAACAATGAAAGATGCGTGAATTTTTTTTACCTTAAACGGGGGAAATGGAGTTCAGCCGAAGGAGAGCGTTTAAGAGGTTATGAAATGAGATTTTTTCATCCGAAATGAGAAATGAGAGCGTGGAGAGAGAGAAAGGGTGCCTCGGGGTATATATACTCGTTTTTTTCGACTGTGAACTCTAGAATAATGATTGTATGCTGGTGGCTGCGAAATTTAAAAATTTGATTGTATTTTTTAAAAAACGACTATGGAAACCAAAAACCTGACTGCAAAACACAGACGAGTTAAGGAAAGAGTATTATATCTTAATCACGTGCAGATCTTTAATGTGTAACATCCAAAAAAGAATTAATTATGTTGTTGCAGCCCATTATAACTGTCAATGTAATTAGTGCTGTGTAATGGTGAATTTGCTATCATTGTCAATGACATGTGCAACAATTATTAATTAATAATGAGTCACTCATTAATTAATAATGAGCCAATCATTAACTAATGTGCAGCAATGACATGTTATATAAATGAGAGTAAATAAGCCATTCTCGTCAGATTATTTAAAAATCAAACCACGTAAATCCTTGAGTCGTGTCACCTTGTTTGTTCGTAAATTCACTTCAAAATCACAGCTCAACACATAAAAGAGAAAATCTAAACCTATAACACAAATTACACTCTAACATTTGGCGCCTTCAGTGGGAACCTTCTCACCATCACTACAAAACATATCTACCCACCGCCAAGGAAAATCTTCGAATGGCTTCTACATCACCACCTCAAGGTGGATACACCAACAAAAGTAAAGAAGGCACATGGAGTCCACGCCATCCCAAGACCAAGAGAGGGAAGAAATACTCTTGGATATAACACCTCCCACAACCAACAAATGGTGTCCATGAAAAAGTTTTCGGCCCTTCATCGATAGATTGCTGATCTGGTCAAGCGCTTCTCTCACCAAAGTAGCTACGGATGCGAATAGAGGGAAAGTGGAAGACCATGATCCCTTCTAGGAAGAGGTGAACCAAACCCCTCTCTCCGCCAACTCCGTCAAGAACATACCAGTGTACGACGGTTCAGGATACCCCCGTTGAATGCCTGACCCGCTTCAAATACACCATAGTCGTGGCTCACATTGATGGCCATGCTCGATGCCATCCTTTCCCATTCTTCTTATCACGATGTGTGTTCACATGGTTCACAAGCCAGCCCAATAAGTCCATCTGCAGCTTCCAGGAGCTCGAACAGTTGTCCATGTCTCACTTCACGGCCAAACGGTGACCTAAGAAGACATCCTTCAACCTCATAAGTATGCGATAACACCCAAGTGAGGATGTCAAAAAAGTATACCAAGTGGTTGCGTAGATTCGTCACAAAGATTGACAAGCATGAAGACTCGGTCATCATCTCTACTTACCGTTATGGCTAAAAACTATAAAAAAAGGTAAAAGGGTTGTATTCATAGCACGAGAAATGGCCAAATCGACCCATAACTATTTCGAAGAGGATGAGCCCACCAAAAAATCTAGAAAGAACAAGGACCACAGCGGAAGCCGGAACACCGGTGCCGCGCTGGCAGTGGCAACTACAACAAGAGCCACAACTTTGGACCCCAAAGCCAGAGGTACTACTGTAACAATCCGGTCAAGCCACAGCTACCTCAACAAGAAAATGGGTCCCACGCACCGGAACTCAGGTGGTTCAATAGGCCGATGACGAAGATTTTCGCAATCACCGCTAGGGATGGGCTTATAGGGGATGCCCGACTCACTCCTTGTCCCAATAGTAAAAGACCAAAAGGTACTGCGAGTTTCATGGCCACTCCAGACACAACACAAAGGTTTGCAACAGGCTTCACAAAAAGCTGCACCAAGCATCCCGCTTGGGTGATTTGAGCGGGTACGTATACCTCTCGAATGCCTCAACCGAAAGAGGTGAGAAAGGAAAGAATTATCGGTCAAACAACGACTTCAATTCCAAAGATCGCCACCCAAGGAAGATGAGGGAGTCATAGGTCTTCTAAAGGGGGTTTCTAATTTTAAATAACTTTGAGCAAATAAGAAATTATGGATGGGGTTTTGGTTGTCTTGCATTTAGCTACGTCCGGACACAACACGGAGGTTTGCAACATGCTTCACCAAAAGCTGCACCAAGCATCCCGCTTGGGTGATTTGAGCGGGTACGTATACCGCTCGAACGCCTCAACCGAAAGAGGTGAGAAAGGAAAGAATTATCGGTCAAACAACGACTTCAATTCCAAAGATCGCCACCCAAGGAAGATGAGGGAGTCATAGGTCTTCTAAAGGGGGTTTCTAATTTTAAATAACTTTGAGTAAATAAGAAATTATGGATGGGGTTTTGGTTGTCTTGCATTTAGCTACGCAAATTATAATTATAGTTTAGGAGTCCACAAGAATTCAGTAATTTTTTAGTAGGCAGCTGATGAGTATCCAAATGAGCATGTTTTAGAGGTGTATTTCATATGTTTTATCAACACTTTTCATGCTCATTTCTCCACTCTAGCTAGTTTTCCTCTACTTTTGTGTTTTATTGGTGTTTTACACAATTATTATTGAAATAGGAGGAATAAAATAGCTAGGATTAAAGTAGACGAAGAGACAAACGCGTGGGTGCAAACGGATCCAAAATCAGAGTTAAAACGAATAAGATACAGCATTTTGAAGATTAGCCTGTCCATAAGACCGGCCTTAGGACCGACCTTGAGAGGGTCGGTCGGAGGCCGAAATTGCAAATTTCAGGGGCCGAAAGCTATTGGAATTGACCGACCTTAGGATTGACCCAGGTAAGGTCGGTCGATCTCAAAAACGCGCCTGAAATTGCAACTGACTCCGACCGTCCCTACGACCTCGGTCGGGTCAAAATTTTGCCCAAATTTGCATTTTTAAAAGCAGGAAAAGAATGAGAGAGAGAAAGAGAGAGAGAGAGGGGGGGAGTTCGAACCCAGACCAAAAGCGATGCCAATGGAAGAAAAATAGGGGGAAGACCCACCTCCATTGAAGCTCCTAAGCTCCATTAATGGCCATTTCTTACTCTCTCCCTCTCTCTCCTTTCTCTCTAATGGCTGTTTGAACTCTTGTATACCTTGGGATGGGGTTTCTCCCTAAAATCCCCAAATTGCTTTTGTAAACCTAACTCATCTTTTATAGTTGTTTTCTCCTCATTCTTATTAATGCTTTAGATTTGATCTCCTATTGCATTTATTGTGGTTCCTTGTGAAATTATATCTTGAGCTTGGGATTACACAAATTGTGGATGAACCTAATTTCCATTTCTCTAGATTAGGGAGTGGAACTTTGGGGCTATTGTTAGGAGCTTGAAATTAATACTATCTAGTGATTCTAGCCTTTCTTGAATTGGGAGGTGTGATTAATTAGGTAAGATTTGATTAGTCCATGATTTGAAGAATCTTTACATTACCTCTAATAGACAACTTAGTGAGGTAGAAATGAGAGCATATTTGGGTGATTTAGGAGATTCCCACTATCCCAAGGTATACACCTGTCTTAGATTAATTAGTTTAACTTTATTGTTTTTCTACAATTTCCAATATCAACCAAAAACCCAAAACCCCCCAATTTACATGTATGCACTTTTGTATATATCTTCTTGCACATTTACTAAGCTTATAATTAACTAGATAGTTACAAAGTCCCTGTGGATACGACCTTGTTGTACTACAATGATTGGGTTCACTACCCATAGTTAGCAATTTAGTTTCACTACTATTTTACACAACAAGTTTTTGGCGCCATTGTCGGGGACTTCGGTCCAACTATCTAGTTAATTATCTTTTTAGTTTACGTGCATATTTTTCATTTCCCTATTTACCACTTTTGTGTATAAATGTTTTCTTTTCTTTTTAGGAACTTAATTCTGATGGATGGTCACTATGATCAAGCTGGAGTGTGGTATGACTACTCTTATGGCATAGAGAACTACAATCAATTGAGTGTATTCCAAAGGTGTGGAGAATACCATGAGAGACTCAAGTGCCCAACAATAAAGTCAGAATTGAGAGCTCTCATGGAGGACCTTAACTCATAAGTCTACCGGGGGCTTGTGTGCCAAGAGAGTGGAGGAGACCATGAGAGTGCTCAGTGTCCTATGATCACAGTAAAGGTTGATTCACCCAGTTTAGAGGAGCTTATGTCAGATCTTATATTTTCTTGCAAGCCTAACCTAACTATGCAAGATACTTTTATCATGAAGCAAGATACCTTCAACATGAATGTTTAAGCTCGGATTAATCAGATTGTGCAATAACTTGAGGGAGAAACAGTTCATGAGGTGGAGTAGCCTGTTGAGGACTTTAGCTACTCCCCCACTCCTCCTATGTTTGAATCAAAGACTTCAACGCCATTCAACTACCAGCTCAATCTTGAAGATAACCCATAAGAGGAGAGTTTTCACTTTGACTTCATGGAGTCCTTTGCTCCCTCTGAAGTTGATTACTTCAGAGACTGCCCCTGTGTGCTTTACCAAGACACTGAGGATGCTGACATCCTCAACATTGAGAAGGAGGAGCCATCACCTCCCTCCGAGTCATCAGAGGAGAGTGCCATCATCGACTTCAAGGAGTTATCTCCCTCTGAAGTTGATGTTCATCAAGGCTCTTATTATGAACCTCACCATGAAGATAAGGATGTTTACATCCTCAAATTTGAGAAGGAGAAGCCACCCAACTTTGATCTTCACCAGGAGGATCAAGGCCTTTCCCACCTATGCAACAATGATGTAAGGTGGAAGCATAAAGTCCACCCTCTAAGTGTGGAGGCCACCTTCCCATTTGATCCTGGACCGGAAATAGAAGACAAAGTCTGCCCCGGAGTTTTTCCTGCACCGCTCAACGAAGATAAGGATGTCTTCATCCTTAAATTTGAAGAGGAGTCTCCACCACTAGATGATTCTCGCACCAAGGATCATCAACCTCAATATTTGGGCCGTTCTTCAATGAAAAATGATGCCCGCCCAACTATTATACCCAAAATTTCAACCCCCCCCCCAGAAGAGAGCCTATACTAATAGGCTAGTAGCAAGGGTTCCCAGTTTGATCGGCACATTTCAGAGTACTAGGGACAGCTTAGTCATCTCCATGGGCATTTTCGTAATTTTTCAAGGCTCCTAAGCCCCTTATAGGCTTTCTCTCTCCTCCAAATAAGGGTCAAATCAATTCAAATGCCTTAAAATTTTAACCCATGATAGAGGATGACATTTGAAGCATAATGGCTTTGGAATTTTGATTTTTTGAATTTTCAATAATTTTCTAGCAATTTCTGATTGAATCTGATGAGAAATTGAATTTAAAAATATTCCAATATCCAAAAAGTTCGATTCCACTTTTGAAAAATCATAAATATCATCCTTTACCCATGTGTAAAATTTCATATTCAAATTCCTTTTGAAAGCCCTTGAGCTAAAATGTCGGTAAATCTTGGTTTTTATCGGATTTTTCTATCTTTAAGGAAGCCTATATAAGGAACCTTATCCGATGATCAAATCAGAGCCTCAAGAACCCTAAGCAACCAGGAAACCCAGCCGTCACAACCTCCCCCATGTTTTTACACATCCAAGCCTTGAAATTTCATTAAAATCTCACAAAATCAACACCAAAACACCTTTTTCAACTCCCACAACATCATCCATCATCAAACCATCACCAAAACAGTACCAAAACGTGAAGAACATCAAGAACAACAAGGAGTCAGAAGCTTGGTTCGAAGTTCTTCCGGATCCGCCATCAACGAGGCCTCCGAAGAATCCCGACATGAAGAAACACCTCGAATCTAATGACAAAACAAGTTATAATTCAGGTTTTCTAACTCCCCTAGACTTCATTAATTCTCTGTTAAAATTTGGAAACAAACCGAAGCTTTTTGGCTCCTGAGTTAGTGTTTTTCTTTGCTTCTGCCCTTAAACTTGTTTGCTAAGTTTTGTCATTATTCTGACTTCAAATTGAAATCTTTCGATTACTAACATATTGTATACCTTTCAGGCTACACGTACATAATTTTTTAGCCGAAAACACCATCGGGAACCACCAGAAAACCTCTGTCCGTGGGTGGTCCGGGACCTCGGACCTATGGTCCGGGACCACGAACGGATTGTCCGTGGCCACGGACACCCACGGACGGTGGCGGGATTTTAAAATTTCAAAATTTAGGTTTTTCAAAATAATGTTCGAGCCTACGGACAGCTTATCCGTGGCCCTAGACTTTTCAAAATTCATTTTTTCTTAAATTCGACTTTTTTGTATAATTAGGTTAACTGGGGTCCGTGGTCTCGGACATGGGGTCCGTGGCTATGGACTTAAACAAAATTTGACCTAATTCTGCCTCTAAAACCCTAGTTTAGTTATTTTCAGTTTCCACTTTAATTTTCTGTCAAAAAATGTTAAAAATACAAAAAAAAATCAGAAGCGCGCACTTAGGTTAAAAATGACTCGTAATAAGCTGTAATTAAACTAAGTAGAGAAAAAACGACTTCTAGGGGTAATGAAAGTAATTGAACCCTAATTAAGTCGAATATCAAGCCCCCGAACCCGAACTCTCCTTTCCTAATTTGATCTAGGTTAAAATTAGGTGGCTACTCATAATAGGTTCCAGTGAGCTAGCTTAGGCTATAATCTTAGGTTAAAAGTGGACCTAAAACCCGACTAGATCCTAATCAACCATAATCAACCTAGGATAGGGTTTAAAAATCGAGGCTCACAGACTGGCGACTCTACTGGGGACAACTTCTTAATATTAACTTGTTTAATTTTAAGAAAGAGGGCTTAACTTGAAATGTTTATTTATGACTTTTATTACATTGTTTGATTACCTTTGTGTGCAATTTAAATTCCCTGCACCTTTGCATCATATGAGAGCGAGGGTCCACATAAATCGGTTCCACCCCGGGACCCATCAAGGGTCCCCTGTCAGAGACTCACACCTTTTAGGTGATGTGAATAAGCGGGGGAAAAGAGAAGGATGTTGTCTAACCACATCCCCTTAATACCTGGGCTTTTGCCCCAAGCGTTTTCCTGGCAGTGTCCTTACCTAGCCCATTGTTTGGTCAGTCGAAGACCCGACTGTAGACGCACACCTTTAGGTGATGTGAAAAAAGTGGGGAAGCCCAAAGAGAATAGCGAGCAAGCCCTATTTCTTTGTGGTGACCTGGGCCCATGCCCCAAGCACCTCTCCGGATCAATCCATACCCGGTTTGATTTAAACGTCTAGTGAGGACATGTTGAATTTGTGTGGGCCTTGTTTGCTTGTATGATCGGCCCACTACCCAGCCTAGAGATTGATAGGAACTTCTCCTACATTAACCTAGACCAACCCGAATTGGCAGCTCTATTTGTTTGCGGCCCAGAGGTCCTGTTTGGTTTAATATGTGAGTCATTCGGGTTTCGACCCAAAAGCCTAGACTTAGGTGATTTCTCTTCTGGCCCAATTTGAATTATCCAATTAGTTCTAGGCCCATAAAAAGAAATCCACCTAAACTTGAAATAACTCACAAGTCCTGAAAATAAAATATTTTTCAGCTTAGCAACCATCTTCTCTGGCCCGAAGAAAGTTAGGCCCATTTGTGATTTAGGGACCATTCCAGCTCATGTGCTTTACTTCAGGCCCAGACACATTCCGGCCCAAGGGCTCATTCTAGTCTAGGTAGACTTCTTATCATGACCCTAACCCAAAACCCTAGATCTAGGTGTCATCTTTTAGGCCTAACCAAAATCACTCGGCCCAAATTCCAGTTCACATATAGAGCAATCATTCTGGCCCAAGTACCACACTCATAACTCATTCCATTTGAGCCCATAGACCAATTCATAGTTTTGGCCCATGAGCTTCGCTCTCAATCCAGAATTTCGGCCCATAAAACATTTGAATCCAAGATAGTCTTCATAACTCATTCATTCCCGTTTCCGGCTTCAAGGTCCAACAAGAGCATCAAATGAATCTTAGACTTCAAGGCTTATCCCTCGGCCCAGTGGCCCATTCTCGGTCCATGTGATTTCCTTCAGCTTGTTTGCTCAATTTCTGGATTAAGGGGATTCGGGCCTACATGTCTGTTCTAGTCTAAGAATCACTCTAATCTATGCACAGCACTCTCAGCTTGGCAAAGACCCAGGTCCAGTTACTTCCTACATAACCCATAAGCATTCCTAGTTCAAACATTTTACAGGGCCTACTCAAAGTTTGGAAGGAAGTCAATCATGGTCAATGGCATCCCGACGATCAACAGCTCGAGTCTTCAGCACGTTGGCATCAGATAGTTCAACATCACTATTTTAGAAGTTTTCTCGATTTAGTAGTCTTCTTTTCTCAGTCATTCTTCTAACTTTTATGGTAGCTAGCTTCCTTTATCATTTTAGGTAGTTTTCCTAACATTACAATTTTTGATGTTATTTTTTCATTCGTGAAATATAGCATAGTTTCGTTTGTGAATTTTTTGTGCATTCATTTAACAAAACAAAAAATTATTTTTCAAGAAAAAGGATCATGAAATAATTATTTTCTGACAACAGAATAGAACAACTCGTCTTTTGTTTCTAAAAAGGGTGAACATGTCCGTCCACACACCACAGTCTATCTCAAAACATCCACAAAGCATTCCAAAATCCACATCTGTTTAAGTGTTGTCATAAACCCCAAATCAATACTGGGGGAAATCTTAGCTCAGGACCGTCGTCTTTAATCTTTCGTTTAAGCGTGTGAACTAGTCTCTGAGTGAAATTCGCGAGAGTGTCTTGAGTGGAAAAACCATGAGCGAACGAGCGTGTCATTTTTACATGACGCCGGAGAGACCACATTCAAAGGTGAGGTAAACGGCATAACTCCGACCGAAGGAGATAATTTGTAAATTTACTCCCAAACCCGCGAAAAGTAACAAAGAGCGGATACACAACTATCAGGAATGACGAAGCACCTAGGTACAACACCACATAGCCAAAAGCTTGTGAACCCTAACATTAAACCCTAGGCACCCCCGCTGAGCCTTTCATATATCCCTTTTTGATATTATGAACTCCACAAAATAACCTAGTCGATGATGAATTTCCAACCATGTGACCAAAGGAAGTGAGGAGCCCGATTCTCAGATAACATCTTCATCAGTCCAAAGAAGCAACGCCGCTATCAGCATGACGAAGTGATCCGCAAATGGTCCCAGAGTGACACAGGATCCAAAGAGCTTACATCAAAACAACTCCCGAAGCCCAAAATTGGGAAACACAAGAACCCCAAAGGCAAAGTCAAGAAAGGATAAAAACAAAGAGGCAAACCCAAAGTGCCTTGAGGAAATTCGAATGACAAAAAGAGGAGAAATGGTGTTAAGGACGACTTCAAAAGTCCAAGTCTAGAAACTCGATACCAACGTCAACATGAAGCAGCTAGACGACTTCAAGACAAGGAAGATGATCCTGAGAGAAGACGCAAGGTGCAGCTTTGGTCACCACTTTAGCTCCACGTACCTAAAATATCCCTTCATGGTCCTGTTGTCACTCATCACACCCAATGGCCACGTTATAAGCTTTAAAGACTTCCGACTTGATAGTTGTGTGTCCAATCACGTGAAAGTAACAGATCAAATGCGTAAATCCATCAAATATCGAATTCAATGGTCTAGAAGTTATGACCATAAGCGACAAATGAGTGCAAACACCAAACACGTCGAGTGTGGGTTAGGAAGCACCACATCAAAACATAAGCCTTGGCCCTATGAGGATGAGACTCATTCGCACGTTTAATCAAAGAGAATACTGGGGGCAATCGATCGGAACGATCGATTGCCATGAACTCTAGCTCAGATTGTCCTAAGGAAAAATACTGGGGCCAATTGTTGGTTCTAACAATTACTATGACAACACCAATTGGAACCTAAAGCTTAAACATCACTAATACCATCACCACCACATAGGCCCGTCTTGAGCCCTTACCTCTACATCATACCACACAAGCCCATATAAGCCTTCAGTTCCACATAAATTCCATGGCCCGTCATAAGCCCTGATCACCACTTAAAAGATCTCCACATCAAACACCACACCTCACCGACGGCATATTCATCTCCTAGGAGGCAAATTACAAGTCTGAAATCTCTAGTCAGGAAACAAAAATTTCACTTTCCTTTTCAGTAGATAGAATTTTCTTTAAATATTGCCATGTTTGGCATATTTTTCAGCAATTTTTTCGGTTTCATAAAACTCATCATATTCCTAGCAATTTCTTGCTTTGGACAAATCTGCATGATCGCCATGTTTGGCATATTCCTGGTAATGTCTTACTTTGGACAAATCTGCATCATCGCCATGTTTGGCATATTCCTGGTAATTTCTTACTTTGAACAAATCTGCATCGTCGCCATGTTTGGCACATTTCCAGCAATTTCTTACTTTGAGCAATTTTTAAGCCATGTTTGGCACATTTTCTAGTGATTTCTTGTTTTAGACAATTTTCAGTTCTCATCATTGCCATGTTTGGCACATTTTCCAGTGATTTCTTGCTTTAGACAATTTTCAGTTCTCATCATTGCCATGTTTGGCACATTCTCCAGCAATTTCTTGCTTTAGACAATTTTCAATTCTCATCATTGTCATGTTTGGCACATTTTTCAATAGTTTCTTGCTTTAAACAAGTATCTTACATGCACTGTGATTGCATTTTACAAAATTTTGCATACACCTCATCATCGCCACGTTTGGCCCTTTTACAATTGGTTTTCACCACATGCATTTGCACGAGACCATTATCTTTCCGACTCATTTTTAGTTTGACACCCAAAATCTGTGTGAGATCCATCATCTTCATCAGTGCGAGACCCATCATTTTCAAGACTTTAGTACGAGACCCGACATCTTTATTCAGTGCGAGACCCAGAATCAGTGCGAGATCCAGCTTTTTCTTCATCCATTTAGTACAAGACTTCAGTGCGAGACCCATCATTCTCATCAGTGCGAGACCCTGCATTTTCATCATCCAGTGCGAGACCAGTACGAGACCTAGTATCATCTTCAGTGCGAGACAAGTACGAGACAGAGCGTGATCTAAGTTGGTGGGGCAGTGGCAATAAGTCCCCATCTTCATGTCAACTTTTTGGGAGAAACAGCTAGTGGGCAGTGGCAATAAGTCCCCTTGGTAATCTAGAAGTTATCCCAGCACCCCAGTTGGTGGGCAGAGGCAATAAGTCCCCATAGTATACCAACCAGGAGCAATGGAACGGGTTTCGGTCCCCAGAAGCATCTGAGCATCATCAGCATCATCAGCATCATCAGCATCGCCAGCATCATCAGCATCATTAGCATTTCAACATCCTTGCATTTGCATACCACCCAATTTTCACTTTTTAGGTTGTCAATGCCTTAGAATCGCTTGACATTATCTCAATTTCACATTTTAGGTAGTCAACGCCTTAGAATAGCTTGACATCATTTCATTCATTGTAGGTAGTCAACGCCTTTGAATAGCTTGACATCATATCATCCTTATAGGTAGTCGGCGCCTTAGAATAGTCTGACATTACTTCATTTTTACCTCTAGGTGGTCGACGCCTTAGAATTGCTCGACATCCTTCCACTTTACTCATAGGTAGTCAGCGCCTTAGAACAGCTCGACACAACTCGTCGGATTTCAATTGCATGTGGGGTCTTTTAAGATCCAAAATTTTGGGGTATCACTTAAGCATCAACTAGCCTTTTCATTTCCATTACAAAGTCTAGTTGACGGGGGGCAATCTGTTATACCCAAAATTTCAACCCCCCCGGAAGAGAGTCTCTATTAATAGGCTAGTAGCGAGGGTTCCCAGTTCGATCGGCACATTTCAGAGTACTAGGGATAGCTTAGTCATCTCCAGGGGCATTTTCGTAATTTTTCAAGGCTCCTAAGCCCCCTATAGGTTTGCTCTCTCCTCCAAATAAGGGTCAAATAAATTCCAAATGCCTTGAAATTTTAACCCATGATAGAGGATGACATTAGAAGCATAATGGTGTTGGAATTTTGATTTTTCGAATTTCCAATAATTTTTTAGCAATTTCTGATTGAATCTGACGAGAAATTGAATTTAAAAATATTCTAATATCCAAAAAATTCGATTCCACTTTAGAAAAATCATAAATATCATCCTTTACCAAATGGGTAAAATTTCATAATCAAATTCCTTTTGGAAGCCCTTGAGCTAAAACGTCGGTAAATCTCGGTTTTTATCGGATTTTTCTATCTTTAAGGAAGCCTACATAAGGAACCTTATCTCATGATCAAATCAGAGCCTCATAAACCCTAAGCAACCAAGAAACCCAGCCATCACAACCTCCCCCACGTTTTTACACATCCAAGCCTTGAAATTTCATCGAAATCTCACAAAATCAACACCAAAACACCTTTTTCAACTCCCACAACATCATCCATCATCAAAACGTGAAGAACATTAAGAACAACAAGGAGTCAGAAGCTCGGTTCGAATTTCTTCCGGATCCGCCATCAACGAGGCCTTCGAAGAATCCCGACATGAAGAAACACCTTGAATCTGAAGACAACACAGGTTATAATTCAGGTTTTCTAACTCCCCTAGACTTCATTAATTATTTATTAAAATTTGGAAACAAACCTAAGCTTTTTGGCTCCTGAGTTAGTGTTTTTCTTTGCTTCTGCCCTTAAACTTGTTTGCTAAGTTTTGTCATTATTCTGACTTCAAATTGAAATCTTTCGATTACTAACATATTTTATACCTTTCAGGCTACACGTACATAATTTTTTAGCCGAAAACACCATCGGGAACCACCAGAAAACCCTGTCCGTGGGTGGTCCGGGACCTCGGACCTATGGTCCGGGACCACGAACGGATTGTCCGTGGCCACGGACACCCACGGACGGCGGCGAGATTTTAAAATTTCAAAATTCAGGTTTTTCTAAATAATGTCCGGGCCCACGGACAGCTTGTCCATGGCGCCGGACTTTTCAAAATTTCATTTTTTCTTAAATTCAACTTTTCTGTATAATTAGGTTAACTGGGGTCCGTGGTCTCGGACATGGGGTCCATGGCTACGGACTTAAACAAAATTTGACCTAATTCTGTCTCCGAAACCCTAGTTTAGTTATTTTCAGTTTCCACTTTAATTTTCTGTCAAAAAATGTTAAAAATACAAAAAAATTAGAAGCGCGCACTTAGGTTAAAAACGACTCGTAATAAGCTGTAATTAAACTAAGTAGAGGAAAAACGACTTCTAGGGGTAATGAAAGTAATTGAACCCTAATTAAGTCGAATATCAAGCCCCCGAACCCGAACTCTCCTTTCCTAATTTGATCTAGGTTAAAATTAGGTGGCGACTCATAATAGGTTCTAGTGAGCTAGCTTAGGTTTTAATAATTATTGTTATATGACATAGTTATTAATCTTAGGTTATAAGTGGACCTAAAACCCGACTAGATCCTAATCAACTATAATCAACCTAGGATAGGGTTTAAAAATCGAGGCTCACACCAACCCACCCATTGAAGCCCACTTTAACATTCATTTTTGATCCTGGAGGACTTCAATGTGGTATGGTCTAGCTAAAGACCTTAAAGATGGGCAGCTTCCCAGGAGGCAACCCGGATGAATTTCTTTCATTCTCCTTTATTTTAACTTGTCAAGTTCTCCTTTGATTTTGTTTTTGCTAACTTTTAACCCTGTTTGTAGTTGGTTGCTTCTAGTGTTTTATGCAGGTCCAACTTAACGTTCACACCGCAACTACAACTCAAGTATGGGGGAGTTCCTTTAATGCAAGCAAAAACAATCCCAGGGGAGTACTAGTTTCTTTTAATTTCGTGTCTCTCATTTCTCCTTCATTTTGATTTTAAGGTATTCTTCTGTTGGGGATAGCTTCTGTGCTATAATGTTTGCTTGTGCCCCATGTGTTTTCTCTTTTGTCTGCTTCCTGAAAAGGTCGTCTGAAACCTTCCCTGATTTGTCTAGTAAACAATGAGGACATTGTTCAAATTAAGTGTGGGGGAGTGACCTTTTCAGTGAATTGAGTCCTTAAATGTTTAATCTCTCTGCTTATCTTATGGTTGTCCAAAATCAAAAACTTGGACCCTTGTGTTGTGAGTTGTTCTCATTAAGAACAAATACTATTATGAATTGTGGGATAAATGCACAAGTTTTTCTTTTTGATTGCTTTTGAGGAGCATTTTTCATGCGGTATGACCAAATGATCTTGAATGGTTGGATTTTTATTGCTTATGTGTTCTTTCTGTCTTCTTTCTTAGAGATTGCTAAGGGGTGCTTCTTTGTAAAAATCCATTAAGGGACTTGTGAGACGTCATTGGTAACCAACAATGAGAGCTGAGTGTTCTTAATTGCAAAGGCTTGTTGCCAAAATTTTATCTTCTCTTCTCATATGCAAAAGTGAAACAAATGCATAAATCTATTTTCCTTTTGTTTTCTTCTTAACGCCCATTCTTGAGAGAAGTTGGCAATGGTAAAAGCTCTCCATGCCACCTAATCTTTAGAACTTTGAAGCACTTCGAATCATACCCCAAAACTCTAGATTTTGTTTTGCCCTAATGTAACACCCCAACTCAATCCAATTGTGGTCTCGCAACTTAACAGCATATATACATACATGTCACAGCGGAATTCCTTACACTCCAGGACCTTGCCACGGTCTGACTACAGAATATACCGAACAATAGTGCATTACAACCTTAACCAAATACATAATCTTCTTACAATCCTCTCACATCCTATACATCTTACTAACTCAAATTGCCATACGAGTGTACATGCACAACTCGTAGGCCACACTTAACCCGTAACACTTGTACCCCTTCTTACTCTCGCGACGGCCACCTCCTGATGTACCTGTGTAGTAAAAACAGCCCCCAAAGGGGGTCAGCACGAATGCTGGTACGATCCCCTCATGGCCCCCAAGCTAACGTGGCTACGACGACTAATTGTCGATAGCATGGAGGTTGATTAAATGCACAAAATAATAGTAAATGTTGTAAACAACAATCCATATATGAACAATCAAAGTTCACACACAATGAACGACTTAAATGCGTTCCCTTAATTAGAGAGTTAATTATTTAACTCCTTAAGTAATGTTCCCTCTTAATCTTAGTCCATCCTTATCTCACCTCAATCTTAGTCTTATCTTAATCTTAGAAACAACCATCCTTAAATAAGGAGTGGATGTAGCTTATCTTAATCTTAATATTACAAACCATCCTTTAAAAAGGAATGGTTGCAACTTATCTTAACCTTACCTTAATCTTAATCTTAATAATACAAACCATCCTTTAAAAAGGAATGGTTGCAACTTATCTTAACCTTACCTTAATCTTAATCTTAATAATACAAACCATCCTTTAAAAAGGAATGGTTGCAACTTATCTTAACCTTACCTTAATCTTAATCTTAACTTATTCTCAGTATACAAACCGTTCCTGGAGGGGAATGGTTGTATCCTAAGTCCAAACCTGGGATTTAGGTGATCCCACCGCACCATCTTAATGCCACCTACCCTGGACGGGAGTCCAGCGTAGCTGAGCCGGCAACCGGCCCTAGGCTACAAGTCTGAAGACAAGTCCTTAAGCGGAAGTCGAATCTGCTATAGATACCGACCCCCTTTTTCCTTAGCATGCATGACCGGAGATCGGTCCCGGGTTTCCTCACTCAAGTTCCAGTTAGTAGTAATCTCAAGACCCTGTTTGTTAGTTAACCCCTTCCGGTTCATATCGTCCCTTATTAGGGGCGTTCCTTAGTCTCACTCAATTCCTTACTAAACATTGGTTAGTAAGTTCTCACGGTATGTTGTGTTAGTTTTCAAACATCACACAACAATACAATAAACATAATATATTCCGGTTGCATGCTTTATCTTGTTTAGTGAGCACACAAAACAAAGAGCACACAAGCCGAGGGACACCTCGTTAGCAAGCAGGTCACAAGAGAACTGTACCGTTCACCGTTGGTCGTTCGGTTGCTTAATCTCTTCTGGAGTCCAATTCCAAGTCCTAAAACATTCATTCAGTTTTAGGTTGTTTATCTCTTAACTCAATTCAACTTACTTATCTTACTTAACTTACTTAACTTACTTAACCCTTAATGATTCCAACCTAACACCTCTTAAGTCTTACAACTTAATCTTATGAACTTAATCTTAAACCTTTAAGTTTATTCTTAACTTAATCCCTTAGGTCTTTATACCACTAATCATCATTGCCCCCTTAATGGGGGTACCATTAATACCACTAAACTCTCTTAGGGTTTCTTTCTTCTTTTTTTTTTATGGTCCGACCGACCCACCGACCGACCCACCCCCTGGGTAGGTCGGCTGCAGAGAACATCCAACTTCACAGTTTCAGCCCGACCGACCCAGACTGGGGTCGGTCCCCTGGGTAGGTCGGCTGCAGAAACTCCCATACATTGTCAAATTTTCTCCAAATTTTTCCTCAAGCCTCCTAATGTGTTCTAACATCATTTGGCACATCAAACACACCTTATAACTTCCACCAAACTCTCCAAAACAACTTCCAAAGATCTTCTCAAACATTTACTCAATTCTTACAAACATTCCTAACACTTGTCATATGCTTCCTTATATTTCCAACTTGTACATTTTATCTAAAACTTCGACTAACCAAAGTGTTTCTTTCCTACCCATATAGCTCCTCCTTAACATCACTACATTACATCTTTGCTTTGCTAAACCTTCCAAGGTCATCTTGCATGTCCATTCACAACTTTTCTTTTCATTTGTTACTCATCACTCCTAAACTCTTGAGCTTACTTATACATTGCTTCCCATTACACACCTTGACATGGTTCTTCATTTACCCTGACCATCGAACACCCTCCTTAGACATTTCCACCTCTTTTATGCATCTTATTCACCACCCTCATGATCATACGCTCTTTTACACTCCTAGTCATTTTCCTTGACATTTGACAACATTCTCCCACATCTCTCTCTTCCATCACCTAAGTCCACTCATTAACATCTAAACTAAACCTCATTAGTCCACTACTAGCATCATCACCCTTACACAAGGTTCTCAAAACTCTCATTGTCTTACTCTCTAGTTCATACCTAAATCTCCTTAAGGCATTATACACCTTTCCTTAAAACTTATGCACAAGTCTTACATTCCTCATATCATGATTTTGGTGTGTTTAGTACACTCGCCAATCCTCTAATTCCTCCTAGACATCTCTAGGTCACTCTAAACCTCAAGAACTCCTTAGTTAACTCATTTCCACTCAAATTCCTCATAGTGACTCCTAGTAGATCCTAGGTCATATTAATTCACACCACCATCACCTAACACTTATTTTCTACTCAAATTTCGCCATAGCTCCTCAGTATATTATCACGCCCAAACACATTATTTTCCTCATTCAACCATCTCACACACATCAAGTTCTTCTCATCATATCTCATCACCCATCAAACCAACTTATTCACAACAAACTCAATATTGCAATAATCTTAAATTGCATAGCACTAAGGCTCTTAAATGACATGGATCTTAGGCCCTTAAATGACTTAAACTTAAACACACTGAATTTCCCACATATAAAAGCTTTCAACCTGCGAATACACCCATCAATCTCATAGTAGTTATAATGCTCTTAAAATCCACCTTAAACTTATATTACTGACTCATTCTCATTAGCTCCTTAATCACAAGTTCATAAGCTTGTTTAAGTTCTTTTTTTCTTAGGTTATATAACCCAATACACAATGTAAGCTCTAAGCCACATTGGTACTTATCTAAACTCATTCCTTAATCTTAAACCACCATTAGGTAAGCATTTTACCTTGTTTTCTCAAGCTTATCTTAATCTCCTCCTTAGACCTTCTTCTTGCATAGATCTCGGCCACCACTTAAACTTCCTTTGCCGATGTTCTAACCAATATTCAATGACTCATATGAGTATTAAACAATACACTAACCTCAAGGAATAAAAACCTAGGTTAGAAATGTGTTCTAAGGCGTAAAGTGGATGATTACCTTTGAAGTCTCAAGGTAGACTTTGGCATTGAATGAAATAGGACCTCCACTAGTCCTTGGTGAATAAATCAAGCTAGAACAAGGCATAAAAACATAGCCCCATGAGAAGGAATTTTCGGCCATGTACAAGAAATGATGGAAACATGGTTTTTCTTCTTACATTTTCTTTACCTTAAGAGAATGGAGAAGCTAATGAGCTCTTCAAACTTGGTTTTCCTCCATCAATGGAGTTTCCTCTTGGCACCAAAATGGAGCTTTTAAGGATTTGAAAAGATAGAAGATAGGTCTTGACCTAACTAAGAGAAATATGTGTTTAGTTTTTGATTTGGAGCAAAGATGAACACTTAGTGAGTGATTGAAGGTGGAGCACCCATGGATGGAGCTCTCTCGGTTTGGAGCAAAAGAAGAGAAGAAGAAATCGTGTGAAGAAGAGAAATGAAGAGAGAGAAGAAAAGGTGGCTTATAAGAGATATTTGCTTTAATAAAGCAAATAGTACTCTTTTACTTATCTCTTCTTTTCTTCCTTATTTGACTACTTATGGTGACTCACCCTCCTTTAGAAAACCGGCCCCCTACCTTAAATAAGGCTAGTCATGGTCTTTGTTGACCAACTAATTAGCTTATATTGATTAAAACTTAAACTAGTCACTATTTGGCACTATTCACTAATCAGTGCACATATTTCTGAAATTTTTGATTTCCCATTGATTTAGACCTCCTAATGTGATACTAATTAGCACACATGTTGATTAAAGAGTAATGATGGACATTTAGCCACTCAAAACTCAATTCTAAGACAATTTCTCAAAAATGTGCTTTAAGACTTTCTTAAAGCACATTTTGTGTTTTAACTTGTTTTCAAGCTTGGTTTTCTTTGCTAATTGATTTAAAATGACCATTAGGATATTACTAAGGTCTTATCATGATATTTGGGTACTCACCCAAGTCTCTCCAAGCTTAGAGCAGTTTTTTGCCCTGATTGCCTTTAAGGCACTTTCTTGTGTTTTCCTTGGTTTAAATTGTCTACCAATCTTTCTAAGGCATATTCTAGCCTTACTACATCATAATTTGATGTTTGCTTAGCATACTTAGGTTTGGGGTATTTCAATCTACCCCCCTTAAAAGAACTTTGTCCCCAAAGTTCCCATGCATCTTTTCTTATTAGAATACATGTCTTATCTCATTCCTTAGATCATATAGATCATACTTATGTATACTTAATCTCATTGGATCATTGGATCCGCCTATTCTTATACTTAAATATCACACAATATGCTTAAGCACGTATAACACTCAAAATTCTCTTTGTTTCTTTTTTGATGATTAAAAACATTCACATAACTTCCAACGTTTCTCCCATGTCACCGGTCCGTAGACAATGGCTCATTCGTCCTCGTCACCATGGGCCAGAATACAAAACACGCTGCTCTCCCCATGTCACCGGTCCGAAGACAAAGGCTCGTGCGTCCTCGACTTCATGGGGCGAGACTCAGTAAAAGGTAATCCTTTTTACGAGGTCATGTGAGGAATAATTCCTCTAATTAAAAATACAATCAACTCCAATTTCATTTTATCCTAAGGCCTCTATCCTTATTGTGATTTAATTATGACCACTGGTAGGAGTTTCAGGAATCATCCAACCCTGATGTGATCAGCATCAGTGTAGAACTATCCTTCCACCCCAATTTGTGTTCGGTTTCCCTTGATCCCAGAAATCAAGTTCCACCTCCCACGTCATTTTCAAACATCCAAATAATTCACTCATGTCCAATTTTCTATATTTTTAGTTCTTCCTAATCATAATCATACATCTCCCAAGTGGGACTCAGTCCATCAAACATTCCTGATTCATCTCTTAGTAATTACCTCAAGACTTAAATTCCTACTAAGTTCTATAACTGTCCCATACCAATTTTCACCACTTATCTCCATAGAATTACAATTTCCTTCCTCATGACTCATTCAAATAATATCTCATATTTATCTTATTCTTATCTCACACATAGTCTCATATCGACTCATACCTCATATATATTCCTTATTTCTTAAATCTCCTTATTCTTCTTCCTTAATTCTCTTAACTTGTACTCACACCGGAGTTAACAAGATAGGTACTTAATATGTATGGCATTCACATCTTCTGTGTGCAATAACCATGATTTATCTCAAAATGTTTGTGTAAAACATATTCTCATATTCTTTTGTGTGCTATGCACACCGTAGTTTATGTACTAAGTACTGAAATATACGATAAGCGGTTTTCGCTCTACCCCCCTTAAAATGGATTACGCCCACGTAATCAACACCATCACATTCTTGGACATAAGTTCAAGATGTCTAATTCTCACCAAGCATTCTAGCTTCCACGTCATCTATTTTACTTATAATTCGATCAGAAATGACTTAGTCTCTGTATCGAGGATTCTTAACGGTACTTATACCGTTTCCTTTACTTAGTTTGGTCCAATCTCAAAGGTAGTGGTCTGCTAGCTTCCGCTGCGTGACTCTGATAATCTTAGGCTTAACTGCTTTTCTAATCGTCCATAGTATTGTATATCCTTCTGCCTCCTTACAGTTTAGGTATATTGGTCTCTCAATGGACACATGTTATCTTTATATATACACGGCCTTATTGAGTTGTAACTCGTCTATCCATTCTCCTTGAAGATCTTATGTTCATACTCTTAGTGTTTTCTCGAATGTCTAAGTTGTTCTTTCCAACTGACCTTTGGTCTGAGGATTATCCTTAATTTGAAACTACTGTTTAGTGCGCATTGCGCTTTACAGTCTTAATCCCTTACATCTTAAGACATGTCCAATGTCTGTACTTAACAATCCGTGCTCTTCGCACTTCATAGTCCTTAATTATCTGTTCTCTGGTTCCTCTGTGTTGCTCGTTCAACTGAATTATTCTCCTCGACTGTTTGTGGTAGTAGCTGTTCTTGTCTGATCTTGCGTCGTTGTCCGTGGTACGGAGTCGACTACCTCCCGTGTTCCTTACACCACTCGTCTACATGCATGGGGTACCTTACTGGTACATTACTACTTACCCGACTAACTCATAAATGAGCGTGTTAGGCCTGCAAACCCCTGTGGGGTGCAGTCGTCCCACGTCTCGTTTTAGTAAACTCGTAGTGTCCGTCACACGTTTAGCTATTGCTAATTATGAAGTATTCTGTTGTCGATCTCCTCTTTCACCGTCCCATAATAACATTTATTGTTCTTCTTGAAGTCAATCAAGGGAAATCCAGTTACTGTGTTCTTGGTTATGGTATGCTCCAGCTCCTTTCTATATTCCGTACTGATTCGGTCTCTTAATAATTGAGGTCTCTTCCGTAGAGCCTCTTATCTTGTTCCTTATATTTATGCTACTAGGAATGCACTTCCAGTTCCTTAAGGAATGGGTTGTGTGCTTCCTGTGTAATCTTACCAAACCAGGTCCAGACTACTGGCCTCAATGCTCAGTTCGTCTACCATCTTATTTTCTTACTTATGCTGGTCTTAACTCATAAATCTAATTGCCTCAGTGTCAATATTTGACGGCTCATACATAATGGTCACCTTACCGCGCACCATGACTTAATCCACTTATCTAACTATTATACTCACGACCATTACTACCGTGGTAGTTGGCCTTTACCATGTTGCCCATTAATGGTGCAACCTCTTACTCACTTATTCTAATGTCTTACCTTATACTCAATCCCTTCTTGGTGTAAACACACTGGGAGTTCTCTCATTCCGGTATTGGCGGTTGTCGTACCGTGTTGTAAAATAGTTGACTCTTGATATGAAGATGTTCTGCTCCAATCTCAGATTCGTAAGTAGGCTATTCTCTTTCGCTTTCTTTCATCCTTAGTGATGTTATCTACCATGTAATTTAACTGGTTACTGAAGAAGTCATCCACTGAATCACAAGCTCTTCTGAGCATTGATTAATTGACGTGCCATAATGTGCAGTCACAATGTTTATCTCTGACAATTACTAATTCTTACATCCTGGGTGTTGGATATGGGGTCTATCTGTGCGACCTTCCTTATTACTCAAGTGTATCTGGTATGTTCTAAGGTGATCTCAAAGTTCATAGTTTCCATTTTCTAAATAAAGTGTATTTTATCTCTAATATGTGAAAGCCCTTTTGAGGGGTTCATTCCCACTCATGGCCTCACAACAAGGAGAGGTATCCCTACCCTAAAAGGCATGGTTCGTTCTCCGCCCCTGTCCTTAGCATTATCTCAATATTCTCTTTGGTACCCTTTCTTGGTAATGTTCTTCCCAATCTAAGTTATAGGTTTGGTAACCGTTCATATCTACAAGTTGTAGTTCCTTCGTGGCTTAAACAAGCTCTCTTATAACTTACTACGCCTCGGGCTCTGATGTGGTCAACATCCTTGGCTCGTAGGCTCTTAATGCTTAATGCCTCAATTCATTATTTGTACTCTTATTCATCTGTAGGTCATCCTTATAGGTTCTGGTCCTTGAACACTATCCACCATTAGGTTACATATTGAATGTAGTATCGGGTTTCATGGCAAGTTGCTGCGTCCTGCTTCCCGCTATGGAAGTTTATTCAAGTGGTCCGGGGTTACTTAGTGTCTTTGACAATACTGTCGTTTTATTAGACTTATGTTTTTTTTTTTGCAAATAAGGATAAGTTGGTATTAGGCTTTTGCCTTACGGTGTCCAAGTTGGATATCATCCTGTCATCTTATACTTCACCTCAACGCTTCGTTCAACTTCCGTTGACTATGCCACCTGTTGATGATTAATCATACTTGGGCGTTAATGAGTTAAACAAACAGTATTAACTGTCATTCATCAGTTGTTTGGCTCGACTATGCCCGCTCTGTGGGGGTAGTCCTCTGAGCTTTCCTTTCCCAGGGTGGTACATCTTTAGTCCTTAGTGGGTTATAGCTTATGTTCATTTCTTTTACTCTTATTTTCTGGGTTTTCCAACATCTTCATTGAAGAATGTTGTTATTGGTACTCTTAGTGGTCACTCTGGGAGTCTTATCCCGTTTTCGTTGTAAGTCGTTGCTTCAACAGTCTCAATAGTATCTTATAATACATCCCTTATATGTCATTGCTTACATAGTGTTTTGCTCGTATTACCGAGCGATCTCTTAGGTTTTCCCCTTGGAGTTCGGGATTGTGTTCTTACAGTACTGTCGGTTGTTGTTGTAGTGGGTTATACCGTTGGTAATATTTATATGGTTTAATACTTTGTCCAAGTTCCGCTCCCGGCTAACTGGTGTGTCACCTCATCTCATCATGGTCAGGTCGTCGGGCCTTTCCAAGGTCTTATTTTTCTGTTCTCGTGGATTTATAATCCGGTATTAATATGCGTTTCAACTGTAGCGTTCTCCTATTTCGCCTTGATGGCTTTTCGTGTGGCTTAACCGTGGTAGCACTTGCTATGGCAAGTGCGCCATGCAGGATGGGTTATTGGTACAAGGTACATCGGTAGTGACACTTCCTTCTAATTCCCATGTAATTGGTAGTCCTCAGGACTCCTTCGATAATCTCTTATCTTGGATAACTGCCCATCCGGCAGTTTCCTTGTTGTTTGACAGTACTGTCATTTATCAGGGCGTTCCTCTTTCTGAGGGAACCCCTTAATATTTTCTAATGTCTTAATTCTCGCTCCTGTCTCCACTCATTTTGTTGTGGTTACTCAGTAATGATTCTCCTTTAGGCACTACATCATAGCCCTATTTCGGCATACAATTTATATGAGTTCCTATCGTCGTCCGCATTATGTTGGCCAGGTTTTATAACCTTCCCCGTTGTATGGGGTTTGGATTTCCCGTTTCTAACTGGACTTTCCAGTAATCTCAATCCTCATGCTTTGTATTTTCCCACTGTTATGCTCACTCGGACCGCTGTCCGGTACCCATGTCTCTTATCATTTCCTTATCCATTGCACGCGTAGTGCTTCCCTTACCATTGGTATCGCGGGTTATTCGACTGCGTAGCATGTCGGCCCATGTTGCCAGTAATTTCCGTTCCCTTACTGATAGTATTCCATAGGTAGCGCCTGTTTCTCAGCTACGCTCCATTAAAACCTCCAACTTCTCCATAGCTGTTGTGCAACAAGATGTTTCTCGTATTGCTCACTGTTAGCTAACTGCCAGATCGGGTTTCCCCGAGTAAGAGAAGGCTTTCTTCTCTCTGGCGTTTGTTCCACATATTTAGGGTTAGGGATGTGGAGGGCGGGCCTAGGTACTATGGATGTCCGGTAAACACCGGGAAGTCCTTACTAACGCACCTCTCACTCTATCTCTCAACCCTAAACCCATAACTCAATCTCAACCTCATCATTCTCCTAAGTTCGGTATTTCTTGTCTTCAGAGCGTAACTACGCTCTGATACCACTTTTTGTAACACCCCAACTCAATCCAATTGTGGTCTCGCAACTTAACAGCATATATACATACATGTCACAACGGAATTCCTTACACTCCAGGACCTTGCCACGGTCTGACTACAGAATATACCGAACATAGTGCATTACAACCTTAACCAAATACATAATCTTCTTACAATCCTCCTCACATCCTATACATCTTACTAACTCAAATTGCCATACGAGTGTACATGCACAACTCGTAGGCCACACTTAACCCGTAACACTTGTACCCCTTCTTACTCTCGCGACGGCCACTCCTGATGTACCTGTGTAGTAAAAACAGCCCCCAAAGGGGGTCAGCACGAATGCTGGTACGATCCCCTCATGGCCCCCAAGCTAACGTGGCTACGACGACTAATTGTCGATAGCATGGAGGTTGATTAAATGCACAAATAATAGTAAATGTTGTAAACAAAATCCATATATGAACAATCAAAGTTCACACACAATGAACGACTTAAATGCGTTCCCTTAATTAGAGAGTTAATTATTTAACTCCTTAAGTAATGTTCCCTCTAATCTTAGTCCATCCTTATCTCACCTCAATCTTAGTCTTATCTTAATCTTAGAAACAACCATCCTTAATAAGGAGTGGATGTAGCTTATCTTAATCTTAATATTACAAACCATCCTTTAAAAAGGAATGGTTGCAACTTATCTTAACCTTACCTTAATCTTAATCTTAATAATACAAACCATCCTTTAAAAAGGAATGGTTGCAACTTATCTAACCTTACCTTAATCTTAATCTTAATAATACAAACCATCCTTTAAAAGGAATGGTTGCAACTTATCTTAACCTTACCTTAATCTTAATCTTAACTTATTCTCAGTATACAAACCGTTCCTGGAGGGGAATGGTTGTATCCTAAGTCCAAACCTGGGATTTAGGTGATCCCACCGCACCATCTTAATGCCACCTACCCTGGACGGGAGTCCAGTGTAGCTGAGCCGGCACCGGCCCTAGGCTACAAGTCCGAAGACAAGTCCTTAAGCGGAAGTCGAATCTGCTATAGATACCGACCCCCTTTTTCCTTAGCATGCATGACCGGAGATCGGTCCCGGGTTTCCTCACTCAAGTTCCAGTTAGTAATATCTCAAGACCCTGTTTGTTGTTAACCCCTTCCGGTTCATATCGTCCCTTATTAGGGGCGTTCCTTAGTCTCACTCAATTCCTTACTAAACATTGGTTAGTAAGTTCTCACGGTATGTTGTGTTAGTTTTCAAACATCACACAACAATACAATAAATATATATATTCCGGTTTCATGCTTTATCTTGTTTAGTGAGCACACAAAACAAAGAGCACACAAGCCGAGGGACACCTCGTTAGCAAGCAGGTCACAAGAGAACTGTACCGTTCACCGTTGGTCGTTCGGTTGCTTAATCTCTTCTGGAGTCCAATGCCAAGTCCTAAAACATTCATTCAGTTTTAGGTTGTTAATCTCTTAACTCAATTCAACTTACTTATCTTACTTAACTTACTTACTTACTTACCCTTAATGATTCCCCCTAACACCTCTTAAGTCTTACAACTTAATCTTACGAACTTAATCTTAAACCTTTAAGTTTATTCTTAACTTAATCCCTTAGGTCTTTATACCACTAATCATCATTGCCCCCTTAATGGGGGTACCATTAATACCACTAAACTCTCTTAGGGTTTCTTTCTTCTTTTTTTTTTTTATGGTCCGACCGACCCACCGACCGACCCACCCCCTGGGTAGGTCGGCTGCAGAGAACATCCAACTTCACAGTTTCAGCCCGACCGACCCAGACTGGGGTCGGTCCCCTGGGTAGGTCGGCTGCAGAAACTTCCCATACATTGTCAAATTTTCTCCAAATTTTTCCTCAAGCCTCCTAATGTGTTCTAACATCATTTGGCACATCAAACACACCTTATAACTTCCACCAAACTCTCCAAAACAACTTCCAAAGATCTTCTCAAACATTTACTCAATTCTTACAAACATTCCTAACACTTGTCATATGCTTCCTTATATTTCCAACTTGTACATTTTATCTAAAACTTCGACTAACCAAAGTGTTTCTTTCCTACCCATATAGCTCCTCCTTAACATCACTACATTACATCTTTGCTTTGCTAAACCTTCCAAGGTCATCTTGCATGTCCATTCACAACTTCTCTTCTTTTCATTTGTTACTCATCACTCCTAAACTCTTGAGCTTACTTATACATTGCTTCCCATTACCTTAACACCTTGACATGGTTCTTCATTTACCCTGACCATCGAACACCCTCCTTAGACATTTCCACCTCTTTTATGCATCTTATTCACCACCCTCATGATCATACGCTCTTTTACACTCCTAGTCATTTTCCTTGACATTTGACAACATTCTCCCACATCTCTCTCTTCCATCACCTAAGTCCACTCATTAACATCTAAACTAAACCTCATTAGTCCACTACTAGCATCATCACCCTTACACAAGGTTCTCAAAACTCTCATTGTCTTACTCTCTAGTTCATACCTAAATCTCCTTAAGGCATTATACACCTTTCCTTAAAACTTATGCACAAGTCTTACATTCCTCATATCATGATTTTGGTGTGTTTAGTACACTCGCCAATCCTCTAATTCCTCCTAGACATCTCTAGGTCACTCTAAACCTCAAGAACTCCTTAGTTAACTCATTTCCACTCAAATTCCTCATAGTGACTCCTAGTAGATCCTAGGTCATATTAATTCACCACCATCACCTAAACACTTATTTTCTACTCAAATTTCGCCATAGCTCCTCTAGTATATTATCACGCCCAAACACATTATTTTTCCTCATTCAACCATCTCACACACATCAAGTTCTTCTCATCATATCTCATCACCCAAACCAACTTATTCACAACAAACTCAATATATTGCAATAATCTTAAATTGCATAGCACTAAGGCTCTTAAATGACATGGATCTTAGGCCCTTAAATGACTTAAACTTAAACACTGAATTTCCCACATATAAAAGCTTTCAACCTGCGAATACACCCATCAATCTCATAGTAGTTATAATGCTCTTAAAATCCACCTTAAACTTATATTACTGACTCATTCTCATTAGCTCCTTAATCACAAGTTCATAAGCTTGTTTAAGTTCTTTTTCTTAGGTTATATAACCCAATACACAATGTAAGCTCTAAGCCACATTGGTACTTATCTAAAACTCATTCCTTAATCTTAAACCACCATTAGGTAAGCATTTTACCTTGTTTTCTCAAGCTTATCTTAATCTCCTCCTTAGACCTTCTTCTTGCATAGATCTCGGCCACCACTTAAACTTCCTTTGCCGATGTTCTAACCAATATTCAATGACTCATATGAGTATTAAACAATACACTAACCTCAAGGAATAAAAACCTAGGTTAGAAATGTGTTCTAAGGCGTAAAAGTGGATGATTACCTTTGAAGTCTCAAGGTAGACTTTGGCATTGAATGAAATAGGACCTCCACTAGTCCTTGGTGAATAAATCAAGCTAGAACAAGGCATAAAAACATAGCCCCATGAGAAGGAATTTTCGGCCATGTACAAGAAATGATGGAAACATGGTTTTTCTTACATTTTCTTTACCTTAAGAGAATGGAGAAGCTAATGAGCTCTTCAAACTTGGTTTTCCTCCATCAATGGAGTTTCCTCTTGGCACCAAAATGGAGCTTTTAAGGATTTGAAAAGATAGAAGGATAGGTCTTGACCTAACTAAGAGAAATATGTGTTTAGTTTTTGATTTGGAGCAAAGATGAACACTTAGTGAGTGATTGAAGGTGGAGCACCCATGGATGGAGCTCTCTCAGTTTGGAGCAAAAGAAGAGAAGAAGAAATCGTGTGAAGAAGAGAAATGAAGAGAGAGAAGAAGAAAAGGTGGCTTATAAGAGATATTTTCTTTAATAAAGCAAATAGTACTCTTTTACTTATCTCTTCTTTTCTTCCTTATTTGACTACTTATGGTGACTCACCCTCCTTTAGAAAACCGGCCCCTACCTTAAATAAGGCTAGTCATGGTCTTTGTTGACCAACTAATTAGCTTATATTGATTAAAACTTAAACTAGTCACTATTTGGCACTATTCACTAATCAGTGCACATATTTCTGAAATTTTTGATTTCCCATTGATTTAGACCTCCTAATGTGATACTAATTAGTACACATGTTGATTAAAGAGTAATGATGGACATTTAGCCACTCAAAACTCAATTCTAAGACAATTTCTCAAAAATGTGCTTTAAGACTTCTTAAAGCACATTTTGTGTTTTAACTTGTTTTCAAGCTTGGTTTTCTTTGATAATTGATTTAAAATGACCATTAGGATATTACTAAGGTCTTATCATGATATTTGGGTACTCACCCAAGTCTCTCCAAGCTTAGAGCACGTTTTTGCCCTGATTGCCTTTAAGGCACTTTCTTGTGTTTTCCTTGGTTTAAATTGTCTACCAATCTTTCTAAGGCATATTCTAGCCTTACTACATCATAATTTGATGTTTGATTAGCATACTTAGGTTTGGGGTATTTCACCTAAGCACACTCATGCCACCACTAAGACACTCCTCAAAGGTTTTAATCACTTTTTGCTTCTTCTCTTATCCAACAATTCATATTAGTATTTGTTAGTCTTGAGAATTTCTTACTTGCTTGGGTGCTTGGTTTTGCTTGAGGACAAGCAAAAAGGTAAGTGTGGGGGTGTGATGAGTGTCCAAATGATCATGTTTTAGAGGTGTATTTCATATGTTTTATTAACACTTTTCATGCTCATTTCTCCACTCTAGCTAGTTTTTCTCTACTTTTGTGTTTTATTGGTGTTTTACACAATTATTATTGAAACAGGAGGAATAAAATAGCTAGGATTAAAGTAGACAAAGTGACAAACGCGTGGGCGCAAACGGATCCAAAATCGGAGTTAAAACAAAGATGATACAACATTTTGAAGATTAGTCTGTCCACAAGACCGACCTTAGGACCGGCCTTGAAAGGGTCGGCCGGAAGTTCCCGAGGGTGAAATTGCAAATTTTAGGGGCCGAAAGCTACTGGAATCGACCAACCTTAGGACCGGCCCTGGTAAGGTCGGTCAAACTTAAAATTGCGCCCGAAATTGCTACTGACTCCGACCGACCCTAGGAACGACCTTGGTAAGGTTGGTCGGGTCAAAATTTTGCCCAAATTTGTGTTTTAAAAAGCAGTAAAAGAAGGAGAGAGGGGGAGTTTGAACCCAGACCAAAAGCGACGCCAAAGGAAGAAAAAGAGGCGGAAAGAGGAAGAAGAAGAAGAGAAGAAGGAGAGGAGGAAGGACCACCTCCATTTAAGCTCCCAAGCTCCATTAATGGCCATTTCTTACTCTCTCTCTCTCTCTCTCTCACTCCTTTACTCTCTAATGGCTGTTTGAACTCTTGTATACCTTGGGATGGGGTTTCTCCCCAAAATCCCCAAATTACTTTTGTAAACCTAACTCATCTTTTGTTCTCATTAATTCTTAATTAATGCTTTAGATTTGATCTACTATTGCATTTATTGTGGTTCCTTGCAAAATTATATCTTGAGCTTGGGACTAGACAAATTAAGGATGAACCCTAATTTCCATTTCTCTAGATTAAGGAGTGGAACTTTGGGGCTATTGTTAGGAGCTTGAAATTAATGTTATCTAGCGACTCTAGCCTTTCTTGAATTGGGAGGTGTGATTAATTAGGTAAGATATGATTAGTCCATGATTTGGATAATCTTTACATTAGCTCTAATAGACAACTTAGTGAGATAGAAATGATAGCATATTTGGGTGATTTAGGAGATTCCCACTATCCCAAGGTATACACCTATCTTAGATTAATTAGTTTAACTTTATTGTTTTTCTTCAATTTCCAATATCAACCAAAAACACAAAACCCCCCCAATTTACATGTATGCACTTTTATATATATCTTCTTGCATATTTACTAAACTTATAATTAACTAGATCGCTACGAAGTCCCTGTGGATACGACCTTGTTGTACTACAATGATTGGGTTCACTGCCCATAGTTAGCAATTTAGTTTCACTACTATTTTGCACAACAACAGCCATGTTGATGAGCGGCCATTTAGTTATTCACTATATTTTATCTAGTACTAGCTTTCAAAAAAATATATTTTATCTAGTATTATTTACATCATATTTGTAATAGATTGACTACTTGTCCCACTCCCCTATTTTAGGCGGAATAGCCCTTGTACCCGATGTCGGTTTTGCGTAATGGTGGCCACAGGACGGTTTTAGATAAGAGTATTTGAATCAAAACCGGTCAAGACCGGTTCTGGGGTGGTTCCGGTTTCTAGAGGGTGTATATGGATTTGAATTCGGTTAAAAACTGGTTCTAACCGGTTGTTGATCATGTTTGATTCTGGAACCGGTTCCAGATCCTGTTCTCGACTTTTAGAAAATACTAAGGAGGGTTAGAATGTTCTTTTTTGCACCAAATGCCTAGAGATTTCTAGATTACATGAAATCAATTCACTTTAATTAAAAACTACATAAAATTTATGATTGAAACTTCAATTTAAGAATAAAAAAATTGTATTATATGAAATGAATTTATTGCCTAGATAAAACTTATTTAGTAAAAACCAAATGGGAAAACCTTATTAAGGATATGAGTATAACTATTAAGAGGTTAAAAGATTGCATGAAAAGAAAAATAATACTAGTACAATTTGAAAAGATTACAAGATAGCAGTGCTTAGAGGTTTCGGTTTCTTCATCATCTGAATTCAACTCAAACCATTCATCCTGGTGCCCTTCATACTGCTACAATTGCACTTGGGACCATGCTTCATCTAAGTCCCAGTCATACTTCTGTAACACCCCTACTACGCACATGCATTACTTGAAATCGCAGCGGAATTTAAACAACTAAAGAGTAACTAAACGATTGGTGCTACAACGCCGTCAACCACCCACGTGGTTAACAAGGCTGAATAAATACAAGTGTATCGGTCTGATGATCAGACTCCCGAGCATAGAACTAATAACCACATATACATTAACATAATACCGAGTATTTACTTACATCCTTCACTGTAACCATCACTGTAAACTGTTCACAACCAAAATATATAACGCCACGGGAGCACAGGCGCATCCCGGGCCCAACATCCAAAAGTAATCAAAAGTAAACCTGCATCCTAGAATCTAAAGCCATTCCGCTTCTTCGATCCTCATCCTGCAGTAAAAGAAATATGGAGCCCCCGAGGGGGTCAGCAACCCTTGGCTGGTATGGTTAACGCGCAGCCCATCGGCTACCGGGATACGCGCAACTAATTGTCATAGTGACATGGCATTCATTTTAAAACACATAACATATACACATATCATAACATACGTATTGTACACATCACACATAACACACAAGAACAATTCCTTTTAGGAAGTGAACCAATACAATTAGTTCCCATGGAGAGCCTAGAGAATGTTGCCATGCTCATGCTAAGCTCGTTACATAACTCGTTATCGTCCTGTTAGATTGAACGGATAACTTAACACAAGGTGCCTCGGATATTGTGATCCAAGCACACCGAACAACACATAGTATGCCCCTGTGGCCCGACGTGAGTCAGTAAAATAGCCTTGGTTAAGCTAGAGGGAAGGTTGGAAACCAAATTGGATAACAACCATAACATACAAAGAGAATCGAACCGGTTATGACATCAACTCCCATACTCACACGCGTGGCCGGAACAGACCGGACTCCTCACTTCCCCCGTTAGCACTTGTTAGTAGTTCATCATTGAACTCAATAAACAATTCACAATCATTGGTCAAGTCTTGTTAGACACACACAAGGGAAGAGAGAGTCATACTTAACAATACAATAAAATTTAACAACTGTAAACTCTTTACATGGTTTAATCTTACAAAGTCATTAACACACAGAAAAACAAACAACACACAAGCCGGTGTAAACCGGTAGGCAACAGACTGCAAGAAAACCATACCTTGGTCCTGCTTGGATTTGTTTCCACCACCTTGAGAGAATCCTAAACACATTAGTAACGTCGGTTAATTAACGCACTAGTCCATTGTTAACTTGTTACTTCACATATCCAGTTTATTTTATTTTCACACTTGTTATAACTCTTCACCACTTAAATTGCCATTATAACACTCCTCACATGTCTTAATTAACCTCATATCATCATTACTAACTAATCACCATTTTTAGACATCGTTTTCTACCTTAAAACAAAGTTTTTTTGGTCCATACAGTGGCCTGTCCGAACTTGTGTCCGGACTTCCCAAGTTCGGACACAAGTCAAGACTCAAAACTGAAAACAGACGCCTGTCCGAACTTGTGTCCGGACTTCGGAAGTTCGGACATGGGTCGAGAGAATTACAAAGTAGAAGCAGGTACGTCCGAACTTGTGTCCGGACTTCCCAAGGTCGGACACAAGTCGAGACTCTGAAAATTTTTACGCAACAGGCCTGTCCGAACGTCCATGTCCGGACGGATGTTCGGACAAGGCAAAACACTCATTTTCTAAGCCTTTAAATACTTAACCAATTTCCACCCAAACTTCTAACACTTATAGTATTTTCTCCTTAAGTTTCTAAATGGTGTTTCATGCCTATTGTAGCCATTATACCAAAATATTTCCTCACCATTTAAACAACATCTCTTAAGCATCTTTTCTTACACCTAAATCCTTATGTCATTCTTGTAGTTCCTCTTACAAGTTTGTTCCTTCTCTTTGTTTACCAAAGTGGCATGAGCCCTAGAACAACTCCAAAATGACTTTGGTGTATTCCTAAACACCCATTGTATTCTAAAACCTTCAAGACAATGTCTAAGTCCTTTTTGCACTCTAAAACATCTTAATACATAGTTTCTTTCCTAGTAAAATACCTAGCCCTTCACAAGACTTCCTAGTTCTCCAAAATTCTCTTAAACACTTATAACCTCCTATACATTACCTAATTTTTGACATGGGTTCTCCTAGAACATTACTAAGCCAAAACACATTGTTTTCTCCATTAAGCACACAAGAACACCTAAATTCACCAAGAACACTCTCACACACAAGGTTTCACCCAAATTAGACTACATTACAATATAGTGCATAATTTAGATTGCATGGCACTTAGGCCCTTAAAATGCTTAAACCTTAAACACTGAATTTCCACAATATATATGCCTTTGACCTGCAAGTACATACAACAACACATATGTCCTTTTACTAATCTCATTGAGAACCTTTCACTAAGTCATTTACCATTTGCTCTTTAGGTAATTTTGACAAGCATTATAAGCTCATTTCTCCTAAGGCATTAAACTACATTAGGTTAGCATATTTACCTCTTTTCCTCACAACTTCTTTCTTGTTTCCTTATAAAACCGGTAAGGATGTTTGATAGCTTGTCAACCTCTATACATTATACAAACAACATAATGAGCATTCAAGCTTCAAGCTTAATCTCATTGTAAACCCTAGTTACATATATTGTTTTAAAGCATTAAGGTAGTTGTTTTACCTTGGTATTTGAAGAGAGTTTGAATATCTATCAAGAGAGGACTCCACCTAGTCCTTGAAAGGTTGGAATGAAGCTATAACAAAGCCATATAAAGAGCACCTTCAATGGGCATTTTCGGTCAACAACAAAACATGGAGGAAATGAAGTTTTTATTTGAGATTCCTTACCTAGAAGCAAAGGAGAACAATAATATATAGAAATATAAGCTCAAGCTCCTTCAATGGTGGAACTCCATGGCACCGAAATGGTGGTCTTGAAGTTTTGAGAAGATAGGAATGAAGAGCTTGATGAGACTAAGAGAATGGTGGTGTTTGTTTTTGATTTGGTTAAGTGAGCTAGAAATTACAAGTGGTCAAAGATGGAGTTTTGATGGTGGTGGTGTATTACCGTGAGAGAGAGCAAGAATGGAGGAGGTGAAGTGTTGGAGACGGTGGGAAATGAAGGAAGGAAAGAGAGAATGAGATAAGTCTTTCTTTTAGAAGATATTTGTACTTAATAAAGTAAATAGTAACTAAGTAGTCATCTTTTATTTACTTAACATGTTAACAAGGGTGGTGAGTCACCACACCTTAAAAACCGTCCCCCAATAGTACTTAGGGGTATTTTAGTCTTTATTTGTCAATTTAATTACTTATGATAACATATGTTACAAACTAGCTTATAAAAGTCACTATTCATAAAAACAAGGCACATAGAAGTGAAATTTTTGATTTCCCATTGATATAGACTTCCAAATGTGATACTATATAGTACACATATTAATTAAAGAGTAATGATGGACATTTAGCCATTCAAAACTCATTTACAAGACAATTTTCCAAAAATGTGCTTTAAGACTCCTTAAAGCACATTTTGTGTTTTAACTTGTTTTCAAGCTTGGTTTTCTTTGCTAATTGGTTTAATATGTTCATTAGTATATAAATAAGGTCTTGGTAAGTTCATTAGGTCTTAACCAAGCTCATCCTAAGCTTAGAGCACATTTTAGCCCTAATTGACTTTTAAGGCATTTATTTGTGTTCTCCATGGTTTAAATTATTTACTAATGTTTCTAAGACTCTTTTTAGTCTTAATATACCACATTTAGGTGTTTAAACAACATACTAAGGTTTGGGGTATTTCAATATACCCCCCTTAAAAGAACTTTGTCCCCAAAGTTCATACTTCCCCATATCCTAAATATTAGAACACGGGAACACATATCAACAACACTTCCATAACAATATTAACAACATCTTTACATAACATCGGACACAAGGTCCAAACAACAAAACATCACAACATCATTCAGACTCAGCGGTCTGTAACATAACAGGGTAACAACATAACAACACAACACAGACAATGTATCCAAATACATGTCGTACACACATAACCAAAACGGCTCTACCCCCCTTAAATAGGGGTACGCCCCGTACCCTATACATACAAACGCTAAGAAGTAAACAATGACGGGTACTTCGCCTTCATCTTATCTTCCAGCTCCCAAGTGGCCTCCTTAACGTCCTGGTTAGACCAGAGAGCCTTCACCAGTCTCACAGACTTATGGCGAGTGTCTCGAGTCTTAGTATCCAGAATGTGTACCGGAGTCTCCACTGATCGCATGGTCAGCTCTAAGGTTAGCCTTTCAGGCTGAAGTACATGAGACGGATGAGACATATATTTCTTCAACTGGGACACATGAAATACATCATGTACCTTGCCCAGCTCGGCGGGTAAATCAAGTTTGTAAGCTACCGGGCCGATCCGCTCCGTTATAATATAAGGCCCCACATATTTTGGGCTCAACTTGCCTTTCTGGCCAAAACGGAATACTCCCTTCATGGGGGATACTCTCAAGAATACATGATCGCCCACGGCGAACTCCAGGTCACGTCTGCGCACATCTGCGTACGACTTCTGTCTATCCTGAGCTGTCTTCATGTTAGCCCGGATCTGGCAAACTTCTGCCTGAACTTGTTCCAGATACTCTGGTCCTATAATGACCGTCTCACTCGACTCATCCCAGCATAATGGCGTGCGGCATGGTCTACCGTATAATGCCTGGAAGGGAGACATCTTGATCGAAGCATGGTAACTGTTGTTGTAGCTAAACTCGATCAGATGTAACTTGTCAATCCAGCTGGTCTGAAAGTCAAGTGCACATGCACGTAACATATCCTCAAGTGTCTGGATGGTGCGCTCACTCTGACCGTCTGTCTGTGGGTGAAACGCTGTACTCAATTTCAGTTCGGTACCCAGTGCTTCTCGTGTAGACTTCCAATACCTCGATAAGAATCTGGTATCTCTGTCAGATACAATCGTTTTCGGTACCCCATGGTGCCGAACGATCTCTCTATCAAAGAGCTCTGCTAGTTTTGCCACTTTCCAGGTGTCCTTCATCGGAATGAATCGGGCCACCTTGGTCAGTCGGTCAACAACAACCCAAATCATATTCAGACCTCCCCTTGCAGGCGGAAGCCCTACTACGAAGTCCATAGAAATATCATGGAACTTCCACTCAGGCACTGGCATTGGCTGTACCATACCACCAGGCCGTCGGTGCTCAAACTTGACCTTCTGACAAGTGAGACACCTCAACACATAGTCATTCACATCCTTTTTCATTCCAGTCCACCAAAAATATCTTTTCATACCCTTATACATCTTTGAAGCTCCGGGGTGAATCGAAGTAGTAGAACAATGGGATTCACTCAATATGCGCTCCTTCAACTCAGCGCTACTCCTCGGTATACACAATCGGCCATTAAGCCTAATCAGGTCATCATCGTGGAGTCTGAAGTCATACTTCTGACCCTCGAATGTGCCATCAATAAGCTTCTGTCTGATCTCCATCATGTACTGATCCGTCATCTGAGCACTCCGCACCTCTTCAACCAAGCTAGAATGAGAGACTAGCGAATGGAGAGAGTGTGCTCGGCGACTCAGTGCGTCAGCTACCACATTTGCCTTACCCTCCTTATATTGCAGATTAATGTCGTAGTCGTTTAGAAATTCAACCCACCTTCTTTGTCTCATGTTCAACTCCTTCTGAGTGAACAAGTACTTTAAACTCTTATGGTCAGAATAAATCGTCACACTTACCCCATACAAGTGATGTCGCCATATCTTCAATGCGAAGACAATGGCACCCAATTCTAAGTCGTGGGTAGGGTAGTTCTCTTCATGCTTCTTCAGCTGTTGGGAGGCGTATGCTACGACCTTCCCGTGTTGCATCAACACACAACCCATACCTCTGCCTGATGCGTCGCAATAGACCTCAAAACCATCTGGACCGTCTGGTAAAGTCAGGACTGGTGCAGATGTCAGAGCATCCTTGAGACTCTGAAAAGAACTCTCACAGTCGACTGTCCACTTGAATGGTGCATCCTTTTTCATCAAGGAAGTCATCGGCTTCGAGACACTGGAGAAGTCCTTTACAAACCTCCTATAATAACCTGACAGACCGAGGAAGCTCCTGATATCGGTAACTGTCTTCGGCCTAGGCCAGGTGCGCACTGCATCAATCTTTGCCGGATCAACAGCGATCCCGGCTCAGAAATCACATGTCCAAGAAAGGATACTTGGTTCAACCAAAACTCACACTTTGAAAATTTCGCATACAACTGATTCTTTCTCAATGTTTGCAACACACTTCTCAAGTGGCTTTCGTGCTCACCTCTCGATGTCGAGTACACAAGAATATCGTCGATGAAGACTACCACTGACTTGTCCAACTGATCTTGGAACAAGCGGTTCATTAAGTCCATGAACTTGGCTGGTGCATTGGATAACCAAACGGCATAACCGTAAACTCATAATGTCCATACCTAGTTCTGAATGCTGTCTTTTCAATATCACTGTCACGGATGGCAATCTGATGGTATCCGGATCGTAGATCTATCTTAGAGAATACTGATGCTCCCCTCAACTGATCAAATAAATCGTCGATGCGTGGTAAAGGGTAACGGTTCTTCACCGTAACTGCATTCAGCTCTCGATAGTCAATACACAGGCGGAGGCTACCGTCCTTCTTCTTCACGAAGAGGACCGGCGCTCCCCATGGTGAAACGCTAGGGCGGATAAACCCCTTGTCGAGTAAGTCTCTCAGCTGCTCCTTGAGCTCAGTCATCTCTGCTGGAGCCATACGATAGGGCGCCTTCGCAATTGGTCCGGTGCCCGGAATCAAATCGATCTCAAACTCAACTTCCCGTGCTGGCGGCATGCCTGGCAGTTCCTTAGGAAATACATCAGGAAACTCCGACACTACCGGCACATCAGGACTAAACTCTGGGTCTCTCTCTATGTCCTGGACATAGCAGAGGTATACATCACTCCCTCGTCGTAATTCACGATACATAGCCATGGCGGTGATGATCTGAGTCGAAGGCTCCCTGGGCCTCTGGCGGTAAGATATAGTAACCCAGATGGACTCCGAAGAAGCAGACGATGCTCGGCACACAGGATTCTGCCCTTGTACCGCTCCAACCAGTTCATCCCGACAATCACATCAAAACCAAGTCCGTCGAACTCTATCAAGTCGATCGGAAACTCTTCACCTCTGATTCTCACAACAACATCTCGGTGGTAGCGGGTACACCTGATCCGCTCTTTCGACGGGAGAGTGACTAGGAAGTCTGGCATCTCATCACCGTCTAACCCCAGCCTCTTCGCAAAGGATAGCGAAATACATGTATGAGAGGCTCCGGAGTCGAACAAGATCGAAGCGTCCACGCCATTGACTGGAAAGGTACCGGTGAGGATTGTGCCGCTCCTGCCGGCTTCTGCCTCATTGCAGACACTCAGTATACCTCCCGTTCCGAGTGCACAGCCTAATTCATTGGCAAACTAATAAGTATTGGGTAACAACAGGTTATATGCTTCAAACAACTCCACTTTATTCATTAACACACTCTTTTTACAACATTCGTTGGCTTATACTGTCGCCATAATTAACACTTACAACATCCTTAACATACACTGGTTCAACACATCACATAATTATACAAAGCTTAAAACTGTCTGAAGGTCAAATTCAAACGTCCGGGTTTCATGTGTGTGGCATTGATCACTGCCGACGGTGCGGTATTCAGTTTGATCTTCCTGATGCCATGGTATAGCATCCTTGACTGCCCACCCATGATTAACACATCTCCTGATTTCAACACTAGCTTCTTTGCGAGATCAGCACGCTTCTGCTCGCCATACACAAACACTGCGGTATCACCAATGGACCAAGACACCACGGGTACTCCCTTACTTAGAGACTCGGGTGACTCGTCCTTATCTTGGTGTAAACCTAACCGTCCACCTTTCTGGTAGAAGTTCACAATACACAGATCTGCTTTCACATTTGGAATTGAATCCGTTTCAACTTGTTGAGCAATTCCCACGGCGTGGTTAACGACCGCAAGGAACTCCTCAGGTATACTTGGTACAGTTGCTCCATCTTCAGCTCGCACTTCTTGATATGTCTTGGTGTAAGGGTTCCAGTCCTTACCCATGCACATCATCTTCAATTTCATTCTTGATCCGCTCGGGTATTCGGGTGTGTGGAAACCTCCAGGTTTGCTCCAAGTTCATGCATCGTCTGATGATGGATTTGTGCTTCCGGTGTCAGGTATCCATTTAAGAGTACCATACCTGGTTGGATGACCTGACATTGCTCCATTGGAAAGTCGGTGATGCCGATGGTAGTTTCTTCAGGGTTTGGTGTGGGTGGGATTGGATAACATATATTGAAGGTTCCTTTAAGTTTAGAGTTATCTAATAGGTGACTTTCACACTATATTAATTATTTACTCACATGGTTGTTTACTTAAACTCACTAACACACATGCATGAAATGCGGTATGCAATCACTTATTTCACTCAATAGTTTAGGCGGTACCTGGTCTAGAAGAGGGCCCTGGTGCCTCAGACCGGTCCACCACATTCAAGGCGGCCTTGCCGGACCCCGACCCCTTCCCCTTCTGGGAATCTGTGTACCTCTGATCTGGGGGTGGCTGATTCGCCGTCTTCGGGCCATCGGTGGTCGCAGTGGCCTTACCCTTCCATTGCCCCTTAGGCCTGTAGTTTCTACTGTTCGGGTTCTGCCAGCACTCATAGTCGCGGTGCCCCATCTTTTTGCAGTATCGGCACTGCACATCATTACCCTTGCAGTCCTTGCCGGGGTGGTCTCCGTTACACCACTTGCAGTAATAGTGGCGCTCCGGTCCAGAGCCCGTGCTAGCCTTGGGTGGGTAAGAGCGTAAGGGCTTGGCCGCATACGCATAGGTGAGCTGCAAAGGCTCCTCAGCAGTGGTGGTCTGGGTCTGGCCCTTGCCACCCTGTTGCTGTCCTTTCTGGGACTGGGGGTATGGCTTCCTCTTCTTTCCTCCCCCTTGCCCTTGCGTGACTTGGCCCTCGTTCATGGCCTTGCGCTTGAGCGCACTCTCCTCGTCCCTCAGACGGACGGTGATCTCCACAATTGCAGCGGCATGGTAGCACTCCTATATTTAGGGTGTCAGTTATGCTCCGCCAAACAAATTCACATCACATTAACATACCCTACATACTTACTCAACTATACTGTAGTTTCATTACCTGCAAGGTGGTATACCCGCTCGGCCCCATGCCGTAGCGTAGACGGTAGCTCAACCCGTTGTAAAAACGGTTCACTAAAATCCGGTCTGAATAGCCCAGATCCGGCAGCAGGTGGATGAGTCTGATAAAAGCGGTGTAGTACTCATCGACTGTCATCTTATCTCCCTGTCGAGCTCTAGGCGCTTGGCCTCCTGGACGTGAATAGGGTAGTACTTGGCTCGCAGCAGGGCCGTGTACTCCCTCCACTGGAAGGTAGGATCACCAACTCTTCCCACCCTTACTAGCTTCCACCATGTCTGAGTCGATCCCTTCAGATAGTAAGCGGCTAGTCGAACCTTGGCACCAGCAGGGACGTCCAAGGTCTCGAAGGCGGTCTCCATTTCGGAGATGTACACCTCCAGCTTACTGGGGTCGGTCTCCCCACTGAACGATGGTGGCCTCAAATCCGCCAACGCCTTGACCCAGTTGGTCTCGTGCGGCTGTGGTTGCGGTTGGGGCCCTTGTTGACCCTCACCGCCTTGCTGCTGCATCGCAACTAACAATTGGGGTACCATCTGAGCTACGGCGGCTGCTACTGCCTCAGCCATAACCTGAGCCGTAGTAGTCTCGCCCTGGTCATCCGTATCTCCAGTACCGTGTCCACGGCCTCTACCTCTCGGGCGACCTGACATCTGAATTCACATGAACATTCATTAGCAATATGCACACTTATCGGTCCAACGGTTGTAACGCTTTTCCCGATCATAAGGTATTTCCACACTTAGTTAGTGGTTAACCTTTCCATAACTGTTCACTTAGGTAACTGTAGTTAGGTTTCCTAACTCGGTATATTCCTAAGCTCGGTATTCTAGTCATCAGAGCGATACTTCACTCTGATACCACTTTTTGTAACACCCCTACTACGCACATGCATTACTTGAAATCGCAGCGGAATTTAAACAACTAAACAGTAACTAAACGATTGGTGCTACAACGCCGTCAACCACCCACGTGGTTAACAAGGATGAATAAATACAAGTGTATCGGTCTGATGATCAGGCTCCCGAGCATAGAACTAATAACCACATATACATTAACATAATACCGAGTATTTACTTACATCCTTCACTGTAACCATCACTGTAAACTGTTCACAACCAAAATATATAACGCCACGGGAGCACAGGCGCATCCCGGGCCCAACATCCAAAAGTAATCAAAAGTAAACCTGCATCCTAGAATCTAAAGCCATTCCGCTTCTTCGATCCTCATCCTGCAGTAAAAGAAATATGGAGCCCCCGAGGGGGTCAGCAACCCTTGGCTGGTATGGTTAACGCGCAGCCCATTGGCTACCGGGATACGCGCAACTAATTGTCATGGTGACATGGCATTCATTTTAAAACACATAACATATACACATATCATAACATAGGTATTGTACACATCACACATAACACACAAGAACAATTCCTTTTAGGAAGTGAACCAATACAATTAGTTCCCATGGAGAGCCTAGAGAATGTTGCCATGCTCATGCTAAGCTCGTTACATAACTCGTTACCGTCCTGTTAGATTGAACGGATAACTTAACACAAGGTGCCTCGGATATAGTGATCCAAGCACACCGAACAACACATAGTATGCCCCTGTGGCCCGACGTGAGTCAGTAAAATAGCCTTGGTTAAGCTGGAGGGAAGGTTGGAAACCAAATTGGATAACAACCATAACATACAAAGAGAATCAAACCGGTTATGACATCGACTCCCATACTCACACGCGTGGCCGGAACAGACCGGACTCCTCACTTCCCCCGTTAGCACTTGTTAGTAGTTCATCATTGAACTCAATAAACAATTCACAATCATTGGTCAAGTCTTGTTAGACACACACAAGGGAAGAGAGAGTCATACTTAACAATACAATAAAATTTAACAACTGTAAACTCTTTACATGGTTTAATCTTACAAAGTCATTAACACACAGAAAAACAAACAACACACAAGCCGGTGTAAACCGGTAGGCAACAGACTGCAAGAAAACCATACCTTGGTCCTTGCTTGGATTTGTTTCCACCTTGAGAGAATCCTAAACACATTAGTAACGTCGGTTAATTAACGCACTAGTCCATTGTTAACTTGTTACTTCACATATCCAGTTTATTTTATTTTCACACTTGTTATAACTCTTCACCACTTAAATTGCCATTATAACACTCCTCACATGTCTTAATTAACCTCATATCATCATTACTAACTAATCACCATTTTTAGACATCGTTTTCTACCTTAAAACAAAGTTTTTTTGGTCCATACAGTGGCCTGTCCGAACTTGTGTCCGGACTTCCCAAGTTCGGACACAAGTCGAGACTCAAAACTGAAAACAGACGCCTGTCCGAACTTGTGTCCGGACTTCGGAAGTTCGGACATGGGTCGAGAGAATTTCAAAGTAGAAGCAGGTACGTCCGAACTTGTGTCCGGACTTCCCAAGGTCGGACACAAGTCGAGACTCTGAAAATTTTACGCAACAAGCCTGTCCGAACGTCCATGTCCGGACGGATGTTCGGACAAGGCAAAACACTCATTTTCTAAGCCTTTAAATACTTAACCAATTTCCACCCAAACTTCTAACACTTATAGTATTTTCTCCTTAAGTTTCTAAATGGTGTTTCATGCCTATTGTAGCCATTATACCAAAATATTTCCTCACCATTTAAACAACATCTATAAAGCATCTTTTCTTACATCTAAATCCTTATGTCATTCTTGTAGTTCCTCTTACAAGTTTGTTCCTTCTCTTTGTTTACCAAAGTTGCATGAGCCCTAGAACAACTCCAAAATGACTTTGGTGTATTCCTAAACACCCACTGTATTCTAAAACCTTCAAGACAATGTCTAAGTCCTTTTTGCACTCTAAAACATCTTAATACATAGTTTCTTTCCTAGTAAAATACCTAGCCCTTCACAAGACTTCATAGTTCTCCAAAATTCTCTTAAACACTTATAACCTCCTATACATTACCTAATTTTTGACATGGGTTCTCCTAGAACATTACTAAGCCAAAACACATTGTTTTCTCCATTAAGCACACAAGAACACCTAAATTCACCAAGAACACTCTCACACACAAGGTTTCACCCAAATTACACTACATTACAATATAGTGCATAATTTAGATTGCATGGCACTTAGGCCCTTAAAATGCTTAAACCTTAAACACTGAATTTCCACAATATATATGTCTTTGACCTGCAAATACATACAACAACAAATATGTCCTTTTACTAATCTCCTTGAGAACCTTTCACTAAGTCATTTACCATTTGCTCTTTAGGTAATTTTGACAAGCATTATAAGCTCATTTCTCCTAAGGCATTAAACTACATTAGGTTAGCATATTTACCTCTTTTCCTCACAATTTCTTTCTTGTTTCCTTATAAAACCGGTAAGGATGTTTGATAGCTTGTCAACCTCTATACATTATACAAACAACATAATGAGCATTCAAGCTTCAAGCTTAATCTCATTGTAAACCCTAGTTACATATATTGTTTTAAAGCATTAAGGTAGTTGTTTTACCTTGGTATTTGAAGAGAGTTTGAATATCTATCAAGAGAGGACTCCACCTAGTCCTTGAAAGGTTGGAATGAAGCTAGAACAAAGCCATATAAAGAGCACCTTCAATGGGCATTTTCGGTCAACAACAAAACATGGAGGAAATGAAGTTTTTATTTGAGATTCCTTACCTAGAAGCAAAGGAGAACAATAATATGTAGAAATATAAGCTCAAGCTCCTTCAATGGTGGAACTCCATGGCACCGAAATGGTGGTCTTGAAGTTTTGAGAAGATAGGAATGAAGAGCTTGATGAGACTAAGAGAATGGTGGTGTTTGTTTTTGATTTGGTTAAGTGAGCTAGGAATTACAAGTGGTCAAAGATGGAGTTTTGATGGTGGTGGTGTATTACCGTGAGAGAGAGCAAGAATGGAGGAGGTGAAGTGTTGGAGACGGTGGGAAATGAAGGAAGGAAAGAGAGAATGAGATAAGTCTTGCTTTTAGAAGATATTTGTACTTAATAAAGTAAATAGTAACTAAGTAGTCATCTTTTATTTACTTAACATGTTAACAAGGGCGGTGAGTCACCACACCTTAAAAACCGGCCCCAATAGTACTTAGGGGTATTTTAGTCTTTATTTGTCAATTTAATTACTTATGATAACATATGTTACAAACTAGCTTATAAAAGTCACTATTCATAAAAACAAGGCACATAGAAGTGAAATTTTTGATTTCCCATTGATATAGACTTCCAAATGTGATACTATATAGTACACATCTTAATTAAAGAGTAATGATGGACATTTAGCCATTCAAAACTCATTTATAAGACAATTTTTCAAAAATGTGCTTTAAGACTCCTTAAAGCACATTTTGTGTTTTAACTTGTTTTCAAGCTTGGTTTTCTTTGCTAATTGGTTTAATATGTTCATTAGTATATAAATAAGGTCTTGGTAAGTTCATTAGGTCTTAACCAAGCTCATCCCAAGCTTAGAGCACATTTTAGCCCTAATTGACTTTTAAGGCATTTATTTGTGTTCTCCATGGTTTAAATTATTTACTAATGTTTCTAAGACTCTTTTTAGTCTTAATATACCACATTTAGGTGTTTAAACAACATACTAAGGTTTGGGGTATTTCAACTTCTTAACACAAATCTTGATTGATCTGGTGCAAGGCTTGATCTTTTTTCATCTAGTACTTGTTTGCCTGCACTAAAAGCTGGCTCGGAAGCAACTATTGATGCTGTAAATGCTAGCACATCTCGTTCTATTCGTGGAAGGATGGGAAACTTGGTTTCATGAGCTTTTCACACTTAAAACATCTATATCTTCATCATCAAAACTAAAAGTCAAGTTAAGATAAGCAACATATGTCAATATCCATTCCCTGATTGACTAGACTTTGACCATTTAAAAATGCTTGAAATCAAATAGCTTCGTTTGCTACCAAGATGTGGTGGAGAAATCACTAACATCTGCTTTAGAAAGGTCATCTTGATGAAATTTTGTAGTATAGCCATCTTGAAGAGATCTAAAGATTTTATCCACCTTCTTCACATATGTCTCAGCATATTTTCATCATTGGTGCATGGAACAATACTATAATAATAATTTAGCAACTTGGTTAGACCATCTAATTTCACCACGAATCAAGAACAATAGAAAAATAATAAATCAAAGGGAATTCATTAAAATATGGTGACCATATCGTCAATAACCCCACCCCCCCCCCCCCTAACAAACCTATTTTCCCATAAAACATTGAAAATAAAAATGCATTTATTAATGACAAGATGTACGCTAGGTTCATAAACTAAAGAGAATACCTTTGTTGCACTATCAAAACTTTGTAGAATATTGCACACAATCATAGAACTACTCTAAAATTCAAGGGTCATCACGACATCACTAGATTGCTACACCGTAGTGTTATAAATATGAGATAAAATGGATTGATGCTTAACTGTTTTGTTCAACAACTCATATGTAGAGTTCATCTAGTAGGTGTATCGGTAGCAAAATGGTGAGGCCGTAAATTAGCTTGCTCACATAATTTTTTAAACTATTGTTTCATAACATAGGATTTCCTAATTTTTCTCATGACAAGCCTAAGTGGATCTATTGAAGAAGTCAAGTTATGTAAACCATCTTGTACACCTAAATTTAAAAACTGGGCACAACATCTAACATGCAAGAATTTACCATTATGCAAGAGTTTGAATGATGGATTATTTGCAAAAAATTGTGCACATATAGTGTTGTCAAAATCAATAATACACTTTTGTAGCATCCAAGAATGATCAATCCAATGACGGCTAACACAAATAAAAGCCTCACTAGTTGTATGTGTCCACATGTCACTAATTAAACTAACATGACAATCAAAACTACTCGCATTTTCATTAACATTTCTTTGGGAAGCATGTTGTGCAAAAGCTCTACGTTTTAAAGTGTTCCTAGGCACTCTCCTATATTATGGTTATAAATTTTTCAAAGTATGAGTTTTCACCAAAATTTAAAGGCATTTGTTCACCAGTTATAAACTTAGTCATGCCATTAATCATCCGTTCTCTATCATATCGAAAAAACCTGGATCGGGTTGTCGTTGGGTAAACCCAGAAAGCTGAGTTTGACCTCTCTAGTCCCTCTCGTTGTGGTATCCTTGTAGTTGTGGTGAGTCTTCAAGTGCTTCGCAAAGGTTCCGGTTCCAGTGCCCATCGCCCATGTGAGTCCCCTATTACAAATTTTGCAGTACTACTTGTATACTTTGAGATTTCTCGGATCTTCCTTCTTTGTGAAATATGGCCATGCCCAAGATGGTTTTTTTCTATTTGCTGGCGTGTCCAATCATCTTGCTCTTCTTGATCATCTCCTTGATTTGGATCAAGATTGGGCACCAGATTCTGTTGTACCGGAGGATGTACCTATAACTGAAAAAGTAATAGACTAAGAAAGAAATTAATATTGAATTTACTATAATTAAGAATGCAACTAATAATAACAGCTAATCGAATTGGGACATTGATGTTGGCCCATGTTAGTCGATCCATGTTGAGAAATTGTATAACTTTTGTCTAACTGAAATGATGAAGGCAAAAATTAATGTTGTTGTTGATACCCGAATTGTATCTCGTCGATATGGTCTTACTCATCACAACAAAATTTGGATCAATTGGGAGATTGGAAGCAGAGTTTGGCATAGTTTCCTTTCCGGCTCTTCTAGACATTTTGCTAAAATATGGAAAATGAGCTTTTCTAGTAGCTAAAATGTTTAATTGCACAAGAAAATAGTAATAATAAGAGAGAGGGAGATATAGATGAGTTGTATGTTGAGAATGATGATCAAATGATGTATTTATAGGGGTTTTGGGGGCATATGGTGGTGTATAACAGTTTATGATCGTTACCACAAAAAAAGAGATGTTGGCTATTAGTTCCGGTTTCAACGACTACTTTTTTTTTCAAACGGTAACGACACCAAACGACGTCGTTTTGTTCTGGTTCCAGCAGGTTTCAATCGGTTCCGAATCTCAAAGGGTGTATTCAAATTTATTTCGGTAACTGACAGTTCCGGTTCTAAACCGGTTCCTGACCGATTCCAACCGGTTCCAATTCCAACTAGTTCGGTTCCGTTGTCCACCATTAGTTTTGGGCACCTTGTTTGCGCCTTTGAATTGTTTGTTTGGTGATGTTATATGGTGAGAACATTTTGTAAGTTTTAAGCTACAAGTACAATTTAGCATTTTTAAAACAGATTTTCATATTTAGGCTTGGATTGGATTGAATTAGAATAACACCTCAACCAAAAGAATTAATGAATATGGGAACTTAACATAATTATAAATAAATCAATTTTTTCAGCCCTAACCCAGAATATCTTTCAGTTGGGTCAAAAATGTCTAGAAATCATCCATAATTGGGAGTTTGGGACGAGTAGAGTGTCAGCAAATAAAACAGGACGAGGGGTTCCAAGGGATAACTTCTGTGCTGCTGAGCTGGCAAATTTCGTTCACTCGCCAATTACCACCAGTCACTTTTATAAATCCGTTGAAAGACATGAGATATATCAAAGGGGGCGAAGGGAGAGTGAGCTTCTCCATTCTTCTGCGATTTGCTCGAACATCCTTCTCCTTCCTCTATGTCTACTCTAAATCTCCAACTCCCTCTCTATCGAATTCATCGGCCTAGTTTCTCTCCTCAATCTTTCAAGCAAACATACTCGTTCACCCTCTCTCCACCTAAATTCCTCTGTTTAGCGTCTTCTTCTGATCCTTACTCGAGTGAAGAAGCGCGATGGCTACGGGAGGAGCAGAGGTGGCTGCGGGAGGAGCAGCGATGGCTCCGACAGGAATCCTTGTGGATTTCCGAGCGAGAGTCTCTGCAGAGAGAGATCTCCGAGCTAAAGCTTAAGATTCAAAAGCTAGAGGCGGAGAGGGAGTACAGGTATCCGAGTGCAGTCCCCGAAACCTTATCCAGAATCGCAACTCTCTTGCAAGCGTTAAAGGAGAGCAGCACTTACCCCGCTAACCGCGTCAGCGCTGAAGTTGGAGAGCTCACCGCGAGTTCTTTCAGTGAGAGTATCACGTCAGTTAGTGACACCGAATCTCTTCCCGCTCCTCCCTCTCCTAATCCTCCTCCTCCTGGTTTTGAGCAGAAGCCGCTTCAAGGAACGAATAAGAAACAAACGAATCGTACTAGGAGAATTTTAAAGAGAGGATCCGAAGGAGATGAGGTCCAGGCATTGCAGGTCTTTCATCTCTTCCTCAATTTGGATTTTTGATATAGCTATAAGCATTAAATATTCAGCAAATTATAGCTCTGAATACAGAAACTGTAATTGTTACTACTTGTATTTTGACAGGAAGCATTGATGAAACTAGGATTCTACTGTGGTGAAGAAGATATGGAGTATTCCTGCTTTGATTCGGGGACTGAACGCGCCGTGAAAACTTGGCAGGTATGTCCGTCGATCTCTTACTTACTAAAACCTCGTTGTTCTGGCAGTCTTATCTGCGTTTTGATTGATCCATACTTTTCTATTTTTTTGTTGATGATGGTATGAATAGGCCTCATTAGACACCAAGGAAGATGGAATTATGACTTCCGAGCTTCTAGATTTACTGTTCAACAATACAGATCCTCCTCAGAGTGACAACTATGGCTCCCTGGTAATCCTTTATGAGGCAGCTTCAGCCTTCTGAAAGTACTTCAACGAAAAGGAAAAATTGATCAGTGTCCTGTGTCATTATGATTCTTTTCCTGAGCGATAAATATTGAGACTAGGCACTTTCACTGAAGATTTCATGTAAATGCGTTCTTTTTTTTTCGTATGTAGATGCATTCTTTGAGCTAGCCAAGACTGCCGCAATGAGGCTGAGGCAATTAATCAGTAGTTATAGTTAAAGATGCGCTTGTTTAGTCCATTTGAAGGTTCTGAATCAATGAGTTTGTGAGATCAACTAAAGCCGCCATAATGTAAAAATGCTACTCATCTAATGACAGAAAAATCAAAATGGAGCTGTTGCTGCTGCGTCGTCAATTGAAGTCACTGAAAGAGAAGAGAAAACCACGAAGACACAAGGATCGAATCAGCAGGTAGAAGTATCTCGGAATCGAGTATACCTTCTAGGTGAGAATAGGTGGGAAGATCCCTCTCGACTTACCATTGGCAATGATAAACAGGCTAGTGAAGCGACGGCTCAAAGTTCATCCGCAAAATGCTACAGTTGTCGAGGGGAGGGTCGTTTAATGTGCATAGGTACGTGACCTATTTCAACATAACGCATTATACTGCTCTTACTCTTATGACATCAAGATTCAATCATGAGTGATTTTGTGAGTAGGCCATATTAGTGGTCAACACAAGAAAGGACTAGAGATAGCTGTTTATGCCCCATTCTCTTAAAAATTAATGTTTACGTAAAAGATATAAATACGAGATAACTTATTCATTAAAAATACTTTTAAAAGTATCTAATGTAAGCAAGGTGTAATAAAAACATGATTATTTTAAATATTAATGTTTATGTAATAGATTTTGTTTTGAAACATTTATTTCAGACCACTTTAAAATAAAAAAATTAATCGTGTACTGTTTTTAGTTTTGTGTATAAAGAAGTGTATATCTAGACATTTCCTAGCTGGTTCAAAATTTGATCCTAAAAAATCTGTTAATATAACTCGTTAAACCTTTTTGTATTATGATTTACCAAGAAGTGCTATATATTGTCTTTTGCTTAATTTTCTTATAATAAATGTAAAATTATAAATAATTAATAAGTTGATATGCTTAAATTATATTTTAAGTGTGAGTCATTTTAGAGATTAATTTAGACTGAAAATTCTATTAAAATAGGATGGAGTATATTTTAAGAATAGAAAAAAGTTATTGAAAATTAAAAAAGTATTTATCCCATGTTAAGACTTATTTAAAACTTTTTTATCAATAAGTAGTATGAGCAGGGTATAAATATGGTAAAATATGCTGATAAAAAAGAATGTACTGATAAGTAAAAGACCTTATAATTTTACAAAAATGGATAAACCGTCATAGTGACGTCGCAATAATGAGCGTATAATAAGTGCAAGGTTACCGCATTTGTAATACTTTTTGGACATTTGATCATGTTGCAGAATGTGATGGATCCGGCGAGCCAAACATTGAATCTCAGGTCAGTCTATCTTTTCCTTTATAGTTTGCACTTGTATTCCTCTTTACTAGCAATAGCACTATAAATCAGCCTCGCTCGCTGACTTTTTCTGTTACATCATATAGTTTCTCGAGTGGGTGGATGATGATGCAAAGTGTCCCTATTGCGATGGCCTTGGCTACACTATATGTGATGTTTGTGCGGGGAAAATAGCAGTATAGGAAGAATAGGGTAAGGGTCGTTATCTATTTGGCAGTCCTCTCTTCAAGTTTCATCTGACTCTCACAGGGAGAAGTACTGCCCTATATATGATATACTTGCAAGTAGAGATATAGCATTCACACTCTAAAAAGCGTCACGAACAGTTGGCATCAAATATTGTTGTGACTGAACTCTAGAGGCTCATTTGGATCTAGCAGTATCGCTTTCACAAATATGAATAAAAATTAACCTTACCACTTCCACTCTTCAAAATTTTATCAACTGATGTTCAACTAATTCCGAACTGGATCCTTGGAACTTACTGGGTTCTTTGTTATGTTGGGGCAATCCTTTTCCTTTGAGATCCACTTCCTAATGAACTGATGGAGTCTGGTTGCTGGCTGTTCGAGAGTGCCTAGAGAAGATATGCAATTACCTACTATACAAAATTATAGAATCCTGAAAGCGGTTTCTCCAACTGTCCAGTTAGGAAACTAAATAAGTTGATTAGATCGTCATGTTTTGAAACCTACCCACTACCGTAATTATCAAAAAAAGATCGCCATGTTTCACTTCTCTTTTTTTTCACAGGATGGTACTCCCACTTACTACAAAGATATTGAACTATGAAGAGCATGATTGCTGCTGGAGTACTTAAAAATGAGTTCTTAACTATATGATATTTGGTCTTTGTCTCACATCATCAAATAACTATATATGCTTATAGCATCAAAGAACCAATTTTTAGGGTTGATTAACTCTATCTTTCACATCATGTTACTATATAATTATTCATTATATTTTTAAAATTTTAAAAAAAGTAATCGTATACTATTGCCATCACTACCATTAATAGCACACACCAAAACCTTAACTATTTTTTTCATGATCAAAGTACTGAGATATGTTTGAAATAAAATAGAACTATATATATCCACATATATTAAAATTGGTAAAGAGATGCTAAAGAACAAACTGATCAAAAAACTATTAATGATAATTAAGTTAGTGTTATAATATTGAGAGATGAGAATGAGAGAATATAGAAGACATGAAGGGGGAAATAGGCACAGATCTTGTATTCCATTATACGCCCTTATATAGTATACAAAATCAACCTTTGAGTGGTAGGAATACAAAATCAACGGTCTCTAATAAAGAGTCTGGGGAGTTACGGGAGTTTCACAGATGAAGGGTTTTGAGTAGACCAAAAGACATGTGGATGTACATTCACTAATTAGGGTGATTTACAACACTCCCCCTTGGATGTACATCCTATTATATTGCCTCGTTAAAAACCTTGCCAAGAAAAACCCATTGGGACAAAAACCATGGTCAAGGAAAAGAGTACAGTTTAAAATGTCTCTCTCCCTCTCAATTTAGCAAAATGTTTCTTTGATGTTGCATACCAATATCATTAACAAGCTCCTTAAAACTCTTGTAGGAAGTGACTTGGTAAATAAATCAGCTAGATTCTCATCAGACCGAATCTTGAGAACATCAAGAATACCCTTGGTTTGAAGCTGATGGATTGAGAAGAATTTTGGTGGTATATGCTTTGTTCGATCACCTTTGATGCAACGTTCCCTTATGAAATGCACGCATAATTATCCTTGCATATCACCGTTGGCTTCTTTGAATCTGACTGAAGGTCACAAAACTTAATATATGATGGATAACAGATCCGAGCCACACACATTCTCTTCCTGATTCATATAGAGTAATCTATAGACACCCTGGGCCGTTCTCATCGGCTAAATCAGGATGCCCAACTAGAGGCCACTTGGACAGGGTAAGCAAGTTCAGTGCTGATTGGATCCCAGTAAACCATGTCCACATCACTTTGTTACCCTCACTCGAGTTATAAGCCAGCGTTACTCAGCTCGGTATGATTTGATGAAGTTGTCACTGTAGTCTGCTTCATTGCACTCCATGAAATGGCAGTTCCACCATGTATATATCATAGCACTCCTCTTCGTATAGATCTCATGATAGAATCCTCATTGAACTTTTGCTTAGGAAACCTTGTGATGTAAAAACCAAAACAAAGGAGAAAACATAACCACATAAAGATTCTCCCCCTGAATTTGACATGTATGAATGTATGCCAACATTCATTTCATAAATATGTCATCAATCATCATCATCTTAACTTTGATGAAAGGGAGAACAATGGTGATTTATGTTTACAGAGAATCATCACCTTACAAGATGGTAAGTCTTATATCACCATTAATCATTTACAGGTAAAACATATATAGTGGTTTCTTGACCTGAGCCTCACACATTTTTCTATCATATAAAAGATAATATATTTGTGTGACCCAATTTGCTCCCAAGGTCTATTTGATATTCGCATAAGGGGAATATCCTTTTACTAGTCATGCATTATCAGCTTGACTTTACTCAACTTATATACATGAGCCTAGTGCAAACAAATAATGCACTCTCAAGTATTTGAACTTAATATCCACATATATGCCCTCTTAGTGGCTTACGCCATACTCTTGGCTCATTTGATATACCAATATATATAAAAACATAAGACCTTTAGAGAAAATCATTCTCAAGATTTTCTTCGAACACCAATTCCCGGGAATTCATATGTTCACATTATGCTCTCTTTGAGAGTTTAGATCATCTTTCAAGGGATACACATACTTTAACATGGTGTATTATTTATCATTAACTTTCTTTGAAAGTTTATAGCTCATTTACCAAGGGATACACATACTTTAACATGGTGTATTATTTATCATTAACTTTCTTTGAAAGTTTATAGCTCCTTTACCAAGGGCTAAACACCTTTTCAAGGCTCTACTATTTTCCACCAAAGTTCATAGCTCCTTTTTCAAGGACGAGACACCTTTTTCAAGGGTCTATTATCTTCCACCTTTACGATATTACAACTCCTTTATCCAATAGGAGGAACGCGTTCATTTCTCATATCGGGGTGGATTATAACATCTCTGTAATACCCCAACCCGAAATCCAATAAACTGAACGGCGATCACTCCCAAATAAAATACAACTGCAGCGGAAATAAATACAACAACCGGGCGGTATTACAATGCCGTTGGCCACCCTTATGACCAACAAGGCTAAGTCCAAATACAATCCTCAAATGTCACGGTCTGGAATACAGATACAACCCGAGATACTAGGAATCAAACTCAAAAGTATAATACTGAAATAAAACAAATAACTAATAGTAGACTCCCAAAGCTTGGTCTACCCCACCTACACTCAGTGTAGTGAACTTCTCAATCTTCAGGTACCTGAAAAATGGGGGTGCCCCCAAAGGGGCTCAGCAAACAATGCTGGTATGGAAAACGTGCAGCCCATCGTCTACCGGGCCACACCAACTACTTTGTCGAATACATGCAGTTCATTTTTATAAAGCTGTAAACAAGCATAGTCTGATAATAACAAGTATCCATACAAGGACAATAATGTCACATAGAACAAGACACAGAAGGTCGAGTTAGCTGAACTGAAATTCTTTACTGATAGTCGGTCCACACAATGGGACTGACAGTTATAACTGAATATCTGAAATAGTGGAGGTATAGTGACCTCGTTATAAAGAAAGGTTGGGTATAAAAACCCCAGGAGATGACGTAGTCAAACCCTGAACTGAATGGCGTGGGAAATAAGAACCCACTAGAGGAATAAAGTCTTCCTCGAACTGAAGGGCATTTGAATCCCGGAAGGAATAAAGTCTTCCTCCCAACTGAATGTTCCGTCGCGACGTAGTAGGAGACGACCTGAGACAGGTACAACTCCCGTAGCATGCATGGCCAGATCCAACTGGGCTCCTCAATCTCGAAGTATATAATTGTTAAGTGTCATATAAAGACGTTAAACAAGAACACAATGTGTATTGTCAATTATCACGTTTAGGATAATGACGTATGTTATAAAGTGAAGTTAGTGAGAGACTTGAGTACAAGTCCTCGGTATACTGAAACGCAGGTATTTAATCCACTGGTATAGTAGTGTTTGTATGCGTGGGACATACACGTTGTAGTCAGCAACAATCACGCACATAAAATAATACCACAGTGTGCAAGAGTAAAACAACAGTTTACATTAATTATCTTGGTCGTTATTTCAAACAACAGATAGCACACAAGCCAGTGTAATCCGTTAGAAAACAGGTTGCAAGAATCCCATACCGTTCACCGTAGACTGTACTTGTAAATTCCCGGTCAACGTCTGGTCAAACAAGGTCCTAGAATAGGATTAACTGAGAGGGTTAATTTATGTTACCCTTATATAATAATTTTATTGGATCTTTCAACAAATCTTGTATTTGTTATTTCATGTGAGGTTTATTTCTTTTAATTACCTCATGATTGAATGTATATCTTATTTGTTATTCCTTTTTGATTTATTTATAAATTCTTTGATGTACATATATGTATTCATATATTCATGTACTATATTTGTTGTTTATTTTAATTGTCTAAGTGACATAACAACTTATAATTTTCATAACTATATTTAAATGTCTTACCATGACATAATATTCTTATAATCTCATTATTCTCCTTTTAGTCATAAACAATACTTATTGTTTCTTTTTAACTTCCTTATAACTACATAAGCCATAGTTCTAATTCCATAATTCCTTTAATTAAAATTCTTTCTTCTAATTCCTCAAAATATCCATGTAGGACCTATATTTATTTTAATCTAAATCCTTACTCTTATATTTTGGTTATTTACAAAACAACCACATAATTTCATAAACTTAATATTAAATTCTAATCTCATTATATTATAGAGTTTTAATTTCTTATTCAGCTAAATTACAAAACCACCCCTAATATTTTGGTGTATAGCTTTTAAATATTATAACTCTCAAAAATTACCACTTAGCCCCTTAAATTTCGGCCAATATATATTTATTCCTTATAATTACAATCTAACCACCAAAATCTTATAACCTTTACATAATGTCATGTAAACTATAGTTTTAATTTTAATTCTCCATAAATGCCGAACATATATATATAATTTCTTAAATTACCAAACTAACCCAAAAGAATTCGGCTTTGGTCTTGAACTTTCCATTAATTACATTTTCATCCCAAAACTTTATAATAGGTTCTTATTAACTTATAAACTATAGTCTAAATATTTAATTCCTTAAAATTTCAAAAGTGAATCTAATAATTCTCTTAATTATGAATTCGCCCACTAATATATTCTAAACTTTCATAGCAACTTTTATAAATTACATAATAGCCCAAAACTTAATAAAGTGTTACTTAAACACATGTTTAAATTATCTAAAATTCATAAACTTAATTCCTAACCTTATATTATTTCATAATTACACTAAGTACCCCTTTAGCTCTCGGTTTTTATACTAAACCCACTAAACTTTGTAAAAATTATACTTAAGCCACATAATCTAATTAATTAGCCATTTAAGCTCTAATAAAATATTTTTAACTCACAAAACTTTATGATATAAGTTTATATACCTAAGTAGGTCATTAATACCTATTTAACACTTAGGTAATTCGGCCATATTTATTTAGTGACCATATAGTATATAAAAGTGGATTTATATGTCATAATAAATGTACATAAATTCATATGAGTCATATAACTCATGTATAAATTATTGTAATGTCTTATATTTATTCTTAGCTCAAAAATAAGCATTTTTGCCCAAGACATTTCGGCCTTAATTAATTTGTAACATAAATAAATTTTGTGACACAAAAATGTGTCTTTAGGTAAATATTTTCTATATATGTTATAGATTATATTTTTGGCATATAAAACCAAGTAATTTCGGTATTAATTAACCTAGGAGGTGTACATAATTTTTGTACAATTTTTAGAAGCTTAACAAAGCTTATAACATAAAGATTTACTTAGTAAACTTACTTCTTAACAAAGGTGGTTAAGTGCTTGAACTTCTTCTTGAATCTCCAAGCTTTCTCCTAGGTAAACTTGATGCTCCTCTTCGGTTTTATGCAAGAGGTGAAGGTGTTTAGGAGTTAGATCTTGAATAAAGATCTTAAGTAGATTTGGAAGTAGTTTTACAAGACTTTACCTTAGACTTTTCTCCTTATAAATTCGCCACTCCTAAGGTAGATGAAGAACAAGTTTTCCTTCATCAAAATGAAGAAGAAAAGAGACTTAGAAGAGGTAGAACTTGGTTATACACAAAAATGTGTTTTAAGGATTTCCAAGCTTTAAAAACCTACCTTAAGATAACCTTGAGATGCTCCTTGGTTTAATGTTGGTTTGGACAATCCCCTTGGAGAACTAAATGTGGCCGAACCCACCTTGATATGCTAGGAAGAGTTTTGCTTCAAGACTTGCCAAGAAATGCTAGGAAATTACCTTAAGATGAAGATAGAAGTTAAAACTCCATTGATGGACTTAAGAGCTTCAAAGGAAGAAGATGAAGCTAGAAGAGAGAGGAGAGAGCTTACCAAAACCGTGCAAGAATTGTGCAAGGAGGGAAATGAAGCTCACTCACGTATAAGGTAGAATGCAATTCTAGAATTGATTTTTGTTTGTCAATTTTTTAATGTCATTTGACAATTCTTTTCCTTAGTTTAATTCATGTTTGATTGGCTCAATAAATGCCTCCTTTCCAGCAATAAAAACCGGCCATGTTATAGGGCATGTGAGGTGTGACAAGGCAAGAGTTGGCAAGACAATTATTTTGGCTAGAAGACAAGGTGAGAAAAGGTGAGTTTATTCTTTGATTTTTCAATGTCACATGGCTTGTCTTCTCCTTCATGTAGGTCACGAATTTAAGGTCTGAATGGAGCTCAAAAACCGGCCATGAAGAGCCAAGGAAGAACATGGAAGATAGCTTAGTTTGTAAGAAAAGCAAAAAGAAGGAATCTTAGATCTACTTTTGCCTTTTTGCATTTGTTTTCTTCCTAGCTCACATGTGCTTGCTCAATGACCTAATTTCGACAGCTCTCTGGTCAAATGAGACCTACATACTTAGACATTAAGTAATATAACACATGGGATGATGAGTCATCATATTTTAAGCCTTTTATAAATTTTTAAAGCAAATTTTATACTAGTTTTTGCCCTTAAAATCGGCCCCTATAGAGAGCCTTGTTGACTAGTCACACCAACTGATTTAGAAGGTCATTTTAACCCTTTTTAAGATTACCAATTCGTGGCATGTCAAAAACTACAAGGTAATTGCGTAAAACGCATTTTCGTGACACCCGAAGGTGTGTTTTTGTGCTCTAAGGAAATTTTGGGAAACCAATTGTTCTTATGAGTTCCAAGTGTTTGTAAACACTTATTATAGTAAATAAACATATACTAAGATGTTACATTGAGTTATATGGGGTTATATCAACCCGTGACATAAATTACGGGCCATCGGGACACTCCCGGGCCAAAAAGGAGCGCTAAGAAATCCTCCTTTGGTTTTTGCTGAATTTTGAGAAACCACTTCGTGGGTTCTCTTTAGAATGATAAATAATGATGTTAGGAACTCTAGGAATTAATTTTATAGGAGTTCGTGCCACCTCGGCACTCCTCCGGACTTTTCGTGCTTTAAGGAGCGGGTGTGAGCACTCCCGAGCATTTTGTGTATTTGACTGAATATAGCTTAGGGAATATATTTGTATATTCATATAATAATTGTATGACCATTTAGTTTGAATATTAGAGGGTCATACAAGGTCATGTTTGACCATATGCTTCTAAGGCGTTTTAGCGTTTATGGTGAAACGACTGTTTTTACGTAACGTTTCATGCATGGGTTTGCATGCGTACGTGAAATGATTTATATTTGGATTATATTCCAATAAATAATGATTAAATAATATTATTTAGATTTGGGGTATTTCAATCTACCCCCCTTAAAAAAGGACTTCGCCCCGAAGTCTCATATCTAAAGTATAAGGTTGTGGGGGAATCAAGTTCCACTAAGTATCCACAACTCAATCTAATTTTTAGGGATCAAGTCCCAAGTCTCTATATCCCTAAGTTCACAGTGTACATCAACACAACAGGAATACTTGGGACAATATAGTGTATATAATAACATAGTCACTTTTCATGACTGATAGTGCAGAGTAGTGCACATAAACTTTTATTGTAGTGTAACAAGGTACACACCATCTAGTAGAAGTACAAGGTACATTTAAACACAGTGTTACACAAGAACACATACAAGACAAGGTGTCACTGAAATGCACAAAGTGCAACAACTGAAATGCACAAAAGTGCAACAACTGAAATGCACAAAAGTGCAACAACTGAAATGCACAAAAGTGCAACAACTGAAATGCACAAAAGCAACAAATGCAATGCACAGAGGTGCAACAAAGTGCACACTAAACTCAAAAAATGAAAAAGGCTCTACCCCCCAAAAAGAAGGGGTACGCCCCCGTACCCTAGACTAAAGTGCCTAGTCGGTAAATAATGAGGGAAACTTCGCTCGCATATCAGCTTCTAGTTCCCATGTGGCCTCTTCCACATCGTGGTTTGACCAAAGAACTTTTACGAGACTCACTGATTTGTTTCGAGTATCTCGTGTCTTTCTGTCTAAGATTCGTTGCGGTGTTTCCACATACCGCATTGTTGGTTCTAAAGAGAGTGTCTCTGGTTGTAGAACATGAGAAGGATGAGGCATGTATTTCTTAAGCTGAGACACGTGAAAAACATTGTGTACTTTGCCCAACTCGGCTGGCAAATCAAGTCGATATGCCACTAGGCCCACCCGCTCTATGATAGCGTAGGGTCCTACAAATTTCGGGCTTAGCTTGCCCTTCTGACCAAATCTGAATACACCCTTCATGGGTGAAACTCGTAGAAATACCTGGTCGCCAACTGCGAACTCAAGGTCTCGTCGCCTCTCATCAGCGTATGATTTCTGTCTGTCCTGTGCTGCTTTCATATTGTTTCTGATCTGCTGAACTTCTGCCTGGACTTGCTCCAAGTACTCAGGCCCAATGATGACGGTCTCACTAGACTCGTCCCAGCACAAAGGTGTGCGGCATGGTCTGCCATATAAAGCCTGAAAAGGTGACATCTGTATAGAGGCGTGATAGCTGTTATTGTAAGCAAACTCGATGAGGTGTAATCTATCTATCTATCCAGCTGCCCTGAAAGTCCAAGGCACATGCTCGTAGCATGTCCTCTAAGTCTGAATAGTCCTCTCTGACTGACCATCTGTCTGAGGATGAAATGCTGTGCTAAGCTTCAATTCAGTGCCAAGTGCCTCGCGAGTAGCTCGCCAGTATCGTGAGAGAAATCTAGTGTCTCGATCTGAAACAATAGTCTTAGGTACTCCATGATGTCTGATAATCTCTGTCTCAAAGAGCTCTGCTAACTTAGGCACTTTCCAAGTGTCTTTCATCGGAATAAACCTAGCAACCTTAGTCAGTCGATCAACAACAACCCAAATCATATTAATCCTCCTCTCGTAGGTGGTAGTCCCACCACGAAGTCCATAGAAATCATAAAACTTCCACTCTGGAACTGGCATAGACTGTACCATACCTCCTGGTCGTCTATGTTCGAATTTCACTTTCTGACAAGTGAGACATCGAATCACATACTCTGTCACGTCGCCCTTCATACCACTCCACCAGAAATACCTCTTTAGATCTTTGTACATCTTAGAAGCTCCTGGATGGACAGATGTGGTAGAAGTGTGGGACTCTCGAAGAATATGCTCCTTATATCTGTGCTGTCTCTGGGAATACACAATCTTCCCTTCAATCTGATGAGTCCATCATCATGTAACTGGAACTCATACTTCCCACCCTCAAATGTACCGTCAGTCAACTTCTGACTGATCTCCATCATTCGCTGATCACTCTGCTGTGCTCTGCGTATGTCGTCCATAAGACTCGAGCTAGCCACAATGGCATTAGGAATGTGCTCGTCGACTCATGCGTCTGCTACAACATTAGCTTTCCCTTCCTTGTACTGCAAATCAATGTCATATCCTTAAGAAATTCAACCCATCTTCTTTGTCTCATGTTTAACTCCTTTGGGTGAATACATACTTCAAACTCTTATGATCCGAATATACGGTCATCTGGACACCATACAGGTAGTGGCGCCAGATCTTCAAGGCAAAAACAATAGCTCCAAGCTCCAAGTCATGTGTGGGATAGTTTTCCTCATGTTTCTTCAACTGTCGGGAAGCGTAGGCGACTACCTTCCCATTCTGCATGAGTACACACCCTAATCCCCTCCTGATGCATCACAGTAAACTTCATAACCCTCCGTGCCTTCAGGTATAGTCAAAACTGGTGCTGATGTCAAGGCATTCTTCAGAAGCTCGAATGAGGTCTCACATTCAGTAGTCCATGTGAAAGGTGCATCCTTCTTCATTAAGCTGGTCATAGGTTTGGCTATTTTGGAGAAGTCTCTGACAAACCTTCTGTAGTAACCTGCTAAACCAAGGAAACTCCTGATGTCCGTAACTGTCTTTGGCCTAGGCCAAGTGCGAACTGCTTCTATCTTTGCTGGATCCACTGCGATCCCAGCATCTGAGATAACATGTCCTAAAAAGGAAACTCTGTCCAACCAAAACTCACATTTGGAGAACTTAGCATAAAGCTGGTTCTCCCTTAGATCTCAAGTACATGTCGGAGGTGACTCTCATGCTTCTTCTTAGACTTTGAGTAGATTAGGATGTCATCGATGAATACAACCACGGTCTTATCCAACTGCTCTCTGAATAATCTGTTCATCAAATCCATGAAGACTGCAGGTGCATTTGACAAGCCAAAAGGCATAACCGTAAACTCATAGTGGCCATACCGTGTTCTGAATGCTGTCTTTTCTATGTCTTGCTCCCTGATGGGTATCTGATGGTAGCCTGATCTCAAATCGATCTTCGAAAACACTTTTGCTCCTCTCAACTGATCAAACAAATCATCAATCCGTGGTAGTGGATATTTATTCTTCACCGATACTGCATTAAGCTCCTGTAATCAATACACAAACGAAGGCTTCCATCCTTCTTCTTCACAAAAGACTGGTGCTCCCCAAGGAGATACGCTAGGTCGTATGTATCCCTTGTCCAATAAATCTTTCACTGCTCTTCAGCTCAGCCATCTCTGCTGGTGCCATACGGTACGGTGCCTTAGCTATGGGACCGGTACCTGGTAGTAATTCGATGGAGAACTCTACCTCTCTGGATGGCGGTAAGCCTGGAAGTTCCTTTGGAAAAATATCTGGAAAATCCGACACCACTGGCATAGCTGGATCAAAATCAGGGTCATGCTCTACATTCTGAACATAACATAGATATACCTCCTTCTGCCTGACGTGCTTGTACATGGACATAGCAGATATAACTTTTATCGATGGCGCTCTAGGGCTCTGACGGTAAGATACTGTCACTCCTGATGGGCTCTTAAGCAACAGTCTGCGCTCTGCACAAAGAATGCGGCCTCTGTGCCGCCCCAGCCAGTCCATCCCGGCTATAACATCGAATCCTAGACCTCTGAACTCAATAAGGTCAATAGGAAATTCCTCCTCCTTAATACTGATAGTGGCTCCTCTATAAAGACGAGTGCAACTGATCTTCTCCTTAGACGGGAGTGCCACCTTAAAATCAGGTAACTCTACTGCGTCTAGCCCCAACTTCCCCGCAAGCGTAGGCGAAACGAAAGTATGTGAGGCTCCGGAGTCGAACAGTACTAATGCATCCACTCCATTAACCGGAAAGGTACCAGTGAGAATCGAGCCGCCCTTGCTGGCCTCCTCCTCAGTAAGTATACTTAAGGCACCTTCCGTCTCCTTAGCACAACCTAATAACAGAATCTGAGTAAGTACTTTGATACATGATGGGGTCTAAAGACATTCACTTCCACAAACAATAATGCTTCATTGATGAGATGGTCTCCTTTCGGATGTCCAAAACAAATTACAACACTAATACTTTCTAAAAGTCAAACTTAATCTTCCTGGTCTCATGTGAGTGGTGTTTATCACTGTCGAAGGTGCTGTGTTTAGCTTAACCCTCTTAATTCCATGGTATAGCAACCTTGACTTTCCACCCATTATTAAAACATCTCCTGAACTCAATATAATTTTCTTTGCAAGGTCCACACGCTTCTGCTCGCATAAAGGAACTCTGCGTCATCTCCAATAGACAAAGATAATACTGGTATCCCCTGTTCAAGGGACCCTTTTGTTTCATCATTGTCCTGGTGTAGCCCTAAACGGCCTCCTTCTTCATAGAAGTTGATGATACATAGATCAGCCCTTAAGTTGGGAACTGGATCTTCTTCTAGCTGAGTGTAGTAACTGCTTGTTCCACAATTTGTAAAAATTCTTCTGGGATTTTGGCACTTGTGCTCCATCTCCATTTCTTGTATCTGGTATTCTTGGTATAAGGATTCCAATCCTTTCCAAGCACATCATTTTCAGCTTCATTTTTGATCCTCCTGGAAATTCTGGAGTGTAGAACCCTCCTGGTCCTGCTCCCAATTCTTGACACTTCTGATGATTGCAATTTGTGTCTCCGGTGTTAGGTATCCTTTGAGTAGTATCAACCTGGTTGGATAACCTTACATTGTTCGTTCCCTGGTTCTTGTATTTTGATAATGTTTTCTTCCAGGGAGGGCGGTGAGGGGATAGGAAAGCATATCTTATAGCTTCCTACGTGGTTTAAATTTTACTATGAGTCTTACTAATTTCTTTCCTATCAATTAGGCAATCAAGGCATGCAAGCACTCATTCACATCATCCATTGCTCAATAATAGGTTCACATGGTTTAGAATACCTGGGTTAGTAGAAGGACCAGCCTCATCTGAGCGGTCCATGACATGTAGGGCGGGTCCCGATGCTGGGCCTTTGCCCTTATACCCTGAGCCTGGTTGTTGGTGGAGGGCGAGTATCGCTAGCTCCATTCTTAGGGCCGGTGTTTGGCTTTGCTCCCGGGCGGTAGTTCCTGCTCTCCGGGTTTCGGATCACTCGAAGGCACGATGCCCGAGTATCTGACAGTAGCGGCACATGACTTTCTCCCCTGGCAGTCACACCGGGGTGATCCTTTCCGCACTGCTTACAGTTGAAACGGCGGACATACTTCTGGCCCGTGTTTGAGCCAGATCCAGAACCTAATAACAATCAAGGTAATTACATTCCAAGGTACTGAAGTAATCACAAAAGTTCAAGTTAACTGCTGATTAGGTGCCTACCCTTAGGTGGGTAGGTTTTCTGTGAGTTGCGCTCCGTAGGTTCCTGACTGGGGTTCCCAGTAGTTTGGTTCCCCTTCCTTGATAGGACCCCTGCCTTTCTGATAGGGTTTGTTCCTTTGTTGGAGTTCCCTGCTTGGCATCTTCGCCACCAGGTCCGTCCTTCCTCTTTTGGGAGCTCAAAGCATCCCTTCTCTTACAAGTGATCTCCACTACGGAGCAGCATGGTAGCATTCCTGAAATCTCAAGGTATTAATCTAAATCTCCCATGATGGGGTATAGTATGTAATAAGATTTCCAACTGATTTATGTCTTTCCTGTTTTACCTGCAAACTGGTGGGGATGATTGGTCCCATCCCAAACTGAAGTCGAGGGCTCAGTCCCCCGTAGAACCGGTCGACCAACACCTGGTCCGAGTATCCTATGCCGGGTATAGTCGGAGTAGCGAAGTGAACTTCGCATAGTACTCATCCACTCATCTTCCCGTCTGCTCCAAGGCGTCAAACTCCCGAGTCTTCACCATCCTGGTGTGGGCCGGGTAGTATTTGCCCCTAAGTAGTGCAGTGTAATGTCCCCAAGTAAAAGCTGGGTCATCCAGGTGGTCGGCTTTCACCATGTTCCACCAATCTCTAGCTGCATCCTTCAGATAAAAGGCAGCAAGTCTTACTTTTTCCCTAGCTGGGACTGCAAGCGTCTCGAACGCTGTCTCCATCTCCATGATGTAGGTCTCCAAGTGAGCAGGGTCAGTCTGCCCCTTGAATGCAGTTGGCCTCAGATCAGCCAAACTCTTCACCCAATCTCTCTCTCTGGGTGGTGGTGGTGGAGGTAGCTGCTGCTGCTGTCCAACCCCCGCCTGTGCGAATGCCTGAGCAATTAAGGTGGCAATGTCTGCCAGCCTGGATGGCTCCTCATCAGCCTGTCCACGTCGTCCTCCTCTTCCTGACATCTGCAGGATGTTGAGGTATATTAGGCACTGTGGTCACTATCTTGGTCTTGGATAGTAGTCTAAGTAAAACTAACTTAAACTCCTTTCAATACTATCTCTCAACCCTTAACCTAAGTATTAGATATCCTAATCTCGGTGTATCCTTGTATCCAGAGCGTAACTACGCTCTGATACCATTTTTGTAATACCCCAACCCGAAATCCAATAAACTGAACGGCGATCACTCCCAAATAAAATACAACTGCAGCGGAAATAAATACAACAACCGGGCGGTATTACAATGCCGTTGGCCACCCTTGTGACCAACAAGGCTAAGTCCAAATACAATCCTCAAATGTCACGGTCTGGAATACAGATACAACCCGAGATACTAGGAATCAAACTCAAAGTAATACTGAAATAAAAAATAACTAATAGTAGACTCCCAAAGCTTGGTCTACCCCACCTACACTCAGTGTGTAGTGAACTTCTCAATCTTCAGGTACCTGAAAAATGGGGGTGCCCCCAAAGGGGCTCAGCAAACAATGCTGGTATGGAAAACGTGCAGCCCATCGTCTACCGGGCCACACCAACTACTTTGTCGAATACATGCAGTTCATTTTTATAAAGCTGTAAACAAGCATAGTCTGATAATAACAAGTATCCATACAAGGACAATAATGTCACATAGAACAAGACACAGAAGGTCGAGTTAGCTGAACTGAAATTCTTTACTGATAGTCGGTCCACACAATGGGACTGACAGTTATAACTGAATATCTGAAATAGTGGAGGTATAGTGACCTCGTTATAAAGAAAGGTTGGGTATAAAAACCCCAGGAGATGACGTAGTCAAACCCTGAACTGAATGGCGTGGGAAATAAGAACCCACTAGAGGAATAAAGTCTTCCTCGAACTGAAGGGCATTTGAATCCCGGAAGGAATAAAGTCTTCCTCCCAACTGAATGTTCCGTCGCGACGTAGTAGGAGACGACCTGAGACAGGTACAACTCCCGTAGCATGCATGGCCAGATCCAACTGGGCTCCTCAATCTCGAAGTATATAATTGTTAAGTGTCATATAAAGACGTTAAACAAGAACACAATGTGTATTGTCAATTATCACGTTTAGGATAATGACGTTGTTATAAAGTGAAGTTAGTGAGAGACTTGAGTACAAGTCCTCGGTATACTGAAACGCAGGTATTTAATCCACTGGTATAGTAGTGTTTGTATGCGTGGGACATACACGTTGTAGTCAGCAACAATCACGCACATAAAATAATACCACAGTGTGCAAGAGTAAAACAACAGTTTACATTAATTATCTTGGTCGTTATTTCAAACAACAGATAGCACACAAGCCAGTGTAATCCGTTAGAAAACAGGTTGCAAGAATCCCATACCGTTCACCGTAGACTGTACTTGTAAATTCCCGGTCAACGTCTGGTCAAACAAAGTCCTAGAATAGGATTAACTGAGAGGGTTAATTTATGTTACCCTTATATAATGATTCTATTGGATCTTTAACAAATCTTGTATTTGTTATTTCATGTGAGGTTTATTTCTTTTAATTACCTCATGATTTATGTATAACTTATTTGTTATTCCTTTTGATTTATTTATAAATCCTTTAATGTACATATATGTTTATTATTCATGTACTATATTTGTTGTTTATTTTAATTGTCTAGTGACATAACAACTTATAATTTTCTTAACTATATTTAAATGTCTTACAATGACATAAATTCTTATATTTCATTATTCTCCTTTAGTCAAAACAATATATTGTTTCTTTTAATTCCTTATAACTATAAGCCATAGTTTAATTCCATAATTCCTTTAATAAAATTCTTTCTTCTAATTCCTCAAATATCCATGTAGGACCTATATTTATTTTAATCTAAATCTTACCTTATATTTCGGTTATTTACAAAACAACCACAAATTCATAAACTTATATTAAATTCTAATCTCATTATATTATAGAGTTTTAATTCTTATTTAGCTAAATTACAAACCACCCTAATATTTTGGTATATAGCTTTTAAATATTATAACTCTCAAAAATTACAACTTAGCCCCTTAAATTTCGGCAATATATTTATTCCTTATAATTACAATCTAACCACCAAAATCTTATAACTTTACATAATGTCATGTAAACTATAGTTTTAATTTTAATTCTCCATAAATGCCGAATATATATATAAATTCTTAAATTACCAAACTAACCCAAAGAATTCGGCTTTGGTCTTGAACTTTCCATTAATTACATTTTCACCCCAAAACTTATAATAGTTCTTAATAACTTATAAACTATAGTCTAAATATTTAATTCTTAAAATTTCAAAAGTGAACTAATAATTCTCTTAATTATGAATTCGCCCACTAATATATTCTAAACTTTCAACAACTTTTATAAATTACATAATAGCCCAAAACTTTATAAAGTTACTTAAAGCTTGTTTAAATTATCTAAAATTCATAAACTTAATTCCTAACCTTATATTATTTATAATTACACAGTACCCTTAGCTCTCGGTTTTTATACTAAACCACTAAACTTTGTAAAAATTATTTAAGCCACATAACTTAATTAATTAGCCATTTAAGCTCATAAAAATTTTTAACTCACCAAACTTTATGATATAAGTTTATATACCTAAGTAGGTCATTAATACCTATTTAACACTTAGTAATTCGGCCATATTTATTTAGTGACCATATGTATATAAAAGTGGATTTATATGTCTAATAATAAACATAAATTCATAGGAGTCATATAACTCATGTATAAATTATTGTAATGTCTTATTATTCTTAGCTCAAAATAAGCATTTTTGCCCAAGACATTTCGGCCTTAATTAATTTGTAACATAAATAAATTTTGTGACACAAAAATGTGTCTTAAGGTAAATATTTTCTATATATGTTATAGATTATATTTTTGGCATATAAAACCAAGTTTCGGTATTAATTAACCTAGGAGGTGTACATAATTTTTGTACAATTTTTAGAAGCTTAACAAAGCTTATAAATAAAGGATTTACTTAGTAAACTTACTTCTTAACAAAGGTGGTTAAGTGCTTGAACTTCTTCTTGAATCTCCAAGCTTTCTCCTAGGTAAACTTGATGCTCCTCTTCGGTTTTATGCAGATGAGTGAAGGTGTTTAGGAGTTAGATCTTGAATAAAGATCTTAAGTAGATTTGGAAGTAGTTTTACAAGACTTTACCTTAGACTTTTCTCCTTATAATTCGCACTCCTAAGGTAGATGAAGAACAAGTTTTCCTTCATCAAAATGAAGAAGAAAAGAGACTTAGAAGAGGTAGAACTTGGTTACACACAAAAATGTGTTTTAAGGATTTCAAGCTTTAAAACCTACCTTAAGATAACCTTGAGATGCTCCTTGGTTTAATGTTGGTTTGGACAATCCCTTGGAGAACTAAATGTGGCCGAACCCACCTTGATATGCTAGGAAGAGTTTTGCTTCAAGACTTGCCAAGAAATGCTAGGAAATTACCTTAAGATGAAGATAGAAGTTAAAACTCCATTAATGGACTTAAGAGCTTCAAAGGAAGAAGATGAAGCTAGAAGAGAGAGGAGAGAGCTTACCAAACCGTGCAAGAATGTGCAAGGAGGGAAATGAGCTCACTCACGTATAATAGAATGCAATTTGGAATTGATTTTTGTTTGTCAATTTTTAATGTCATTTGACAATTCTTTTCCTTAGTTTAATTCATGTTGATTGGCTCAATAAATGCCTCCTTTCCAGCATAAAAACCGGCCATGATAGGGTGAGGTGTGACAAGGCAAGAGTTGGCAAGACAATTATTTTGGCTAGAAGACAAGGTGAGAAAAGGTGAGTTTATTCTTTGATTTTTCAATGTCACATGGCTTGTCTTCTCTTCATGTAGGTCACGAATTAAGGTCTGAATGGAGCTCAAAAACCGGCCATGAAGAGCCAAGGAAGAACATGGAAGATAGCTTAGTTTGTAAGAAAAGCAAAAAGAAGGAATCTTAGATCTACTTTTGCCTTTTGCATTTGTTTTGTTCTAGCTCACATGGCTTGCTCATGACCTAATTTCGACTCTCTGGTCAAATGAGACCTACATACTTAGACATTAAGTATAACACATGGGATGATGAGTCATCATGTTTAAGCCTTTTATAAATTTTTAAAGCAAATTTTATACTAGTTTTTGCCCTTAAAATCGGCCCCTATAGAGAGCCTTGTTGACTAGTCACACCAACTGATTTAGAAGGTCATTTTAACCCTTTTTAAGATTACCAATTCGTGGCATGTCAAAAACTACAAGGTAATTGCGTAAAACGCATTTTCGTGACACCCGAAGGTGTGTTTTTGTGCTCTAAGGAAATTTTGGGAAACCAATTGTTCTTATGAGTTCCAAGTGTTTGTAAACACTTATTATAGTAAATAAACATATACTAAGATGTTACATTGAGTTATATGGGGTTATATCAACCCGTGACATAATTTACGGGCCATCGGGACACTCCCGGGCCAAAAAGGAGCGCTAAGAAATCCTCCTTTGGTTTTTGCTGAATTTTGAGAAACCACTTCGTGGGTTCTCTTTAGAATGATAAATAATGATGTTAGGAACTCTAGGAATTAATTTTATAGGAGTTCGTGCCACCTCGGCACTCCTCCGGACTTTTCGTGCTTTAAGGAGCGGGTGTGAGCACTCCCGAGCATTTTGCGTATTTGACTGAATATAGCTTAGGGAATATATTGTATATTCATATAATAATTGTATGACCATTTAGTTTGAATATTAGAGGGTCATACAAGGTCATGTTTGACCATATGCTTCTAAGGCGTTTTAGCGTTTATGGTGAAACGACTGTTTTTACGTAACGTTTTCATGCATGGGTTCGCATGCGTACGTGAAATGATTTATATTTGGATTATATTCCAATAAATAATGATTAAATAATATTATTTAGATTTGGGGTATTTCAATCTCATATGCACAACTCAGGTGCATTATCATGCTAGCATCACACACTTTGGTGTGTTTATGATTTGTCTTTATCAACTTTTGGAAGTCAAACCTCGTACTTCCTTTACTCTTGGAATATATCATTTTGGCAGTTTCTTCCCCCTTTCGAGGGTCTAAACTCCTCTTTCGAGGGTTCAAATCCTGAAACTCCTAATTTCCCTTTTCCTTCTGTGTCATTTAGGCATATTTGTCCCCCTTTCGAGAGATTGGACTCCTTTTTCAAGGGTCCAAACTCCTCTTTCGAGGGTTCAATCTTTCCTAATTGCCTTTTCCTTTTGTGTCATTTTGGCATATTCGTCCCCCTTTTGAAGGACTGGACTCCTCTTCGAGGGTCTGAACTCCTCTTTCAAGGGTTCTTTGGATCCCAAGGGTCGACCCACGCCTCCAACATACTTGGGATTCCCTTGCCATAGTGGTTGTCTCCCACGCTTCTAACCGAGCTGGAACATTCGCATCTAGTATATATATGATCGCGTTACTTTATTCATATCTATGAATGCATCAAGTAGTTGCAACATTTTCCAAATGAATTATTCTTTGAACTTAGTTCATTTTTCTTGTCATGCATGACATAATTCATAGTCCATTAACATTTAGTAAGGATATTCAAGCTAGAGACAACCGCTCTCTATTTTGACATCTTAAAAACTCATACTTCCCAGAAGCATGGTTGTAGCAACATTCAATATGTGCTTGCTTTTGTAATCTTTCAACAAGGCACAATTGGTTTTACTGATAAGACTTTGTGCCAAATATCAAAACACAATCATTCTCCCCCTAAAGTTGAGAATGCTAAGAACTAAAGAAGTTCATTATTCTCAACTTTCCTTTTGTAACCCTTTTGATATTTTAATGGGGGAGGTATAGACACAAACCCAATTGTCTAACCTTTTTTTCCTTGCTTTACAAAATTAACACCTTATAAGGTCGTTCTTAGTGGGAGTATAAGTTACTCCATACACTATTTTTTCAAGTTTCATGTCATTGTCTTAATATCGAAATCACATGGATAATTTCATTATAGCTAGATTTTTCTAAATCAATAGCCTAATTAATACAATACTTCATTGATCATTATTTGATGTATCAAACATCATATATATTTCAAAGGTCCACATGGTAATTTTCCGCCCATAATCAATCCATGGATTTCAAGGGGGTATAAAAATTCTCATCCAATTCCTTTGAATGATCTCGCCGTATCTTATATGAACTATTGTCACCCAAGAAGTAAGAACTGGAAGTTCTTGATAGTTTAGAAAACTAGTGAGTCGACATCACTTTTCTCACGGATGGCCCATTTTTTCCATTTTATATAAGGAATATTTATTTTACCCTAACCGCATGTTAGTGACCCCCTTTTTCTTTTGGGCTTATGAGATTCTACGTTATATAAACTTTATAGCTTGGCACATTTTGTATTGTTTTCCCCATCAATATGAGCATACTTTATCATTAAAAGTGCATATCAATGTTTATCTTGTTCCTCAAGGAAATAATGAAGAGCTTTTGAAATTCACAGCTCGCAAGAGCAGCTCTCATTCTCATATTCTCTTTGACTATAGAGTTGTATATAAAACATTTGGCAGTTGTGCATTTAGCCCTATGATAAAGTATGACTCTATGTCATTCATTGGCTTACAACATGCTCACGAATCTATTCTAGATTGTGAAGATGGTCCAACGAACCATATTTTATTCCTTTAGAGTACCATGAATAACCAATACTCAAAGCATGGTTATAAAATATGTCAAAATTCATGTACTCTAGTGCGTTTTTTTTTTGCACTTTATACACATGTATTAAGGATGACACCTTAACACTTTTTTTATCAATAATGACATCATCTTAACAATATCCATCAGGGATATGTGATGGTCTACCATGATGTCAATTGTAAACATTTTATTTTTGTAGACGATCCAACCATGTACGGATGTACAATAATCTATCATAGATTATACCATCTCTTACAACCGACATTTACAAAATAAAATGGTCATTTTCATAAGCTAATTAAAGCTTTTAGTTCCCATATCATCAATGATCTTACCGATAGATCTTTCCAAAGTTAACTGCAAGCTCGACTTCTTTCATTATGCCATGCATACATTAGCATTTCAGAGCTTGGGTTGGAAATTTACTGAGGAACCTTTTAATCTTCCCATAATAATCCTCAAATGTAACTCCTCAATGGTTACTTGGGAGACCTTGTAACTTATGCCAAAGTTACTTTTTATAGAGTTATCTTTAACTCTTCAAAATTTATCTAGCTCTCCAAGAGCTTTTACAATTTGGTCATCTTATACCAAATGTTGACCATTTTTAAACCAATTTACCTCAAATGCATAGTCATGCATTAGGGAAAGCAATAATTTATCATTCTCAACCTTCAGTGCAATTATCTTGCACGAGGGAGTATAAGGATCTTACAACTTTCAACCTTGAAAGCATAACTTGGCATGAGGGGAAATAGTACACTATAATTCTCATCCTCCAATGCTTGTATACAATCGAATAACATGATCATTTTATTTTCTTCCTCCAGTGCACTCATCTTGCATGAGGACGTATACAGATCATATAATCCTGAACCTCAAGTGCATTCATTTTTCATGAGGAAGTATTACGATCTTACCTCAAATGTTAGCATCTTGCACGAGGTAGCATAATCATTAATCTCAAGTGCACCAAATTGCACGAGGTAATATTATAATTTATAATCTCCTTTTCAATTATTACATAGGAGAATTCTTAACCTCTAATGCAATATCTTGCATGAGGTAATATCACCCTTTTTTTTTTTTTACTATCTCAAAAGGGATTGCCTCATACATAGTAATTCAAACCCATTCTTATGGCAATACTGTTTTTCAATCATAAATAAAATTGAACGGAATGAAACATACCATATTAGATGCTTAACTTTTCAAAGTTTCTTTTATTCAAATAACAATATATTGTCATTAAAGATATCGCTTCCCTTTAACGCATTTTTTTTACTTTTGCTCAAAGTTTCTTTTATTCAAATAAAGAAAACTCTACCCGGTGGAAACTCACAAAACAAACTTTTTTACTATTTTTCTTTCTTAAAAACGGTGAAACTTCATAAACAAAGAAAAGAAGAATTTCTCCATTGATTTAAAAACACATATACACCTTTGCATTCGGCAAAAAACATCAGATGCGGCTTCAACATAAACTCTTTGTCAACACAAATTCACAAAGTCACCAATAACTCCTTGAGTTGCGATTCTTGCTTTGGTGACGAACTTTGTGAAACGGTAGTGAATACTAAACGCAAGATCTTTGTTGATGATGTATGACAGAGAGAAGAATATTTTTTTTAGTAGAGTCTATCGTGCTGATAACGTGTTATAATATTGAGAGATGAGAATGAGAGAATATAGAAGACATGAAGGGGGAAATAGGCACAGATCTTGTATTCCATTATACGCCCTTATATAGTATACAAAATCAACCTTTGAGTGGTAGGAATACAAAATATCAACGGTCTCTAATAAAGAGTCTGGGGAGTTACGGGAGTTTCACAGATGAAGGGTTTTGAGTAGACCAAAAGACATGTGGATGTACATTCACTAATTAGGGTGATTTACAACAGTTAGTATGTTATTCAGAGCATTTTATCAAAGTATGTGCTTGCGTCTTGTTTTAAGTTTGATTTAGACTATTATTATACATTAAAAGTGTCTTAGGTTTTTCACTTATGTTATGCCTTGGTATGTTTAATCTTAATTATGTTCTTCTAATGTAAAATCCTTGATGATGCTCACAAAATCTTCAAGAATGCTAACATTTGTGTAAATACTTATGAAATATTTGAAATTGCTAATAAAATATTCAAAATGCTCATAATATATCCAAGAATGTTTATAAAATCTTTCAGAATGTTGATATATATGATCTTTAAAACTGGTTACGAAATCTCTTCAAAAGAAAATAGCATATACATATGTGTTTCAGGTCTTCATCTTTTAATCAAAACATTTACAATAGAGTATCAATATACACCGAAATGTCAAACTAGGAACCTCAAAATATCGAGTAATTAAGGCTGCATGTATAATGTGATGTATTAACATTACGACACCACAATAATCTGTTGCTATATTTCTTCCAAATATCTCAGCACAAAATTTTATTAAAGAATTTAGTACAAAAATGTGCTAGATCTATTACACTTTTAACTTTGGTTGAATAAAGTACTTAACTAAAATAAAAATGACCATCTCTAACCAAAAAATTGCTTTTACGTTTGGATGGGAACAAAAAAAAAATGATAAGGAAATGCAAATTGGTAAAGGGAGGGAGAGCATGATAGTGAATAAGGATACAAAATATTGGTATGGAGCACTTCCTTATATATGCAAAAAAAAAAATCAGCAAAAAACACCTAAAAGAGGGCGAGTTCAACGCAATTTGAAAAAAATAAAAAGAGGAAGGCCTTAGGGATTTATCTCATCAGCCTATTTTTTCTCTCATCAATAATCACATTAATTTTTCACTTTTACTGTAATATAGTTTTGTCTCTCTTTTTTTTCTAAATTCAACTCGTAGTTGACATTATCTTATCAGCTTCTTTTTTTTCTCTCCTTATATCACATACAACAATAATCATATTAATTTTTTATTTAACTGTCATATACTTTTTTCTATCTGTTTTTTCTAAATTCAACTCACAGGTGACATCATCTACTTGTGATCAACCGACAAAAGGATGAGACATAAAATAGAGAAGTGTCCTGATATTTTGCAAACGAATCAACAATTCAATTGAATTTTGTGTGCCTTATCATAGGGCATTTTTTGTTCATTAATCTAAATTAATGCATACTTTCAGGCATAGAATACATCTTAGGGTATCCACAGTGGTGTGGATTCCATCTAAAATTGGCAATAAGAAAATAAAAAAAAGTCTGTAATGGTTGGAATACACCAACTTTCTCTTTCATCATTGCTTAAATAAGGAATGTACGGAAATGTGATTTGACTGTTGTATTACTGCGCCAACTAACACCTTTACTTTAATAATAAATATTTATTGTTTTTGCTTTTTAATAATAAGTAAAATAATAGGTTATTTGGATAAAAAGATATACGAATAAAGTAAAAAAGAAATAGTGGGAGAAGAAATAAAAAAAATAGTAGGAGTGAGAAGATTAAAAAACTCCCTTATTGTAGGGATGAATAAATTGATAGAGTTGCTTAAACAATAAAAAAATATACGTACGTTACATGGCATCTAGGAATACATTAAGAAAAACTATATATATCTCACTATGGATGCTCTAATAAGTCTATTTCATTTATTTAAGGGAAATTTCATAAAATGCCACTATGTTTTTGGCTAATTCATGAAATGCCACTACAAAAAAAAGTCACAATGCTACTATATTTTTTTAAAAGTCCATAAAATGTCACTATGTCATTGACCGGAAGTGAAAAAACAAAAGGGAAATTTCATGAAATGCCACTATATTTTTGGCTAATTCATGAAATACCACTAAAAAAAAAGAAAGTCATGAAATGCCACTATATTTTTTGAAAAGTCTATGAAATGCCACTATAGGTGGAAAAAAGACAAAAATACCCATACTAGTTAACAAAATACTTTTAAAGTTCACAATATGTCCCTAAGTGTTAAAAATTAACAAAAATATAAAAATACAATAAAAATATAGGAAAATTTTAAAAAAAATTAGAAAAAATTAAAAAAAAATTAAAAATTTATAAATTTAAAAAATTTAAAAAAATTAAAAATTTAAAAATTTAAAAAAATTTAAAAAATAAAATATTAAAAAAAATGAAAATATCATTAAATACTAAAAAAGATATATTTCATTTTAAAAAATTTATTAATACCACACAAAAAGAATATTTAGTTCTAAACAAATAATTTATACCAATTTTTCTACCAATATAGTATCATAATTTATAGCAAATAAGTATCATAATTTTTATCATACATTTTTTAATTATTATTTTCTATCAATTTAGATTATTTATTTCTTCAAACTAAAAAAATTTTATGCTGCTAATAAATTTTAAAAACTAAAATTTCTAAATATAATAATTTATTAGAAATAGAGCGACTTAGTATATATATATAACATAAAATATTAAATAGTAAAACTTGTTTGAAATGTAGAATAAAACGTTTTAGAATAATGATATGCAACTTATTAGGAGCAAAGAAAGAATAAGTTGCATATTATTATTCTGAAAATGTTTTATTTTACATTTCAAACAAGTTTTACTATTTAATATTATATATTATTTATATATATATATATATATATTCTCTCAAATAAATTGATAGAAAATAATAATTAAAAAATGTATGACAAAAATTATGGTACTTATATGGCATAAATTATAGTACTAAATTGATAGAAAAACTGGTATAAATTATTTGTTTAGAACTCAATATTTTGTTTATGGTATTGAATAAATTTTTAAAAATGAAATATTTATTTTTTTAATATTTAATGATTTTTTTTAATTTATTTAAATTTTTTTTTCAATTTTTTAATTTTTTTGATTTTTGAATTTTTTAATAATTATTTCAATTTTATAAATTTTTATAATTTTTATGAATTTTTTTATATTTTTATTGTATTTTAATATTTTTGTTAATTTTTGTTAATTTTTAACACTTAGGGCATATTGTGAACTTTAAAAGTATTTTGTTAACTAGTAGGGATATTTTTATCTTTTTTTCCATCTATAGTGGCATTTCATGGACTTTTCAGAAAATATAATGATATTTCATGAATTAGCCAAAAATATAGTGGCATTTCATGAAATTTCCCTTTTCTTTTTGGCTTCTGATCAAAATATATTCATGACTAGTCTTATTTTGAAGAACTTGAATTTAGACAGGGGCGGACCTAGTAGGGGTCACGTGGGGTCACGTGACCCCATGACTTTTGTAAAAAAAAATTAATATAGTGAGTTTTAATATAGTTTTTTATAAAATAGTAGATATTTTATGTCTTAGTGACCCCATAAATGTCATAAAAAATTAACTATAAAAATTTTTATTTGTCAGTGACCCCATAATTTTTAATCTCTGGGTCCGCCACTAAATTTAGATGAACAATGATATAATATTTTTTTCATTTTAGATTTATATATTAAAAATTACGATCATTTTAAGTTTTATGATAATAAAAGGAAAAAATTAAATTTTTTTAAAATAATAAAAAAAACTCTTTACTATCACGCGAACGGAGAATGCTACATCCATATATAGCCAAGAACGGCTCTTTATGATATCTAGACAGCAATAAATAGCAACGTTCACACATAAGAAAATATTGGTGCTCAAAAATGTATGGATGAATTATATATGAAATTAAGGGTAAAGTGAGTAGATTCATTAAACATGATACTAGAATTTAAATGTATAAAAGGAGGGAAGTGGGATGTGTAAGTGGGGTGATACGTTTCTTTGTAGTTTGACTTTAATGAAATGATATACTCCCTCCTTTTCAAAATATGTCATTTTAAAAATGTATCTAGACTTAAATCTGTCCAGATTCATCTCTAAAATGACATTTTGGATAAGAGGGAGTACTTGTCTAGTTCGAAAATAAACTTCTAAGTTTAAAATCTACTTTTGTTGTTGTTGTGAATACCATTAGCTAACCCTTCTCTACCTAGCTATGGATGCACTTGGAAACACCTCCTGTCAAACGGTACTGAAAACACTTTAAGGTAAAGCACCTTAATCTAATGACACTTCCATATTATTTTTTTATAGTTACGGTAGTGGATAAATTTTGAACCAAGACACTTCCATATAATTAAGAAAAGAAGTCCGATACGCAAGAGAACTTTTTTTCTTTCAGCTATGACATGAAACTTATGCCTGCTTAGCAACAAGACACAAATCACATACCTAACTCACTTGGCTTCATTATTAGCAATTACGGGAAAGCTAAAGCAGCAACTAACAAGCAATACATCCAGCACCAAACCATAATTACATACTTCAGCCAAACTGAATAAATGCAGATAAAGTCAAGAAAGAAGCCCCAAGGAGGTGTTCTTTTGGAGTAAAATTTATAAGATAATGCCCACAATCCAAGAAAGTATTACGACCATAGAATTACCAGCTAATATTCCATCTTCAGAGACTGGTCTTGGCTTTGCCGGCAGCAGGAATACGCCTTGCGACTGAGCGCATTGTCACAAACTCTTCAGCGGACGAAGGATGAATACCCACCTGCAATGAGCATTGGAAATGGAAATCTCAAATAAAGACATACAAAAACTGGCATGCATTTGATCGTAAACTAAAACATGTACAATGTGCGGAATCAACAGATGAGCCAAAGAAAAAGGAGACTAGATAGGTCCACTAGAGTTAAGGTATGATATGCCACACTATACAAGAGGTTGAATCATCATTTAATTATTCCACAGCATTCGTAGATCCAAAGAAGCAAACTTACAGTACTGTCAAATTGTGCCTTGGTAGCTCCACACTTGACCGCTACAGCAATGCCCTGCAGAACTCGACCAATGAATCATAGTAAAAAAAACACAATTTTCATATTTGTCCTACACAATTGAGAAATCCAAAAGGAACAGAAGACATCATCCAAATAACAGGCATTGAGCATGAAACATGTAAAAGGGGGCAATGGCACACTTTTAACTGACCTGCATAATCTCAGCCGCATCTGGTCCGCACATGGCTGCTCCAAGAACCTTGTCTGTTGCAGCGTCAACAACAAGCTTCATAATTGTCTTTTCTTGTCGCCTATTAACACAAATAATAAACCAAAAAATCTCTAAGAGAAATTGATCTGAATGAGCCAAGAATATATGTCTAATATCGTCACAAATAAGTAATATTGGCTGAGTTGACACTTGTGCATGGAAGTATGAAAGACAAGGTGTGAAAAGAGATACCTTGAGAACAAATGGAAAGAAATAACAGGTTTACTAATATTTACCCGGAAATTGAGTTCTTCATTGGATTGAATGTTGATGTGAAAACCAAAACATCACTGTTCCCTTGCTCTATAGCCTGCTCTTCGCTGAGTCCCACCACAGAAAGGGGAGGTATGCTGAAAAACATCCAGACAAATTTTATTAGCTGCAGTGAAACGGATTTTCGAGAACATGTTCTTAGGCAGAATCTATGTTCTCCCCTAAAGAATGCAATATTACTGGAAAGCAATTCAAGTGGCGGGTCATTCATTGATATAAGCACAATTGAAGCCCGCCAAATCAAAGGGCAGTCAGAAGTGGTCATGTCACATGACTCAGACCTAAAGGAAAAAGATGGAACAGAGAAACATTTACACTTGCGTGACGATACTACACTCCAATCTGAACAGCACACAAAGACAAGTTTAAGAATAAGTGGAAGCATTTATGTCTATTTACTATTAAAGTTCTCATTCTTTTGGATAGCCTGAGGTTTAATCTGATATGCAAGTGCTGGCTATAGGGTGCACGCCAATTGAACTCCAAACAAAATGGGTAATTCTGGGAAAGGTAAAGAAAGAAAATGCTGAGGGCAGCAGGCAAGGGCATCTCTGGGGTTAGACAGTGAGCATTAACATTAGAATTGACTGTAAAAATGATGTTGGGATAGAGAATTAGCTGATGCGACATAATAGATTATGATGAAGCAAAGAAAATAAACTATCACCAAAATACAGCCATTGGCACACAATTGTGGTCAGGCTTTGTTGGTTGTCCCCCAAAAGCAGTTTTCTGCAGGCAGGCAATGCAAAGTACATGAGTTCTCAGACAGCAGGACAAAAAATGAAAGTAGTTTGTAAGATTTCAAACTTAAAATAAAGTAAATCATACTGCAAAGCAAGTGGCTTCCATCAAGGCAACGGGAGTGAGATTCATCCTATTTGTTACATCACCCACAGCCCATATGCTAGGCACACTGGTGCGTGAATACTCATCAACCTACAACAACAGATGGGTTCATAGTCACAGCCCAAGAGATGAGAAATATTGAATATTAAGAGCAGATCATTAGAGACCTATTGTAACAGTGGATATTTAAAGACCTTTTCTTTCTCTTTTTATTCTTGTGAAAAGCTGATGAACGCTTACCTTGATAGCTCCTGTCCTGTCAACTTCAACGCCAACTGCATCCAGGTTGAGCCTCTTGGAGTTTGGAAGACGGCCTGATAAACATCAGATATAACAAAAGAACTCAGGACAAGATTCCACAGTTCATTTGGGCAATGTTTTGCAGAAGAAGAGGAACGTAGAGCCAGCATGTGTATAATAGCAACCTCTGTGAGTTACATATGTAGAACTGGCAATATAAATCATCCCAAGCTAATAATTTCATTTACTTCATTTCTTGTGTTGAGGTGGAAGCCTTGCAAATGGAAGTTTGTCAACAATAATACAGGGCAAAGTAGATTACCACGTCGCTGATAAATATTATTTCACTAATAAAAAAATTGGGACTCTGTTCTGCCTAATTTTACAGAACAAGAAACTTTGGAGAGGAAAGTATTTTTAAGAAAACAACAGAGTTTGTAATGTATTCATCAATGTAAGAAACAGCAAACATATTTTGGGCGACTCCAATACTTTCTTGGTTGACATCACCATTACTACTCTACACTTATCATGCTTCATGAAGAATACAGCTCAAAAACATTGCAAGACAACTCAGCTCCGAGCTAGTAGTATAAACAAGCAAGGATCAGAAAGTTACCAGTGGCAAATAGAACGACATCAGCTACTATTTCTTCACCATGACTCGTTAGAGCTTTTATGCCCCCATCAGTTTTTGACAACTGGTAAAGTGATGGAGGAAAGTCAAGAAAGAAAAGCTGAATAACTTCATAAAAACAAAGTGTGGTCTATAGCACATAACAGTTTGCAGTAGTAATTCATTTTGGCAGATCTCAGAATGAAAAGCCACCTGAGTGAGATTTGTCTGTGCGTGCAAATTAATCCCCCTTCCTTCTAGATTTCTTGCCACAACAGCCCTCATTTCATCATCAAAACCTCTGAGTATTTTTAGATAGGGGAGTGGTTTGCCATAAGAAAACAAAACTGGAGTTGGCTGAAAAATCAATGCAAAAGCACCATACTAAACAGCCAACTGATGTTATCAGATAGAACTTCTAGTTTAGCGGTTGTCTATATTAATAAATGTTCAAGAAAACAATCAACACTCAAACCAACAGTTAGCAAAGTGGTGAAAATATTTGTTATAGACAGACGCTTCCAGCTTTTAGTGCCAACCATATAAACAATTGTAAGGACCATAGCACTGTACCTCAAGGGAAGCTCCTTTCTGAAGAAAAGATCAACTGTAGCACCCAGGCCACGCCAAATTGAGGCAAATTCAACAGCAATGTACCTAAGAGAAATCATAAATGTTAGTAATCCAAATCATCAATGGGCCTGGCCGGTAAGCATAGAACACATAAGTTAGAAGAGGCTAGGAGGTCGAATATATTAAGGGTTTCTTAGTCACTTTAATATCCTTGTTCTCCAAGTAGCTTTAGGCGATATATATATGGGTAGTACGTTAAGGAAAGATCATCAATTGATTTAGTATTTTTGTACAGCCATATTGGTGGGCACTTTCTGGCTTGGCAGAATTCATCCTGTGGGGAGTTCCCCTTAGGACTTTCACTGCCACTATCAAAATCTATTTACTTGTTTTGTCCACCTTCAATCTTTTTCATCTTCTCTTGGATTATACTTCCTTAACAGTATACCTGGTCAGAAACTCAAGTAAGAACATAACCTAACTAAATATGCAGTGAGATCACAGAAAGCATTCATAGTTCCAAGTTCTAATTCATTACCCTCCACCAAGGACTATAGCCCGCTTAGGAAGCTCCTCCAAACTCAATGCCTCGTCAGAAGTAATTGCCAATTCCTAAAATAAATCAAGAGCACACTAAAACATATTTAATCACAGTTCATTTAAAACAGTAGAAATTACCAGGCAACCAATTTGGTAGCTTCTAAATAAATACTTTACAATTATTAATCAAGTAGATAATGGAGCAAACTTGTTGATACTCTTTATGAAGATGGTCACACCCTTACACTCTAAACTCCAGCAGCAAATCGACATAAAACAGTTATCAGCATAGTTCAAGTTATTAACTTGCCTTCCCTGGGATGTCTGGACAGTGAGCCCTACTACCCGTTGCAATCAATATATGCTTTGCAGTATAGGACAACTTCGTTCCATCAATCTGTATCACCTGAACTTCATTTGGACCAATCACCTTTCCCTCTCCTTCGAAAAGCTTGACCCCAGCATTAGAAAGCAACCGCTTGTAGACACCATTCAGCCGATATATTTCTTCTGTCTAGAATGTAGAATTATGTCATTTAAGAAAACAATACCACATGATAAGATTTGTGACAAGCATGGAACTGCCAGAATTAAATGTGCACTTCCAAAAATAGATAGAGCAAAGAGCAAGAAACAGAGACAGAGAGCTTGCAGACATGAAGAAGAAAAAGCCAGTGCAGGAAACTAGTTGACACAATTTTTTCTTTTGATCGGTAAAAACTAGTTGACACAGTTAGACACATCATGTTCGAATCGTTGCCAGAATCTAGGAAATTCTCTCTATTATAGAACTAGAGGAAAGGTCCTCCGATGCGTCCAATAGCAACCACGCTCTATCAGCCACAAGCTCGCCTCTCCATCAGCATAGTCAAAATAAGACAACATTCAGGTTGCACTGCTGGCTTATGCATTATATATCTGGCCTTTCTTAGCTAAGCATGAGCTACACAGGCAAGGATATGGCCGTAGCTAACTAGTCTGGTATGTCTACAATCTTAACAAATATATTTATCAGTGACTGATCATCGACTAGAAGGGAGAGACAAGGCATTTACATGTTAAAACTGGAACCGATTTAATCAGAGAAGTGAATTAGTAACAAGACAGAATCACATAAAGCAAGCGTGAATAACCTTCTTATGCAGGAGCATTTTCCAATCAAAATCAACCTTCTCATTCAAACCCCATCCATAATTCCTTGCATCCTGTATCACCACAATCATGCGATCACAGAGAAGATAGCTCATGAATAAGTGGACTACTATTCATAGAATTAGAGAAGAGGCTCAAAAACTTATAATATAGGCAGAAAAACCTAAAAGTAATAACAAAATATCAAACAGAAAGAATAACATTTCACAGTAATTAGCTTCCGCAAGGAGGGAAATTGCTAGTGAAGTCTTATGCAATGCTGCTTTAGCAATGGATGTGCTTACATTAAATAAAAACCAGATAAGTACAACAGTGTACATCTACCATTAGGCCCCATTCTTTTTTTTTTCAGTATTATCGAAACGAATTTATCTTATCAACATGCTTTGGTCCAATTTTTTGGTCCACCATTCAGCTGGTTTACGTATTATCAGCTGGATTGATCAGATCAGTCCATTCTTTTAAAATCAGTCATCAGCCAATATCAGCTAATATCAGCTATCAGCTAGTAGCTACTTAAACTCAAATTGTCTCTTATGTTCAGCTGGTTTAACATGTTTGATTGGGATGACCAGCTTAACTCATTTTTTTTAAATCAGTCATCAGTCAATATCAGCTAATATCAGCTATCAGCTCATGATACGCAAAAGAATTATATATCAGATGCTTCAACTAATCAATTTTTAACATATTTTCTCTCTTTATTTTCTAACTTTAGTTGACATCTCATCAACTGTCAGGTAGCAAAAGAGTAGAGAAAATTGTTAGATGATTGTGACACAAAGTGTCAATTGCAAAACTCATAGCTGAAGAGGGTCCAGGTGGAGCTCTAGCTATCTGAGGATCAAAATCTGAAAGATTAACCTAAAATACAACTAGAAAGCAAAAACAGGACAATAGGAGGCCCAGTCATTATTACCTCAAGTTCACCACCAAAAGTTGCTCCATACACCAAGATCTTTTTAGGAACACAGCCTCGAATGACACAGCTAGAAGCAGAAGAACGTAAAAATGGTTATGAATCATAATGAACAGTCGACATGAGAACCGCATCGTCACAGGACACTCTTAGGAGCCAGATACTTTGATAGCGGCTAAAAAGGTGTCAGACAGGTATGCAGAAGAAGCGTGAAGTTCAAAAGGTCATGAAAACTTACGTTCCACCAACTCCGCCGACGACTTCTGAGCTGACCGGATGGAAAGGAAGCTCGCATATTGCAACCTAACCAGAAAAACATATAACAAGCGCTTAGTATGCGAACGAGAGCATTAACAGAATTTCAAAGTTGTATCATCTGCGCTGAGTGCCAGTGTTCAGATCTGCGGCTGCGGTTTTTATAAACCGATTTCGTGTTCTACAAGCCGGCAAACAACTGATATTATCTTTGCTTTCTGCTACAACTCGTGGAGCGGTGGAGGTATTGGTGAAAGGGATACGGATTGAATGATATAGTGCGAAGAGCAGGTTCAAGTTTAGGGCACAGGCTTCAGAATACCTTAGCGCCGAAGTTGGCAGAGAAGCGAGCAGCACGAACTCCGCCGCTGCCGGCACCAATGACAAATAAATCGAACTCATATTGATCATTGTCCTCGTTCGACTGATTTAATTCTGCGTCCCTTAGCATTTTCCTCGAGTCCATTTCTCCGACACCGTTATACAGCTAGTTCCTACGATCAGCTAAGGGGCGGAAGGTTTTGAAAGTAGAAGAAATGGCGAATAGAAGCAATCCAAAGCCAGTAGTATTTATCAGATCGATAAGAGCCTAGAAGAATAAGATTAATTCGATTCCGAGTTATCTTATGTGCTGATCAAAGCAGAGAAAAACTGCGAAAGAGTAGAGCAGCCAAACTTATTTAAAAGGTGGTGTTTTTTCAAAATGGACATTAAAGATTAATGTAAACGGGACCTTATACCTCCCAAATAGAGCTGCCAAAATCCCCGACGAGTAGTGACGTTGGCGATGCTGTCACTCGATGCCACTCTACTCTAGGTGCCAGGCCACAGCAACGCGGCTACCTTCTGGGCGTCTCATTTGTACCGACTGGATGGAAAGTGATCATTATTAAGGGCATTATGTGATTTCGAAACAGTGGCAGTTTTGTAACAATCTGTCCTTTTTTTTTCAAAAATAGGAACAACAAAGTCCATAATATACATGAGGGGAGATGAGACAGTCCAGAAGGTAGTCGTGTTGATATAGATAGTGTTAGTTCTAGATGTGAAGTTTCAGCTAACGTTACAAATTTGTGAGGATAAACTAGGAGTCTTCATAAGAATGAGCTCAACATCCTGACGGACTTGCCCTCTTCCGTTTAAGCAGTTGATAATAAAGACACAAGAAGATACAAATACCCGAGTTCTGAAATCGGACCGAGAGTTGCATGCCCAAGAGGAGGGCTTTGGCCTTCGTAACTTGTGGTGACTAGTGGATAGAGTCACTTGAGGCAGCAATTGCAAGGACGTTACCTAAGGTATCCTTGCAAAAAACTCCAAGCCCTGTGCCTCCATGGGAAACATTGCCATCGTTGTGGACTTTGATGGAGCCCGAGAGGACCACCTCATTCGATCCGCAACTAGGGAGTGTGAAGGTTGAGGTGGAGGTTTCAAGGAACGAGGTTGTCTGGTCCATACCATGAGAAAAAGAGGGAACTCTGTCATGATTGACCTGACATCGGGCATACAACAACTTCCAACATAAGATAATAGTCTTATGAGCTAGATTGAGATCACCATGTACGCAAAGTGAAAGAATCCAGTTACAAAACCAGCGGTCATCGGTTATAGTATAGGATCGGGTAACTCCCCCCAGGATCCATCAGACTTTAACAAATTTGCATTCGGTGAATATGTGTGAGATGTTTTCATGTTTTCCACAGAGGGGGCAACAACATGGGCTATTACTATTACATCGTTGGGCGATAACAGCCATACACGGGATGATGCCTTGGAAGAGTTTCCAAGAAAATAATTTGACTCGCAAATAATTTGACTCACGGAGGAAGAGGTCGTTTTTCTGAGTCTCCTCGTTGCAGCACCAATTAGCAAGCCCGTCGAGGAGGAATTAGTTTCAAGAGAGGAAAAATTCCTAGTCATGAAGTAGGTTGACTTAACTATGAATTGTTTGTGTTTTGTCCATCCCCAGCTCCAACTCTCAGGCCTTGTGGAATAAGGAATGACTGTACTTAAAATGGCATTACAATCATCATTCAAGAACCAGTTGCGAACTTGTCCTATGTTCCAAGAGTGAACCTCTAGGTTGATAAGCCAAGCCACATTGACATGGCTCTTGGCGAGAGGTGGGAGTTTCCAATTTTAGGGCTTACCATCTCTCTTGTTAAGTAACCAGCGATCTGTGAGGCGAGTAGTATAACCATCTTTAATCACTTTCCTAGCTCCCAGCTTAAGGAGATTGATGGTGCTACTGATGGATCTCCAGGTTGGATTGGTTTTGCTCTCACACTGGCATCAAGCAAGCAGCCTCTAAAGTATTTGACGAGATAACCTGGGAAACAAAAAGGCCTGGTTGTTGCAGAATATGCCATCCCTGCTTGGCTAATAAGGCATCGTTGAAAGCTCATAGATCACGGAAGCCTAGGCCTCCATCATCTAAACTATCACAAAGATCATCCCATTTTCTCCACGATATACCTTTCAAGCTAGAGGAGTTGTAACAATCTATCTTACATGCAAGCATATATAGCAATATAACTACAGATTTTGTAAGTGTACCTTACAGTTTAAGAAATCAGCATGTACATTTAATACAATTCAGTAAAATCAGAATTCAATGTATACCTTTGCATATACATTCATACACTTTTTATATACTAACAGTACAGTTTTTATAGAGCAAAAGTACATGTATGCAATCATTGTAACACCCCAACTACAACAACGTACTTGAACAATACTTTGCAGCGGAAATCATAACTCACAACATAACTTAACTCCTTGGTGTTACACGCCGTTAGTCACCCACGTGGCTAACAAGGCTAACATACATACATTGTACCGGTCTGATGGACTAAACTCCCGAGCAACTACACATTAATCTCGTACCATGTCCAACATTCGTAGTACACTTACATTACAACTGTACCGAGTAATTACCAACTAACGCCGATACATTTCCGGTCTTACTACACCTATCATACATCCACAATCCTCATGACTACCACATACAAACACTACCCCGTCCTACTCTCGAACGGCTTCCAGTTCCTTGTACCTGAAAAGTATGGGAGCCCCCAAAGGGGGTCAGCAACTTTCTGGTATGTAATCTGGTACCCACCGCAGCCCGCATGCTACCGGGCCACGCACAACTATTTGTCGTCTTAGCATGCGGTTGATTTATTTCAACATGCGCAAACTCACACACATATCATGCTTATAAGCAAACATCCATTAATAGATACAGACACAAGGTTAGCACACTCAACATAACAACACCTTCACTTTATAACATACCAAACCTAATTTCACTCTTCTAAGAGTACATGAACTTCACTTAGGATTGCCGGGTGATATAAGCCCGGCACACATACATACATTTTCTTTACTTGAGTGGCGGCCTCATATAGGACCGTACACAACATACACAATTTCCCCCTAGCTCCAATAGTGATGAGGTAGTAGTAAGCCTTGGTTAAGCTTGTGGGTGGTTGTAATTCAAATAGGAAGAACAACCGTAACATAACAAAGAGGGAGTCGAAGCAACTTAGGCTTCAACACCCTACCAACATTGTACATAATTTCCCTCCTAGCCCGATGTGGAGGTCGGGTAGGTAAGCTTTGGCTAAGCTATGGGAGGTCGAAATCCAATGAATGAAAACAACCCTAACTAACAGGATTGGAGTTAATTCACATATATATATTACTCCCAACAATACGCGCGACCGGGAACCCGGATTCCTCTCCATACATAACATATCTTATTAGTTAGAGGTTCCTTATGGAACTTATCACATACATACGTCACATAGTGTTACTACTAACCGTTAGACACATAAGGGAAAATCATATCCCATTTCAACAACACGGATAACAGTATCTAACATCAACAACATATTAAACAAGTCACATACATCACGCATAGTCACAACATACAATAACGCACGGATAGCCGTAGTTAGAACGTTCCCATGGGTTGGGACGTTTATTCCGAATACCGATCTCTTATGTGAACCTAAGGTGGGTTAACTATTATTTAACACATAACTAAGGTTAAGCGGTATCGGAATTAATTACGCCACAATAATGAATTACTGTAAACTCATTTCATGCTTTATCTTGCAAGGTGGCAAACATACAGAGAAACACATTGGCATACAAGCCGGTGTAATCCGGTAGGACATAGGTTGCAAGAAAACCATACCTGTCACCGAAGGTTCACTCTATTGCGTTCTCTTAGGTTCCTTGAATAATCTTTGAACAACTGGTAACATTACATTTGTTTCCATTAAATCGGGGCAATACAATTGTTAAACGACTAGTGCGCCCATAGTTAACCCCGTTATCCCGTTATACTTAATTTTACTCTCGTGATCTTAAGTTCACAACTCTCACATCAAACCTAACACTTGTTTACACATTTTAAGGCCTTTACATGTCACCAAACAAGGCCTAAACATCATCCAAAACCATTACCATCCAATCCCCTATCATTAGAAGGCTGAAGCACACAAAAATGGAGTTCAAAAGATTATCGGTCATTTTAAAATCAAAATATACATAAACATATTCCAAAACATGTCAAAACAGATAGTACTCGAAAAGAGGAATCCAACGCCGCAAACGGCACTCAAAACGGAGTTCAAACGAAAAAGTTATGCAAAAACAAAGGTTGGTCCGAACATGCGTCCGACCTTGCATGTTCGGACATAAGTCGAGAGTTCTGAAAATTTTCCGTCGTATGATGTCCGAACTTCAATGTTCGGACACATGTTAGAACATACCGAAAACTGCAAAATCCATTACGGAAAACAACTAGAACCAAGCCACAAATCCCCCACAAAACATACATAACTTATAGTAGCAAAATAGCCCATCGAAAACACATTTCCACGGGTTTTAACGCATCATACACACATTAAAATCAACCAAAAACATCACCAAATCAAAGAGTCAAAAACACTCATTTTCTACCAAAATTTCGCCATAACCTCCCCATAAACTCTACACATTCATCCTCATCAATTTCCATCATTTTCATCCCTAATCTAGCCACACCCTTTAAAGGGTCCTAACAGCACTTAACACAATCCTCAAATTCATCAACAACAATACAATCACCATAAACTCCATAACCACAATATCAATCACAAACTCAAAACATTTGGCTCTAAAGGCCCTCCATTCAACATTAATTCACAAACCTCTTCTAACATCAATTGAACACACTCCAACATATATTTCAATCCACAATTTGGGTTCATTAATTTGTTTACCCATCCCAAACACTTAAACAATTATAACAAGGTTTAAGGTGGATTCCTTACCTTAATTTCACAAGTTTCCTTAATTCTCCTCTTGCTCCATATCTTCTCCAAAATCGGTTAAGAGGGCATGGAGTTTCCAAACTCCATCCCAACATTCAAGAACACAAAACACACTCAATTAATTATCTAAACCCTTGCAATATTTCAATTCAATCAAAGGGCTAGAACACAAGGTTAGGGTTTACCTTTGTGAAGCTTTCAAGAGGGATTTTCACCCTTGAATCAAGAGGGGAACTTCTCCACCATTGAAGGATCAATTTGGAGCTCAAGAACAAGGAAAACAAGGTATCAAAAATGGTGAAAAATTGATTACACCAAGAGTTGAAGGAAAAATGACTTTCTCTTGGAAATTTTTACCTTAGAAGGAAGAGGAGACTCCAAGCTTCTCATTGGTGCCATTTTCTCTTCAAATGGGGAAAACCCATGGAGGTCAACTTCATCCTTTTGAAATTTCGAAAAGAGAGGATGATAGAGGAAGATGAAGGAGAAGAATATATGATTTGTTTTTGATTTGGAGCTCAAATGGAGCTTGGACATGAGGTTGAACATGGAGTAGCCATGGGAGGCTTCAAAAACGTTCAACAGCAGAGAGGGAGAAGGGAAACCGATGGAGGAAGAAAGAGAGGAAAGGAGGAGAAGAGAGAGAGGAAAAAGAAAATAAAGGAGGAGAGAGAGGGAGAGGGTATTTTGTGCCCTTTGTTATTTTGGCTCTCTCTTGACTTAATTAATTAGCTAACTGGTCATGTGTGGGGGGCTGTCTACATTAATAAACCGGCCCACTAATAAACACGCTGAAGCGTTTTCGTCTTTAACAGAAAACGCTCGTTTATTTACCCGGTTTAGCACATTCACTAACCGGGACCCCTTTCCGGAATTTTCTCATTCCTTTAATTTTAATGGTTATTAAACTCCCATTAATGTTTTAATTATAGTTTACATAATCAACTATTATTTTTACGGGGTCATTTAAACTGTTTAAAGTCACGTTTTTCGGTTTTCTCGAAAAACGCGCTCTAAGACTCCGTTAGCGTTTAAACGCATTGTTTGGATCCGTTTCCTTCCGGATTTTTCCCACACGTCCTAATGTGTATTAAGGATAAAAATATATTTATAGCCCTAATGAAGGTTATGTACCTCCTAAAATAATTAAATACGTATTTTCACGTTTTTGTGACTTATACGCATTTTCTTTTTTTTCTTTTTGGTTTTCATTTCTTCACCAATGATCTTAAGGACTTAATTAGCCTTAGAAAATTATAATTACATAATTAATTAACACATTAAGGTTTGGGGTATTTCAATCATCTATAGCTACATTAGACTGTAGTCACAAAATTAATTTTTGAGTCTGGTTGTGAGTCAGACCTGTTAAGCAATTTATCCAGCATTTAAGTCATATTTGTTCGAGTTAAGCCTATTCACATTAATAGTAAAATATTTGGGTTGTTTCGAGTTCAAATAAAATCTGGTTATAAAGAATGTCAGATAGATCATGGTTTTATTTAAACAAATTAATTAGTTAGATATCTACAAGTATCTATCAACATATATTTGTTTCTCAACCAGTATATATTAAAAAGAAGTTCTTATAAGAAAAAATACGACGACAAAAACAAATAATTCATAACAAACAATGCTTAAAGGTTAGTGCAATGTCTAGCCCAATTCTTATTCAGGTTTTATCAAAGTTAATTCATGTTTGGTCCTAGTTATTTCAGGTTACTCGGGTTAGAACAGTTTCGAGTTATTACTATTGTATGTCTTTCGAGTTCATACAGTTTCAAGTCACTACTATTTTGGATTATTTGGGTATTGGGTTCAACTCAGTTTCAGATACTCTTATTTCAAGTCATTCAGGTTTAACTTCACATCAATCAAATCTAAAATTTGAGATTTGAAATATTTTCATGTTTTGGTCATGTTTTAAATTTCGAGTCAAAAGAATGGATGTTATGCCCCAGTTTTTTTTTATTTTCTTTTCGATTCATAAAGGGAGATTCATAACATTTTGATCTTATGTTAGTGCATTGCGTTATTTTTTCGGTCCCGTGTGTTTATTTTGTGGAAGGAGGATTACATGGTCCATTCTCCTTTGTTATTTATTTATTAAGTAGTGAGAGAGGGATCATTTTTGTTAATTCATTTCCTTTTTCTTTTTTAGTTATTTATTTAATAATTAGTAAAGGGATTCCTAACTTATTTATTTATTTCCCTCTCATTTACTGGCATTCCATATCGACAGTCTTGTCATGCTTCTTCCTTCTCACTCTGCTTCTCCTTAACCTCTCTTTGTTTCCTTCCTTCTCTTAGGCTCCATTCGGTGTTGTCTCTTTTGTGGAATAAATGTGGTATTTTTGAGTTTGGAATTTTTGACAAAAAATGCCAAACCGCCACCGCCGAACAACAATTTTCAAAGCAACCACAAATATACCATCACAAAACAACCACAAAACAGCCAGCAATTTATGCTGCAAAGAGAATGAATACTGTAAATAGAGGCGGGGCCAAAAAACTATAATTAGGGGTGAGAATATTTAAAAATTAATTTTTAATAAATTAATTTGAATTTTCAATAGTTATAATTATATTTTTAAAATGATATTATATATTAAATTTGACACAAAAATTCAATTAAAATTGAAATATATAAAAAAGTTTGTTTCCCTTTTTTATTTTTAGTTTATTTATAAAGATTGGTATACTAAATTATAAGTTAATGACAATAATATAGAACAATAGTTTTAAACTAGTAGCATTTTTCTAAAAACTTATACTAAAAATTATTTTGAGTAATCTAATATTTTCTAATTTATAGAATCTGTAATAAAAAAACTAAAAAAAATATTTGTATTATGGATAGAAGGGGTACATGATTACTAAGAATGACATAACGATCCATTTTACTTTTGACCATATTGCTAAAATAAGGTATAAAATCTGAATATTTAATTATATGTACATATAGTAATATGTAGGTCATATTTTTAACAACTAATTGTTTATTTTTTTTGTATGATGTAAAAATTAATAAAGTTCACTAACTAATTATTATATTTTCCTTTTATTCAAATGTGAACAAGTAGCCTGGTCTGTTAAACCATGTATAGTTACAATTGTTGTTATCCATTGATAGAATTGGGGTTTATAATAGTGAAGTTATTTATATAGACCTTAATATAAATGTTAACAAAAATTGATTGCAATAAAAATTTGTTGTTTTCGTAATTAATAAATTATGTATATACTAATCCCTATATTTGCTAGTAGTTTCTTTATTTTCATCTTAACAAAAAGTTGTTTTAAAATGTAATACAAAATTTTTAATTGTAACACAAAAAATGATAAACGCACCACATATAATTAACTTATCCAAATACGCCAAATGAAACCGCCACATGCCGAACACCAGTTTTCAAACACAACCACAAAACAACCAGCACAAAACAACCAACAAAACACCACAAAACAATCAACCAAAACAACCAGACCAAAACAGCTACAAAACAACCACAAAAAAGCCATACCGAACAGAGCCTCATCCTCAATCTTCTTTCCTTTGCTGATCGTCGGAGAGTTGCTATGTGGAATTTTATTAGACAATCAGTTGACTTCCAGGTTTGAAGAGCAAAACATGATTTCGTCCTCGTTAAGTTTCCCCTTCTCCTTCCTGATTTTTTTTCTTGATTCTGGAAGTGTTCAGTTTGAGTGTTCGTGGGTTCGGATGGAGGTTCGAGTGGAGTGATTCGTAGAGTCCGCAGTGATGGCTTTGTCTCGGAAGTGAGGTAGGTGGTGAATGGATTCGGGTGTGTGTATTCAACCACGTGGATGCTTCTGACTGATTTTGGTTTATGTTTTAATCGGTCAAAACCCCGGGGAAATGTGTTTTCGTTGTGCTACTTTGATATGACTAGTTATGTATAAATTGTGGAAAATTTTAGCCATTGATTTGTTCTTCATTCAACATTGATTTCTGTAGTTTTTACAGTGTCTGGCTTCCATCCAGACATGCAAGTCCGGACGTGGCTTCAGACGCTTCCATTTTTCTTTGTTCTGAGTGTTGTCCGGACATCCGTCCGGACATGTAAGTCCAGACGGGATGCGAGGACAAACTTCGGGGTTACTATTCGACTTGTGTCCGAACATGTAAGCACGGACACAAGTCCAGACACACATATTCCTGACTTGTGGAGTTTGTCCAGACATGTAAGTCCGGACACAAGTCGAACGACTTTGTTATCTGTTCTCGGCGTGTGTCCGGACATAGGTCTGTTTTGGCATAACTTTTGCGTTTTAGCTCCATTTTGACCGTCGTTTGCGGTGTTGTGTTCCTTTTGCTGAGTACTATCTGTTTGATGTGTTTTGGCCTATGGTTATGAATATTTTACTTTGGAAGTCTTCATTAAGTTTCCAATCTCTGTTTTGCTCCAAAGGAGCGTGTGAGCTTCTGTTTCTGTCTAGATTTCATATGTGTTGGTCGTTATACGACTTCTGTTCTATTATGACTTCTAATCTGTTTGATAAGCTTCTGTCTTCTGATTTGTTATGTTATAAGCTTCTGCCCTCTTTTTGTAAAGCTTCTGTTTTTGGGACCTAGATGTTAGCTTCTAAGCCTTAGATAGTCGGGTCACTATCCCATAGCATGTTGCGCAGGAATTCCTACTGTATTAGTTCCTCGGGTTTTTCCCTTTGGACGTTTAGGCACCGATGGGGCCGCTTAGCTGTCTCTACGGCTTCTGATGTGAGATTGATAAGCCGCAGACTTATCATATTTTATGAGTTAGATTTAGTATTATATTTATCTAAATAGAGTTATATATGTGTTATTTATGCTTATTATGTGTTAAAGTATATTATTTGTACAGACTTATGTTTTTATGAGTTTTCTTGCAAGGAATGATTTTCTAAGCAAAGTTCAATTGAAGCCGGACTCAATGCTGGGTTGATCCTGCACGACAACATAGAACAGAAAAGAGGCCTTGCCAGACATGATGCCGGGTAGATTCCATCCGGCATAAGTAAAGAGTCGCCACGGTTGACCAAACGATAGCAGTTATTAACCGTTGGTAATTAGGATGGTGCCGGGTGAGATGCCGGGTATCCCCTACCCGGCATATGTACTGTTTCACGCGGAATTAGCAGTTTCGACCGTTAACAGTTGGGCGCATTTATCACGTGTGCCGGCTATTGACGATCCGGCATGACGCCCGACAACAGACACATTTGATGCCTATAAATAGGTCGAGAAAGGCTGCAATTTGACACACTTCAACATACCAAATCCACGCCATTCACACTTCATTTCCGCCACATTCCATCTGTTGGTGTCCAAGGAACGTCTGCAGATCCATCCACGCAAGAGAAGAAGAAGACCTTGACGGGTTAAGGCTATTAACATTTCCTTCTCCTCCTTTGTATTCTCTTCTTGTAGTTGTGTGGATGGTGATGCAGAATCCTTGTTAGGTTTTCGGTTAGGGAAGATTTCCTTGTAAAACTCTTATGACCATTTATGAAATTTTCAAGTTTCTTAACCCGAGTTCTAGTCTTCATGCAAAGTAGAATGAAGTAGCTATTTATTCTCTTATCTCTAAGTCCTATTTAATGTTCACAAGACAAGAATAGGATAGATTATGATTTTGGTAATCTTTAAGTTTGTTGTTCCGAAAGAGGGGCATCAAGATCTAAGGTTTAGGGTTAATCTCTTATGTTCCCATTATTCTGTTTGTATTCGCGGCATTAGCTATGCACGATGCAAGTATGAATATTGAGTTCCTTTTGTCAGAACCGAATCCGGAAGTGTTGTTTACGAAATGTACGATGCCGGATGTAGTGCCGGATGGAAGTTGTCCGGCACATTCAAGGCCATGAATCTGCCGGGTAGCGTAGGTCCGGCATGTCACCCGGCATATGCATTTTGCGAGACCAAATCCTCTTTGAGACTTGCCACCCTTGATTATTGGTCTTACGTTTCCCTTACATTGATAATCTTCCTAAATCAAAGTTAGTTTATTTAGTTTTCTTAGTTAGCATCACATTTACTTTTCCCCTTTGTTATTATAGAATAGGCTTTTGCCCGGATTAGGACTAGTTTTCTATAAGTCCCTTGGGTACGATACTCTCGGTCATAATATATTTACACTATACTCCGACCGGGTTTTTATTTGCTACCCGTAGTAGAGTTGTAGGTTTAGTTTAGTATTTTATTCTTTTTATGTATATTGTTTTCCTACAAAAATCTTGTTAGCAGAGATCTATGGATCCATAGGGCCTTAGCGTTTGCCCTTCTGATGTGTCAACTTGTGTCTAGGGTCCCACCTTTGTTTTGATTAAGCTTCTGTTCTAAACTTCTGTGTTTGTGGTCTACTTTGCTCTGGTTTAAGCTTCTGTTTAGTTTTGCTCCGCTTCTGTCTCTCTGCTCTGGTTTGGCAAGTTTCTGTTTTTGTTCAGTTCTGCTTCTCTTCTAATTTGGGAAAGTTTCCTCCTTTGTCTGATTTCTACTGCGACTTCTGATCTGTTTTGTTAAGCTATGTATATGTATATGTATGTTCAGTGTATATTTTGAGCATGCTCAGCCAATGAAGTTTATCACCTGCTGAGCTATAGTTTGTCTCACCCCTACTTCCGTCTGATTTGCAGGTCTAAGCCTCTGTTCAAAGATTTCGCTTTGCTTTCAGCTTTACTTTTCGTTTTGTATTTATAACTGTGGCCTGATTCCTCTTTTGTACTTTGATCTTGTTATGTAATGTAGGTTGCTTCCACATGTAAATGTTCGAATAACCTTTGTAATCCATTATCCAGTTAATAAAAGTGTGCTTGTTTCGGTTTTAGGTTTTGTGTGTTAGAGCCTTGCGTTATTAGGTAATAGATACGCGGCGTGTAACGTCTCTAACTTCTAAGATGGTTTTGGGGTCGTTACATTTAGTGGTATCAAAGCCAGGTTTGGCTTTCATTGGGTTTTGTGAGTGTCTGCATGTCTACGCTTCCGTGTTTTTGTCTGTTATATGCTATGTGCTATTTGTTTCGTGAAATGTCTGCTATCTACTACCTGATTTGATTGATATCTGGAGTCAGTTGTGTGCGTCTACTCTGTGGCTGTCCACTAACAGAGTAGCGTAGCGGAAGCGTAGTGTTTGTCTGTCTGTGTGCTTTCTGTGCTTTGAGTGTGAGTTTGAGGGAGTCTGGTCCTTTGGACAAGGACGGCCGAATGTGAGTTCTGGTTTGTTAGAGTTGTGTGCTTGGGTTGTGAGTTTGCGTTGTGCTCTAGGATGTGAGTTTGTGAGATGTGTTTGGGCTATGAGATATGTGTGAGTTCAGATGAGTTTGGCTCAGGTAATGAGTGGTGATGTGGATCCAGGAGTGCTTCAGTTGTGTGATCCAGCTAGGTGTGCGCTCTAGTTCCGAGTGGATGTGTTATGAGTGTGGGCTACAAGTTTAAGTAAGGTTATGTGTTGTGTTGTGAGTTTCGGGTGTGAGTTCAGTCTGTGACTTCCACATTTTGGATGTGAGTTCAGTGCAGTGTGATGTGAGTTCTGAAGGGTTTGATGTGTGAGTTGTGCTTTGGTTCTAAGAGGGTTGTGGTGTGAGTTCGTTAAGTGTTTGGTGTTATGGATAAGGACATCTTCTATGAGTTGAGCCTTCCTCCGGTGCTTCTAGGCCGAGCTTTAGAAATCCTCTACTATGTCCTATTGTCGGTCGGTCAGCAGTAAGTTTGAGTGTTGTTCAGGTTCCTTCAAGCTTAGCCCTCTATAATTTACTGCTTTGCTCATCCTGTTAGTGAATCTGCTTATGAGGTCCATGTGTTAACTCTTGGTGAGTCCGAGCTTTTAGATTTGAGATCCTCCAGTATGTGTTAGTGTTTGTAGTATTCTTGCACTTGCGGTGCATTTGTTCATATACCTCTAGAAATCTTCTGCTTCATTTCTTCTATTAGCAAATGATCCAGTTAGTTCGGTGTGTAGGCTCGTGAAGAGGTAGAACTTCAGATATTTGTGAGGGTTCCTTTCGATGCCCTAAGGCTTAGTGTTTATGTAATATTTTGCTTCATTCCTTCTATTAGTAAGGTTGCTAGTAAGTTTTGAGTGCAAGCTCTTTGAAGATAGAGCTTCCGAGATGTGTGAGTGCCTTTCATGTGCTTTGAGGCTGAGTATTAGTGAACTCTGCTTTGTGTCTTATGTCATTCAGTTAGCAGTAAGTTGAGTGTATTCATCTCCTTTCAGGAGTAGCCTTCAGTAACCTTCTACTTCGTTCTTCTATTAGTGTTTGAGCCAGTAGGTTCGGTGTGTTAGCTCGGGTAAGGTTAGCGATGTGGAGTGTTCTTCTTGTGCCTTAGTTTGAGCTTGTAGGGTCCTTTTGCTATGTTCCATGTCAGATAGTAAGCGGTGAGTATGAGTGTGGCTCCTATGCTTTCAGGCTTAGTTCTCAGTTATCTTTTTCTTTGTTTCTTCAATCAGCGAGCCAGTTACCAATTCTGAGGGTTAGCTTGTGAGATGTGAGCTTCTAAGATGGGAGAGTGTTTCCATCTGTGCCCTAGAGTTATGTGTTAGTAATCTTCTGCTTGTCCTTCTGTTAATTTGTTAGTTGTGGGGTGTTCTGAGTGTCAACTCCTTGTGAGAGTTGACCTTCCGATCTGTGAGGTTCCTTCCGTATGTCTTGGTGTTTGTAATATTCCAGCACACGGAGTGCATTTGTTCATATTCTGGGTTTCATCGAATTTCAAGGACGAAGTTCATTTTAAGGGGGGTATAATGTTATGCCCCAGCTTTTTTTATTTTCTTTTCAATTCGTAAAGGGAGATTCATAAAATTTTGATCTTATGTTAGTGCATTGTGTTATTATTTTGGTCCCGTGTGTTTATTTTGTGGAAGGAGGATTACATGGCCCATTCTCCTTTTTTATTTATTTATTAAGTAGTAAGAGAGGGATCATTTTTGTTAATTCATTTCCTTTTTATTTTTTGGTTATTTATTTAAGAATTAGTGAAGGGATTCCTAACTTATTTATTTCTTTCCCTCTCATTTACTGGCAATCCATATTGACAGTTTTGTTGTGCTTCTTCCTTCTCGCTCTGCTTCTCCTCAACTTCTCTTTGTTTCCTTCCTTCTATCAATCCTCAATGTTCTTTCCTTTGCTAATCGTCGGAGAGTTGCTATGTGGAATTCTGTTAGACAATCAGTCAACTTCCAGGTTTGTAGAGCGAAACGTGATTCCGTCCTCGTTGAGTTTCCCCTTCTCCTTTATGATTTTTTTCTTGATTCCGGAAGTGTTCAGTTCGAGTGTTCGTGGGTTAGGATGGAGGTTCGAGTGGAGTGATTCATAGAGTCCACATAGATGGCTTTACGTCGGATGTGAGGTAGGTGGTGAATGGATTCAGGTGTGTGTGTTCAACCACGGGGATTCCGGTTTTGTTCGTTTCTGTATATGATTGTTTGATTCTCTGATTGTGATGCTTTTGACTGATTTTGGTTTGCATTTTAATCTGTCAAAACCCCATGGAAATGTGTTTTCGTTGTGCTATTTTGCTATAACTAGTTATGTATAAATTGTGGAAGATTTTAGCCATTGATTTGTTCTTCATTCGACATTGATTTCTGTATTTTTACAGTGTCCGGACATGTAAGTCCAGACGTGGCTTCGGATGCTTCCATTTTGCTTTTTTCTGAGTGTTGTCTGGACATCCGTCCGGACATGTAAGTCCGGACGGGATGCGAAGACGAACTCCAGGGTTACGTTCGACTTGTGTCTGAACATGTAAGCCCAGACACAAGTTCGGATGCACATATTCCTGATTTGCAGACTTTGTCCAGACATGTAAGTCCGGACACAAGTCTGGATGTTTATGTCATCTGTTCTTGGTGTGTGTCTGGATATGCAAGGTCGGACGCATGTCCGGACATATGTCTGTTTTGGCATAACTTTTGCGTTTTTAGCTTCGTTTTGATTGCCGTTTGCGGCGGTGTGTTCCTCTTGCTGAGTACTATCTGTTTGATGTGTTTTAGCCTATGTTTATGAATATTTTACTTTGGAAGTCTTCATTAAGTTTCCGATCTCTATTTTGCTCTAAAGAAGAGTGTGAGCTTCTATTTCTGTCTGGCTTTCATATGTGTTGGTCGTTATGCGACTTTTGTTCTGTTAAGACTTCTAATTTGTTCGATAAGCTTCTATCTTTTGATCTGTTCTGTTATAAGCTTCTGCTCTCCTTTTGCAAAGCTTTTGTTTTAGGGACCTAGATGTAAGCTTTTGAGCCTTGGATAGTCGGGTTTGACTATCCCATAGCATGCTGCGCAGGAATTCCTTCTGTATTAGTTCCTTGGGGTTTTTCCCTTTGGACAATTAGGCACTGACGGGGCTGCTTAGCTGTCTCTACGGCTTCTGATGTGGGATCTACGGATCCATAGGGCCTTAGCGTTTGCCCTTCTGATGTGTCAGCTTGTGTCTAGGGTCCCATCTATGTTTTGATTAAGCTTCTGTTCTAAACTTCTGCGGTTGTGGTCTACTTTGATTTGGTTTAAGCTTCTGTTCAGTTTTGTTCCGCTTTTGTCTCCCTGCTCTGGTTTGGCAAGTTTCTGTTTCCATTCAGTTTAACTTCTCTTCTGATTTGGGAAAGCTTCCTCCTCTGTCTGATTTCTGCTGCGACTTTTGATCTGTTTTGTATATGTATATGTATATGTATATGTATATGTATATGTATATGTATATGTATATGTATATGTATATGTATATGTATATGTATATGTATATGTATATGTATATGTATATGTATATGTATATGTATATGTATATGTATATGTATATGTATATGTATATGTATATGTATATGTATATGTATATGTATATGTATATGTATATGTATATGTATATGTATATGTATATGTATATGTATATGTATATGTATATGTATATGTATATGTATGTATATGTATATGTATATGTAGATGTATATGACATGTATATGTATATGTACATGTATATGTATATGTACATGTATATGTATATGTACATGTATATGTATATGTATATGTCTATGTATATGTATATGTCTATGTCTATGTCTATGTCTATGTCTATGTCTATGTCTATGTCTATGTCTATGTCTATGTCTATGTCTATGTCTATGTCTATGTCTATGTCTATGTATATGTCTATGTCTATGTATATGTATATGTATATGTATATGTATATGTATATGTATATGTATATGTATATGTATATGTATATGTATATGTATATGTGTATATGTATGTATGTATATGTATGTATATGTATGTGTATGATGTGTATGTATGTGTATATGTATGTGTATATGTATGTGTATATGTTATGTATGGTATATGTATGTGTATATGTATGTGTATATGTATGTGTATGTATGTGTATATGTATGTGTATATGTATGTGTATATGTATGTGTATATGTATGTGTATATGTATGTGTATATGTATGTGTATATGTATGTGTATATGTATGTGTATATGTATGTGTATATGTATGTGTATATGTATGTGTATATGTATGTGTATGTAGTGTATATGCATGTGTATATGTATGTGTATATGTATGTGTATATGTATGTGTATATGTATGTGTATATGTATGTGTATATGTATGTGTATATGTATGTGTATATGTAAGTGTATATGTATGTGTATATGTATGTGTATATGTATGTGTATATGTATGTGTATATGTATGTGTATATGTATGTGTATATGTATGTGTATATGTATGTGTATATGTATGTGTATATGTATGTGTATATGTATGTATGTATATGTATATGTATGTATATGTATATGTATATGTATGTGTATATGTATATGTATATGTATATGTATATGTATATGTATATGTATATGTATATGTATATGTATATGTATATGTATATGTATATGTATATGTATATGTATATGTATGTTCAGTGTATGTTTTGAGCATGCTCAGCCGATGAAGTTTATCACCTGCTGAGCTATATTTTGGCTCATCCCTACTTCCGTCTGATTTGCAGGTCTAAGCCTCTGTTCGAAGATTTCGCTTTGCTTTCGGCTTTGCTTTTCGTTTTGTATTTGTAACTATGGCCTAATGCCCCTTTTGTACTTTGATCTTGTTATGTAATGTAGGTTGCTTCCACATGTAAATGTTCAAATAACCTTTGTAATCCATTATCCAATTAATAAAAGTGTGCTTGTTTCGGTTTTGGGTTTCATGTGTTAAAGTCTTGCGTTATTAGGTAATAGATACGCAGTGTGTAACGTCCCTAACTTCTAGGGTGGTTTTGGGGTCGTAACAATGGATATACAATGTTAAATCAAATATTACTATATCTAGTTATGGTAGGTTATGTGCATTGGAACACATTACTCTAAATATGTTTATAAACTTACAGATATCTTTGTGTGTGGGGTTTACACTAAAAGACATCAAAAGTGTTTAAGAATCGTTCAAACGGGGACTTGCTCATTATTTTAAAGGGAACATTCATATTGTAGCTATTTTGCAGCATGTTCTGGTAGCTGGTTTGTACTGACATATTTGCAGCATAATTTTATAGTGTTTTGTGCTGGCATAGTTGTAGTTATTTTAAAAACTATTGTTTGACAGTGTGCCATTTTTGCAGCATAAGTTAGTTACATGCAGTGTGTTTACCATTTTTGTACTACAATTATATATATATATTAATTTATATTTTAAAACAATATTTTGTTAAAAAGTAAACAAAGTAACTATTAACAAATGTTGTAAGATAAATAGTTTACAATCAAAGGTCTGTACATACCATAATCTTGATAAACTCAGTTCAACATAAGTTATTATAAACTTTTATTACACTCAATATTTGTTATCATTTACATTAAGGTCTGTACAAATAACTTTACTATTATCAACTATAATCCTATTAATGTACTACATAATGTTTGTTCTAGTTCGATCATCACAGGTCCGTCATTGTTGTTCTTTCTCATCTGATTGCCACAGGTCTGCCATTGTTGTTCATTCTTATCCTACTGCACTTGAGAACAAGACCAAACGAATATGTGTTATTCGAGACTATTCAGCTCAGAATAATATAGCCCTCGTTATCACTAAGCAGAGTGTTTCAAAACTATTCATCTTAGATAACTTTGCCTTTATCATTACTCAGTGGATTAGTGTAGACTCACAATAACCACTTGTGAAATTATTTCATAACTCAAAATGTAACTACTGTTACTGTCACAACACTAACCTTATTGTATTTTCGTCTCTTATCTTTAAATTTATGATCAGAATAAAATCATTAGGGTAGTATTATGATGAAGGTGACCATTACAGATTTGAGTAATGTAAATACAACAAGCGGTAGGACACTAATTGACAATTTATGGGCATTCTTTTGTAATCTCAACAAGGGAAATTCAGTTTCCATGAACACCGAAAGGGTAATTAACCAAAGACAGATTGGTCCAAACTAATTAGACCAACCATATAGTAATCCACACTACATAGGCAATTTTTTGTAATCTCAACAAGGGACATCCAGTTCCTGTGAACACCAATAGGGTAATTAACCAAAACCAAATTGGTCCAAACTAACTATACCAATAATTACAACAACAATAATGCCACAAAGGACCAAGTCCGACAATAATCACATACATGAAAGTTTAAAATCCGACCAAATCCATAAATAGAACCAATTTCAATCTCCACGAAACTAAACTAGATCATGCTACAAGACCATTACCAAACAGAGCCGATTTTCAATAACCAGGCAACACAAAACATAGGCGGTTTCAATAGCCAAACGAAATCAAACTGGATAAAGCTATCAAACCATCAAACATACCCGATTGTCAATAGTCAAGCAACACAAAATAGAGCTGATTTTAATAACCAAACGAACCCTAAAATCGAATCGCCCGTGAATGACTTGCCAAACCCAGGCGTGAGAGGGGACATAAATATGGGAAGAATGATAAATTCAACGGATGACACATCAACTGATAGAGGAGTAACGAGTAGCTAGTAAGTAGAGAAAATATGCATTTATTAGGTTTATATTCACCTGCAAATTACTAGGGTTATAACCTATTTTCACCACTTTATAGAGTAATTGGTATTTATTAGTGAACTTATATATTTTTGATATAATTTAGGTAAAAGCTCACTGGAGCACAATGAAATAATGAAACGGAGTTTGTTGAATGTTTATACGAGACTTTGAGATGTGTTCCACGAGGTTCGAGACCAATACAGGACCAAAGGGGAGCAAAACTTGCATTCTGGAGCATTTGGATTTTGGAGTTGTGTCCAGGTTTACAAACCCGGACCAACCCCTCGTAAAACTCTCTACCAAGTTTCCACCCTAGTCCGGGTTTGTGTCCGGGTTTACAAACCCGGACTAACCCTTCCCTGAAGCTACTGGCATGATTTCTACGTGGTCTGGGTTTACAAACCCGGACCAATCCTTTGCTGAAGCTACTCCATGTTTTCGACCATGTCCGGGTTTACGTCCGAGTTTAAAACCCGGACCAATGCAGCGCCGAACTTACTACCTACTTTCTACCCTAGTCCGGGTATATGCCCGGGTTAAAAAGCCGGACCAGTTATTGACGCGCCTAGATTTTTTTATCCACGACAGTGTGGTCCGGCTTAATTAGTCGAGCGCTGTAACATCCCAGTATCCCACTGTTGTGATATTGTCCGCTCTGGCACGCAGGCTGCACGGTTTTGTTCCTGGGGTTTCCTAGCCCCAAAAGGCCTCACAACAAGGAGAGGTATCCCCACCCATATAAGGAGTGATTCGTTCTCCCCTCCAATCGATGTGGGAGGTAAACCTCAAGGGTATTACACTCCACCCCCCATGGGAGCCCAGCGCCCTCGCGGGCCACACCGGCACACCGACCTGGGTCTAGCTCTGATACCACTTTTTGTAACACCCCAACCCAAAATCTAATAACCTGAACGACGATCACTCCCAAATAAACTTAAACTGCAGCGGAATAAATTACAATAACCGGGCGGTATTACAATGCCGTTAGCCACCCTTGTGACCAACAAGGCTAACTCCAAATACAAATCTCCAAAAGTCACGGTCTGAATACGAATACAACCCGAGATACTAGGAATCAAACTCAAAGGTACAATAATTAAGTAAAAACAAAATAACTAGTAATAAACTCCCATAGCTTGATCTACCCCACTACACTCGGGTGTGGTAAATTCTTCAACTTCAGGTACTGAAAAATGGGGGTGCCCCCAAAGGGGTCAGCAAACAATGCTGGTATGGAAAACGTGCAGCCCATCGGCTACTGGGCCACACCAACTACTTTGTCGAATAATGCAGTTCATTTTTTTTTGTAAAGCTGTAAACAAGCATAACATGATATAACAAGTATCCATACAAGGACAACAATGTCACATAGAACAAGACTTCAGAAGGTCGAGTTAGATGAACTGTAATCATGTGATAATAGTCAGGTCCACACAATGGGACTGACAGGTGTATAAGAGTATGTCGATATAGAGAAGGTATAGTGACCTTGTTAAAAGAGGTGGGTAATGAGTCCCTCAGAAGATAACGTAATTAACTCTTGTACTTAAAAGAGGTGGGTATCGAACCCTCGAGAGAAATAAAGTCTTCCTCCCAACTTGAACTGTTCTGGTACGCAGCCGGTGAGTGGACATAGAGTGCACCCAAAACTCCCGTCGCGACGTAAATTGAATAGGAGACGACCTGAGACAGGTACAACTCCTGTAGCATGCATGGCCAGATCCAACTGGGCTCCTCGTTCTCGTAGTATAGAATTGTTAAGTGTCAACCAAGGATGTTAAGCAAATACACAATGTGTAATGTCGGTTATCACGTTTAGGATAGCGACGTTTGTTGTAAAGTGAAGTTAGTGAGAAACTTGAGTACAAGTTCTCGGTAAATTAAAGCACAGGTATTTAATCCACTGGTAATGTAGTGCTGTATGCGTGGGACATACCTGATACAATTAGCATCAACACACACATAAAATAACTCAATAGTGCACAAGGGTAATACAACATTTTACATTAATTATCTTGGTCGTTATTTCAAACAACAGATAGCACACAAGCCGGTGTAATCCGGTAGCAAACAGGTTGCAAGAATCCCATACCGTTCACCGTAGATTGCAGTTGATTATACCCTGGTCAACGTCTGGTCAAGTATAGTCCTAGAATAGGATTAACTGAGAGTGTTAATTTATGTTACTCTCTTATAATAATTTTATTGGATTCATGAAATGATTTGTATTCGTTATTCCATGTGAGGTTTATTCCTTTATGCTTAAGTAGTTTTCGTTAACTTCTTAACCTTATTAATAATTAAGGTGTTTATATATATATATATTTCCAAATCATATAGTCTTAATCATTAACTCATATTGTGTGGTAATTTCTTTTAATTACTTATGATTTATTGTATAACTCATTCTGTTATTCCAATTTGAGTTATTTACAAATCCTTTGATATATATATATATATATATATATAAATGTAAATATTTATTCATGTGCTATTTATGTTACTTGTTTATAATTGTCTAGATGACATAATAACTTTATAATTTCTTAACTATATTTTTATGCCATACATGGACATAATATTCTTATAGTTTTTTTTATTATTCCCCCTTTTAACCATAAATAATATTTATTGGCTATCTTTAAATTCCTTATAACTATATAAGCCATAGTTTTAATTCCATAATCCCTCAAATCAAAATTCTTCTTCCTATTTCTTCCAAATATCCACATAGGACCTATACTTATTTAAATTTAAATACTTAACCTTATATTTCGGTCCTTTACAAAATAACCCTAATAATTCATAAACTTTACATTTAAACTCTAATCTCATTATATTATATAGTTTTAATTCTTTATTTAATTATATTACTAAACCACCTTTAATAATTCGGTTTATAATAGTTGAACCTTATATCTTTTCGAAAATTACAATTTGGCCCCTCAAATTTTCGGCCTTAAAATAATCTTTTCTATAATTACAATTTAACCATAAAATCTTATAACCTTTACATAATATCTTATAAACTATAGTTTTAATAATGATTTCCTTTAATTGCCGAAATGCAAATATATATTTTCTTTAATTACAATTCTAACCCCAAGTATTTCGGCTTTGACATAAACTTTACATTATTTACATTTTCACCCCAAAACTTTATAATAGTTACTTAATTGCTTATAAACTATAGTTTAAATATTTAATTCCTCTAAATTTCGGAAGTGTACTTTATAATTCTACTAATTATGGATTCGCCCCATATTAAACTCTAAATTTTCATAATAACTTTTATAAATTACAAAATAGCACCAAATTTTATAAATTGTTATTTTAACTTCTAAACACCTATTTAATTCACCCAAAATTCATAATATCAATTCCTACCTTATATTATATCATTATTAGGTCAATGACACATAATACTTTCGGCTATTTACTATATATTCCCATAACTTCTAAAAATTATATTTTTACCACATACCTTTTTAAACTAGTCATTTAAACACTAGTAATTATTTTCAACTTACCCAAAATTCATAATATAAGTTTATACTTTCTATTATATCAAAATTCACCTAATCTAATATATACCTCACGACTTTAATTTAATTTGCCCACCAAGTTTTGGTAAATTACATATTTTACCCTTAAACTTATAAACTTAATATCTCATGTATTAAAATACCTAATTAACTTATCCAAATATTTTATAACATCTTAATACATAGTATTAAGCTATAATACACCAAATTAATCCTTATATTTCCGGCAATTATATTTTTAGCCAATTAATTACCTTAAAACTCCTTAAATCAATTTTAAACCTTAATTCCATCTTTAATTTATCAAAACACATAATTAAATCCTCCTTAAATTTGGCTTTAATTTTATAAAATGATAATTAATGGTTTAATGTTATAAAACATAGTTTAAACCATAGATCTACATATATATGCTTGAATAAATTACTTACTCTCTTAGTAATTGATTTCCTTTTGGTTTCTCCTTGGATCTTTGGCCACACAACCTTGATCTACACTCCTTTGTAGGTGCCTTGAATATTAGAACAAGGATACCTTAAGTTAAACCTTGAATTTCTAACTAAACCTTAAGAAATTTACTAAGGTATTATATACAAAATTTGTATTAAAGATTAGGATTTACCTTGATGACTCAAGGTGGAGTTCAAGAACCCTATAAATTCGGCCTTGACAAGGAGAGGGGAAATAAATTAGCTTTTGAAGAGATCTAAGCTTATAACTTAGAAATAACTCTTGTAAACCTTAAAATCAAAGATTTACCTTAAGATATTTGGTGTAGGCTCACGCCTTGGATGGGTAAGGGTGAATACCTTGTCAAACCATGGAGAAATTGAAGTTAATGAAGAGAAGAAAACAAGACAATTTCGTCCATGAACTTGTCTTGGAAGAAAATGAGGTTTTAAGGCATTTTTCTTACCTTAAGCCTTCAAGAACCTTTCTTAAGTGTTTCCTTTGATTAGCCACGAAATTCCTAGCTTGAGTGATGATTGATGTTGATCTAGATCAATGGATTGGATTAAAAGAACCTCCTTGGTGCAAAGAACCAAAAATTAGCTTGAAAATGGTGTTAAAGTGTAACTAGATTAACTTAGGAATTAAGAGCTCTTGGCAATGTCGCTTAACCCTTCAAGGAAGCCTTACCAGACCTGGGAAGGGAGGAGGCTCTTACCACTCGGCCATGAAGGATGGGGGGAATGATTGGCGTGAGTTTGTGAAGAAAAGAAAGGAATAGATTTGTTAAAGTCCAAGTTAGGTGAAAGTGGGTGGTTTTAGTCAATTTAGGTGGTAGCTTAGTCAAGTCTTCAATCAGAGCTGAGAATTGTTGAAAATGGGTGCCAAGGGACAAGAGAAAGTCGGCCATGACACATGGGGACAGCCAAGGTTGAAAAAAGTGACAACATTAGTTAAGAAAGCGATGATAAACCTTGAAAATGTGATTTTTTTGTGGTAAACAACGGCAGCATTAGGGGTGGTGAGTCACCCTTTTTCTTGGCTGATTAATATTGTTTAATTAGGTCCTTTTAATTTTATAAATTCGTGGCTAGTCATTTGTACAAGTTAAATGTGTAAAACGTGTTTTTTCGGTACCCGAAAAGTGCGTTTTTGTGCTCTAAGGACATTTTGGAAAATAAATTGTTCCAACGAGTCCCAAGTGTTTATAGACATTGTTTAAGGTCAATTATGATATACTAAGTTGTTACATTGAGTTATATGGGGTTATATTAACTCATGACACAATTCCCGGGCTACCGGGACACTCTCGGGGCAAAAAGGAGCGTTAAGAAGTCCCGCCGAGGATTTTGTTGAATTTTGAGAAACTAGCTCATGGGTTCTCTTTAGAATAATTAATAATGATGTTAGAACTCTAAGAATGAATTATATAGGAGTTCGTGCCATCTCGGCACTTCTCCGGACTTTTCGTGCTTTAAGGGGCGAGCGTGAGCACTCCCGGGCGTTTTGCGTTTTTGACTAAATATAGCCTGGGGACTATGTTTGTTTAGTCATACAATGAGGGTATGACCATTTGGTTTAAGTTTTAGAAGGTCATACAAGGTCATGCTAAATCGCATGTTTCTAAGGCGTTTTAGCGTTTATGGTGAAACGACTATTTTTACATAACGTTTGCATGCATGTGTTTACATGCGTACGTGAAATGATTTATCCTTAGATTAATTCTCATTATATAATGGTTTTATAGTGTTAATTAGATTTGGGGTATTTCAATCTACCCCCCTTAAAAGGGACTTCGCCCCGAAGTCTCATTTCTAAATATAAATGGTTGTGGGGGAAACAAATTCTGTTATGTATCCACAACTCAGTTCTAGTTTAAGGAACAAGTCCCGAGTCGCTGTAATCTACAGGTCATAGTGTAGAAACAACATAACAGAAATGATCACGAAGGATTGTTATAGTAACCTTAACACATAGTAACGTAGTACACATTTTCATTCCACATAGTAACATAGTGCAACGTAGTACACATAATCATTCAACATAGTGCAACGTAGTGCACATCAAGGTAAAGTACATAAGTACAAACAAACATAGTGTTACGCAAGAACACTTACATGTAAAAGTGCAATGAAAGTGCACGTAAAGTGCACGTGAACTAGAAAGCGAAAAAGGCTCTATCCCCCTAAAAAGAGGGGTACGCCCACGTACCCTAGACTAGTGTAGCTAGTCGGTAAACAGTGAAGGGAATTTAGCACGCATATCGGCCTCTAGTTCCCAAGTGGCTTCCTCAACATTGTGGTTCGACCAAAGAACCTTTACGAGACTCACAGTCTTGTTTCGAGTATCTCGTGTTTTTCTGTCTAAAATTCGCAGAGGTGTCTCCACGTACCGCATCGTCGGTTCTAAAGATAAAGTCTCTGGTTGTAAGACATGTGAAGGGTGAGGCATATATTTCTTGAGCTGAGACATATGGAAAACGTTGTGTACTTTGCCCAACTCTGCTGGCAAATCTAGTCGATATGCCACAAGGCCTACCCACTCTGTAATAGCATAGGGTCCTACAAACTTCGGGCTTAGCTTGCCCTTCTGTCCAAATCTGAATACGCCCTTCACCGGGGATACTCGTAGAAATACCTGGTCACCAACTGCGAACTCAAGGTCTCGTCGTCTGTCATCAGCGTACGACTTCTGCCTATCTTGTGCTGCTTTCATGTTGTTTCTGATTTGCTGAACTTCTGCCTGTACTTGCTCTAAGTACTCAGGCCCAATAATGACGGTCTCACTAGATTCGTTCCAACACAATGGTGTTCGGCATGGTCTGCCATATAATGCCTGGAACGGTGACATCTGTATCGAAGCGTGATAACTATTGTTGTATGCAAACTCGATTAGATGTAACCTATCTATCCAGTTGCCCTGAAAATCCAAGGCACATGCTCGTAGCATGTCTTCTAAGGTATGAATGGTCCTCTCTGATTGGCCATCCGTCTGAGGGTGAAATGCTGTACTAAGCTTTAGTTTTGTTCCAAGCGCTTCACGAGTAGCTCACCAATATCGGGAAAGGAACCTGGTATCCCGATCCGAAATGATAGTCTTTGGTACTCCATGATGTCTGATAATCTCCTTTTCAAATAGTTCTGCCAACTTCGGTACTTTCCAAGTGTCCTTCATCGGTATGAATCTAGCCACTTTGGTCAGTCGGTCGACAATGACCCATATCATATTTAGTCCTCCTCTCGTAGGTGGTAGTCCCACCACAAAGTCCATAGAGATATCGTAAAACTTCCATTCTGGAACCGGCATAGACTGTACCATACCTCCTGGTCGTCTATGTTCGAATTTCACTTTCTGACAAGTGAGACATCGAATAACATATTGTGTCACGTCGCCCTTCATTCCACTCCACCAGAAATGCCTCTTTAGATCTTTGTACATCTTAGAAGCTCCTGGATGGACAGATGTGGAAGAAGTGTGGGACTCTCAAAGAATATGCTCTTTTATATTTGTGTTGTCTCTGGGAATACACAATCTGCCCTTTAATCTGATCAACCCATCATCGTGTAGCTGGAACTCGTACTTTCCTCCTTCAAATGTACCGTCAGACAACTTCTGACTGATCTCCATCATTCGCTGATCATTCTGCTGTGCGCTACGTATGTCGTCTATAAGACTCGAGCTAGCCATAATGGCATTTAAGGAATGTGCTCGTCGACTCAATGCATCTGCTACAACATTAGCTTTTCCTTCCTTGTACTGCAAGTCGATGTCGTAGTCCTTGAGAAACTCAACCCATCTTCGTTGTCTCATGTTTAACTCCTTCTAAGTAAACACATATTTCAAGCTTTTGTGATCCAAGTATACGGTCATCTGGACACCATACAGGTAGTGGTGCCAGATCTTCAATGCAAATACAATTGCTCCAAGTTCCAAGTCATGTGTGGGATAGTTCTCCTCATGCTTCTTCAGGTGTCGGGAAGCGTAGGCGACCACCTTCCCATTCTGCATGAGTACGCACCCTAATCCCCTGCCTCATGCATCACAGTAAACTTCATAACCCTCCGTGCCTTCAGGTATAGTCAAAACTGGTGCTGATGTCAAAGCATCCTTCAAATACTGGAATGAGGTTTCACATTCTTCAGTCCATGTGAATGGCGCGTCCTTCTTCATTAAACTTGTCATCGGTTTTGCTATTCTGGAGAAGTCTTGACGAACCTTCTGTAGTAACCTGCTAAACCAAGGAAACTCCTGATATCAGTCATTGTCTTTGGTCTGGGCCAGGTGCGAACTGCTTCTATTTTTGCTGGATCCACCGTGATCCCAGCGTCCGAGATAACATGTCCTAGAAAGGAAACTCGATCTAGCCAAAACTCACATTTGGAGCACTTAGCATAAAGCTAGTTCTCCCTTAGGATCTCGAGTACACGTCGGAGGTGACTCTCATGCTCTCCCTTAGACTTTGAATAAATTAGGATATCATCGATGAATACGACTACGGTCTTGTCCAGCTGCTCTCTGAATAATCTGTTCATTAAGTCCATGAAGACTGCCGGTGCGTTTGACAAGCCAAAAGGCATAACTGTAAACTCATAGTGGCCATATCATGTTCTGAATGCTGTCTTTTCCCTGTCTTGTTCCCTGATAGGTATCTGATGGTATCCTGATCTCAAATCGATCTTTGAAAACACTTTTGCTCCTCTTAACTGATCAAACAAATCGTCAATTCATGGTAGTGGATATTTGTTCTTCACTGACACTGCATTAAGCTCTCTATAATCGATACATAACCGAAGGCTTCCATCATTCTTCTTCACAAAAAGAACTGGTGCTCCCCAAGGCGATACGCTAGGTCGTATGTATCCCTTGTCTAATAAATCCTTCAACTGTTCCTTCAACTCAGCCATCTCTACTGGTGCCATACGGTATGGTGCCTTAGCTATGGGACCGGTACTTGGTAGTAATTCGATGGAGAACTCTACCTCTCTGGATGGCGGTAAGCTTGGAAGTTCCTTTGGAAAAATATCCGGAAATTCTGACACCACTAGCATATCTGGATCAAAATCTGGGTCGTGCTCTACATCCTGAACATAGCATAAATATACTTCTTTCTGCTTCCTGACTTCTTTGTACATGGACATAGCAGATATCACTTTTATTGACGGTGCTCTAGGGCTCTGGCGGTAAGACACTGTCACTCCTGATGGGCTCTTAAGTAACAATCTGCGCTCTGCACAAAGGATGCGGCCTCTGTGCCGCCCCAACCAATCCATCCCGGCTATGACGTCGAATCCTAGACCTCTGAACTCAATTAGGTCAATGGGAAATTCCTCCTCCTTAATATGGATAGTGGCTCCTCTATAAAGACGAGTGCATCTGACCTTCTCCTTAGACGGGAGTGCCACCTTGAAATCAGGTAACTCTACAACGTCTAGCCTCAACTTCCCCGCAAGCATAGACGAAACGAAAGTATGTGAGGCTTCGAAGTCGAACAATACTGATGCAGCCACTCCATTTACAAGAAAGGTACCAGTGAGGATCGTGCCGCCCTTGCTAGCCTCCTCCTCAGTAAGTATACTTTAGGCACCTTCCGTCTCCTTAGCACAACCTAACAACAGAATCTGGGTAAGTACTTTGACATACGATGGAGGTCGAAAGACATTCACTTTTCATAACAATAATGCTTCATTGATGAGATGATCTTCTTTCAGTTGTCTAAAGACAATTACAATACTAGTATTTTCTAAAAGTCAAACTTAATCTTCCTGGTTTCATGTGGGTGGCGTTTATCACTGTCAAAGGTGATGAGTTCATTTTAATCCTTTTAATTCCATGGTATATCAATCTTGACTTTCCACCCATTATTAAAACATCTCCTGACTTCAATATGATTTTCTTCGCAAGGTCCACACGCTTCTGCTCGCCATATAGGAACTCTGTGTCATCTCCAATTGACAAAGACAATACTGGTATCCCCTGATCGAGGGGCCCTTGTGTTTCATCCTTGTCCTGGTGTAGTCCTAAGCGGCCTCCTTCTTCATAGAAGTTGATGATACATAGATCTGCCCTTAGATTGGGAACTGGATCTTCTTCTAGCTGTTGAGCTGTATTAACTACTTGTTCTTCAATTTGTAAAAATTCTTCTGGGATTTTTGGTACTTGCGCTCCATCTCCATTTCTTGTATCCTGGTAGGTCTTTGAGTAAGGATTCCAATCCTTTCCTAAACACATCATTTTCAGCTTCATTTTTGATCCTCCTGGAAATTTGGGAGTGTAGAACCCTCCTGGTCCTGCTCCCAGTTCTTGACATCTTCTGATGATTGCAATTTGTGTTTCCGGCGTTAGGTATCCTTTGAGTAGTATTAATCCTGGTTGGATAACCTTACATTGTTCGTTCGCTGGTTCTTGTGCTTTGATAGTGTTTTCTTCCAGGGAGGGCGGTGAGGGGATATGAAAGCATATCTTATAGTTTCCTACGTGGTTTAAAATTCTATTAGTGAGTCTTATTAGTTCTTCCCTACTTAATTAGGCACTTAAGACATGCAAGCACTCATTCACAACATTCACTGCTCAATAACATGTTCGTATAGGTTTAGAATTACCTGGGTTGGTAGAAGTACCAGCTTCATCTGAGCGGTCCATGACATGCAGGGCGGGTCCCGATGCTGGGCCTTTGCCCTTAGCTCCCTGAGCTTGGTTTGTGTGTGGAGGGCGAGTATCGCTGGCTCCACTCTTATGGCCGGTGTTTGCCTTTGCTCCCGGGCGGTAGTTCCTGCTCTCCGGGTTTTTAATGCACTCGAAGGCTCGGTGTCCCCATATCTGATAGTGGCGGCACTGGACTTTCTCCCCTTGGCAGTCCACGCCGGGGTGATCCTTTCCACATTGTCTACAGTTGAAGTGGCGGACAAACCTTTGGCCCGTATTTGAGCCTTGTCCAAAACCTAATACAATCGAGGTCAATTACATATTTCAACGGTACTGAAGTAATCACATAAGTTTCAAATTTAACTGCTTGGTTAGAGTGCCTACCCTTAGATGGGTAGGTTTTCTGTGACTTTGCTGCTCCGTGGGTTGCTGGCTGGGGGCTCCCAGTAGTCTGGTTCCCCTTCCCCTGATAGGACCCCTGGCCTTTCTGAAAGGGTTTGTTCCTTCTGTTGGAGTTTCCCTGCTTGGCATCATCGCTGCCAGGCCCGTCCTTTCTCTTTTGGGAGCTCAAGGCATCCCTTCTCTTGCATGTGATCTCCACAACAGAGGCAGCGTGGTAACATTCCTGAAATCTCAAGGTATCAGTTTCCAAATCTCCCATGACGGAGTATAGTAGGTAATAAAATTCCAACTAGTTTATATTTCTCCTGTTTTACCTGTAAGCTGGTAGAAATGACTGGTCCCATCCCAAATTGGAGCCGAGGGCTCAGTCCCCCATAGAACCGGTCGACCAAAACCTGGTCCGAGTATCCTAATCCGGGTAGTAGTCGGAGTAGTGAAGTAAACTTCGTATAGTATTCATCCACGGTCATCTTTCCAGTCTGTTCCAGCGCATCAAACTCCCTAGTCTTCACCATCTTGGTGTGGGCCGGGTAGTACTTGCCCCTAAGGAGTGCGGCGTAGGCTCCCCAAGTGAAAGCTGGATCGTCCATGTGGTTGGCCTTAACCATATTCCACCAATCCCTTGCTGCATCCTTTAAGTAAAAGGCGGCGAGCCTTACCTTGTCCCTAGCTGGGACGATGAGTGTCTCAAATGCTGTCTCCATCTCCATGATATAAGTCTCCAAGTGTACAGGGTCAGTCTATCCCTTGAATGCAGTTGGCCTGAGATCAGCCAAACTCTTCACCCAATCCTTTTCTCTGGGTGGTGGTGGTGGAGGTTGCTGCTGCTGCTGCTGCGCAACTCCCGCTTGTGCAAATGCTTGGGCTATCAAAGTAGCAATATCAGCCAGCCTGACAGGCGACTCCTCAGCTGTCTGTCCGCGGCGTCCACCTCTTCCTGACATCTGCAGGATGTTGATGTATATTAGATACTGTGGTCACAATCTTGGTCTTGGATAGTAGTCTAAGTAACAACTAACTTAAACTCTTTTCTATACTATCTCTCAACCCGTAACCTAAAGCTTTAGAAATCCTAATCTCGGTGTATTCTTATAAAGCAGTCCCAAGCATCATATAAAGTCTCTCCCGACTCTTGGGTGAAAATGTTAATTTCCCCAATAAGCTGCCTAGTTCTACTTGTGGGGTAGTACTTGGTAAGAAACTTTTGGGCTATCACAGCCCAAGTGAGGTCTGACCTTGAGGGAAGGCTTTTGTACCATCTCAACGCTGCTTCTTGAAGAGAGTGAGGGAAAGGCTGCAGCCTAATGGTTTCATTAAAAGTTCCGGCCTTTCCAAAATAATTAAAAAATTCGAGGAAGAAGCTCAAGTGGTTGAGATCATCATCTGAATTCACCCCACTAAACCTTCCCAAGTCTCGGGTCACTATAATGAAATGAGTTTTGAAAGCCCATTGTCCGGCTTCTTCCGGTGTTAACTCTGGGAGGACTATGGCAGAGGCTCTTCCCTCAGTGCACGGTTGACAGTAATCGCTGAGGGCTTGAGGTTGGACTTGTGGTTGTTCCTCGTGTTCATTGCCATTGTCCTCAATAGCTAGAGGTTCCTGATCGGCCATATTCATGGTGTTTCAAATTTCTTTTGACAATCCTTAAGGAGTGTTCAAGCTCAGACCTTGGGCTAAAAAGTGAAGAGCCACTAGATCGACTGTTTGGCATGCATAGAAGAAACAGAAGGTACCTATGGAATCACAAGAACAACCGACACTAGAAAATCAGAAGTAGAAAATAAAAAAACAAAAGTAAAAATTAACAAAGATAAACTAAGCAAAAACTTAAAATAACGAAACTGGGGAAATGATAGAGATTATCAAGCTCCCCGGCAACGACGCCAAAAACATGATGGAGAAATTGTAAACTATGCAAGTTCTAAATATGGGAAAGTGTACCCAATCGTAGTAGTAAATAAAAGTGTCATTCCACTAGGAAATTGAAAGAACTATCTCCCTAGTTCCGGTATCTAGTTAATAAAAGCAATTAAAGAAAAGGGGTTTTATCCAGAGGCAAGCTTGGTGTTTTGATTCGATAACAATTTTGAAGAACAATTAAACTAAAATGATGTGTTGAATGGTTAGATGGAAATGTGCCTTAGAAAGGTGGAATCACCCAAATGCTACCCAAACTTAGCTATAATCCTAATTTGCTCTAGTTGTCTATTAGGATTAAATTAGTAACCTTAATTAGCTCAATAAATCCTCCCATTAGGTTAGGTTTAAATCACCATTTAGCATTAAGCACTAATCCTTAGCAATAGCAATAGAATTTATCAACCAATTAATGAGGGCAAAATCTAGGGTTTATCTCTCTCTTGGCCAAATCCCTAATTCTTAAAATATAAAACAACTACATTAAGCTAATTTGATATTACAAACATGTTTGAGAGATTTAGGGTCAAACCCCCATCCAAGGCGCAAAATGAGTCTACTCAAGCATTGAGACTACAAAGAAGAGAAATGAGAACGAGATAGCCATTAATGATGGTGGTTGAGCTCTTGAATGAGGTGAGATACTCCCCTTTTTCTTCTCTTCTTCTTATTTTTTCTCTTCTCTTCCCTTTTTCTCTACTTGTTGTTACCTCTATCTGAAGAAAATGGGGTTGAAGGAGCGTGGCTCAATGAGTGAGAATTAAATTCTCATTTTCTTGTGTTTTGTCGAGTCGGGGCGCACGTCTGAGTGTGGTTCGGGTTTGCGCTTGTAACATCCCAGTATCCCACTGTTGTGATATTGTCCGCTCTGGCACACAGGCCGCACGGTTTTGTTCCTGGGGTTTCCTAGCCCCAAAAGGCCTCACAACAAGGAGAGGTATCCCCACCCATATAAGAAGTGGTTTGTTCTCCCCTCCAATCGATGTGGGAGGTAAACCTCAAGGGTATTACACTTTTGGCATCATGAGTTAGATGATCAATATCTATGCCTCTCCTTCTTCAATGAGCTAAGCTATGCAAATAGGCTCCTCGTGAACTCCTCTGCTGGAGGTAGTTTCAGCACAAGTCCCCTCAAGAGGCAATGGACCTTCTTGAAACTATGACCATCAACACGAGGCAGTGGGCTAAGAACAGAGGCAGAGCTCCAAGGGCAGCAGGCCTCCTCAACGTCGACCCTACTGATCATCTAATGACTTAAATCTCTTCCTTCACGAAGATGGTCGAGAAGCTAGCTATCGATCAAAAAGAAAACAGAAAGACTATAGCTTCCTTGACTTCAGGATTACCTACTGAAGGGTGTGCCATCTACGTGGGCCCTCATGAAACTCATCAATGTGAAGGGAGAGGTTACATGGGTAATCAAGAGGAGGTGAACTTTGTTGGTAACCGGCCAGGAAACTCTTACAACAACACCAATGCCCCATGGAAAAACCATCCAAATTTCTCATAGTGGAACAATGAGCAAACTCATGGAGGGCCAAGTAATTCTTCAAAATATTCTGAAGGCTATAAACCCCAAGCTCCTCATCAAGAAATAAAGTCTTATCAAATGGGTTATAGACCTCAAGGATCCCCTCCTGGATTCCAACAACAACATCAGCAACATCAACCCTCTCCATCTTCTTCTAGTGGGAATTCAAAGTTAGAGAGTTGAAAAGAGAACTTCATCTCTGTTGCTCAAACAAATTTTTTAGAGCAAGACAACTTCAAGTCAAATCAAAAAGCTTTCAATGCCAACAAATTAACATTCAACCAGAACCTTAAAGCTCAACTTGACCAAATCTTGAAACAACTTGCACAAAAGCCACCGGGCCCTTTCCCAAGTCAGCCCAAGAAAAATCCAGGAGAGCAAGCAAAAGCAGTGACACTGAGAAGTGGGAGGCCACTTGTATCATCCTCCCCACAAGCTGAAATCAAGGATCAAGAATCTCAAGAAGTTCAAAAGGAAGATCAAGATATCTTTGAGGAAGCTTCTCCTCCTTCGAAAAACACTTCCAAGGAGGAGTCTCCTGAAACTTCTACTCCTTCCACTCCCACAAAGATTCTTCCTCCACTTCCTTTTCCAAATATAATGAAAAAGAAAAATCTTGATGAACAATTTGGAAAGTTTCTAAGCCATTTTAGGAAATTGACGATTATTATTCCATTTGTAAATGCTTTGAAACAAATGCCAATCATGCAAAATTTATGAAGGATATCATCGCCAATAGAAGATCGTTGCAAGATATGGACACTGTGCACCTCACACAGGAAGTGTCGGCTGTGCTGTTGAAGAGCCTCCCTTCAAAACTTGAAGACCCTGGTTTGCCAATCATCCCTTGTTTTATTGATGATATTGACTGTGGTAGTGGACTTTGTGATTTAGGACCTAGTTTTAATCGGATGCCATCTTCAAGTTTTAATAAACTTGGGATTGGTGAATGCATGCCTACTTCAATACAATTGCAATTAGCTGATAGGTCCTTAGTGAGTCGTGAAGGGATAGTGGAGGACTTGGTTGTAACTGTTGGAACCTTTGTGTTCCTTGCTGATTTTATTGTAATTGATATGGAAGAGGATGTGAGGGTACCCTTGATTCTAGGTCGTCCCTTCATACGAACCGATAAGGCTCTGATAGATGTTGAGAAGGGAAAGATCATACTAAGGATTCACGGTGAAACACTAGAGTATTACATGTCTAAGGTAGTAAAGAAACCCGCACATGTGGAAACTATTTTTGCTACGAATATTGTTGAGTCTATTGTGCAAGATAATTCTTCTTCTTTCATTTGGTATGATGCTCTGAAACTTGCTCTACTTGAGTCTTGCGATGATTAGGTGATGAACCTAGAGGTGTTAGAGATGGTAGCAGCCCTGGACAATAGAAAATCTTATGTTAGACCACGATACCCACCACCAGAACCACTAGAGCAATCCACTCAGAAAACTCTACCGTCAGTTGAGAAGCCTCCCACTGAAACCTTTACCTTTGCACTTAAAATATTCTTATCTGATTGACCCTTGTGTTCTACCTGTGATTATCTTCTCCTCTCTAAAAAGGTGCACAAGAGGAAAGTCTCTTGAAGGTGCTTCGAAGCCACAAATGGGCTATTGGTTGGTCCATCTAGGATATCAAAGGAATTTACCCCCGCTTTTGCACCCACCACATCTATATGAAGGATGACTACAAGCCTTTGGTCCAACCACAGAAAAGGTTGAATCCAAACATGAAGGAGGTAGTGAAGAAAGAAGTTCTGAAACTTGTTGACTCTATAATCATCTACTTCATCTCTGATAGTAAATGGGTGAGCCTAGTTCAAGTAATTCCAAAGAAAGGAGGCATGATGGTAGTCCCCAACGCTAAGGGTGAGTTGGTTCCATAGAGAACCACAAATGGTTGGAGGGTGTGCATCAACTACAGAAAATTGAACACCTCCACCCGAAAGGACCATTTCCCTTTGCTCTTTCATCGACCAGATGCTTGAGAGGTTGGTCGGGCAAGACTACTATTGTTTCCTTGATGGCTACTAGGGATACTTTCAGATACCCATCGCCTCAAAAAATCAAAAGAAGACCACTTTCACAAGCCCGTATAGGACATTCGCATATAATCGGATGCTATTTGATTTATGTAACACCCCATCAACTTTTCAAAGGTATATGATGTCTATCTCTCCGACTTTATAGAGAAGAGCATCGAGGTATTAATGGACGACTTATCTATCTTCAGTCTCACCTTCGAATCCTGTTTAGAAAATCTGGATGCCATCCTTGCTCGGTGTGAGGAAACTAACCTTGTACTTAATTGGAAGAAATGCCATTTCATGGTTAGAGAAGGGATATTCCTCGAGTACAAAATCTCTTTAAAAGGCATTGAAGTTGACCAGGCCAGGGTCGAGGTTATTGAAAAATTGCCACCACCGACTCAGTCAAGGACATCAGAAGTTTCCTTGGTCATGCCGGTTTCTACAGAAGGTTTATCAAGGATTTCTCCAAGATTTTGAAGCCTCTATATGACCTCTTGGCTAAGGATGTCAAGTTCAACTTCACCGACGAATGTCTGCAAGCCTTCAACACCTTGAAAGAGTGCCTCATCTCTGCCCCCATTGTTGTGTCACCGGACTGGAGCCTTCCATTCAAGATTATGTGTGATGCCAGTGACTACGCAGTGGGGGTACTCCTTGTGTCAGAAGAGAGAGAATATCTTGACGACCATCTATTATGCCAGCAGCACCCTCAATGATGCCCCGAAGAATTATGCCACTATTGAGAAAGTGCTTCTAGTCGTGGTCTTTGCTTTGGATAAGTTCAGATCTTACATTCTTGGGAGTAAAGTGATAGTCCACACAGATCACTCTGCTCTCAAGTATCTATTCACTAAGTAAGATGTCAAACCTTGACTTCTTAGATGGATTATTCTTCTACAAGAGTTTGAGATTGAGGTCAGAGACAAACCGGAGTACAAAATGTAGTGGCTGACCATCTATCTCGCATAGACGCACCGGAAGAAGGGGTACCCAAAAATGAGTTCTTTCCAGACAAGTGCATCTTCATGATCGGCGATACCAGTGATCCTTGGTTTGCAAACATAGGAAACTATCTGGCTAGGAGAACAGTGCCTCATGAGATGACCTATCAGCAGAGGAAGAAGTTCTTCTCAGATGTAAAACATTACTACTGGGAAGACCCTTTCCTCCCAAGGTCTATGCAAATGGAATGGTTAGGAGACGTGTGCCAAGAGCTGAAGTATAGAATATTCTAAAGCATTGCCACTCCCTTGAGGCTAAAGGACATAAAAGTCCGGCACGGACAACAACCAAGGTGTTCCAATCAGGGTTCTTCTGGAAGACCCTTCATAAAAATTGGCATGCCTTTGTAGCTTCCTGTGACCAGTGTCAGAGGTTTGGTAACACCTCTCATAAACATGAGATGACCTTGAACATCATAATTGAGGTAAAACCTTTCGACCTTGGGGCATTAACTTCACGGGCCCCTTTTCCTCTTTCTGTTCAAATCTCTTCATCTTGGTGGCAGTTGACTATGTCACCAAGTGAATAAAAGCCATTGCATCCCCCACTAATGATGTTAAGGTGGTGACTAAGTTCTTGAAACATCTTCACGAGGTTTAGAGTTCCACGTGCTATAATCAGTGATGGTGGGTCTCACTTCTACAACAAACAGTTTGAAGCTTTGATGGGAAAGTATGGAGTGAGACACAAGGTAGCCTTACCTTACCACCCCCAAACCAATGTCTAAGCCGAAGTCACTTACCGTGAGCTGAAGTGGATCAAAAACAGTAAATTCATCAAGGAAGGATTGGTCTTTGAAGTTAGATAATGCACTCTGGGCATATAGGACAGCTTATAAGACACCCATCGGCATGTCCCCATACCGACTTGACTTTGGCAAAGCTTGTCATCTACCGGTGGAGCTAGTGCATAAATCATTGTGGGTTATGAAGGCGTTGAACTTTGATCAGATGAGTGCAGCTGACAAGAGAGAAGTCAAGCTAAATGAGTTGGAGGAGTTACGAGAGGACGCCTATGAGAACAACTGCATATATAAAGAAAAATCCAAGAAGTGGCATGACAAAATGATCCTTAGTCGGGAGTTCCATGTGGAAGACTGGGTCTTGCTCTACAACTCCAGGTTGAAGTTGTTCCTTGGTAAACTGAAATCCCATTGAACTAGACCCCTCATCGTCTTAAATATCACCTCATATAGATTGGCTGAGTTGAAGAACACTAAGAGACAAACTTTCATGGTTAATGAATCGAGATTGAAGTATTATATGGGAGGTAACCTTGAGAAAGTTGAAGCTCATGTCATCATCCTAAGAGACCCTCAAGTTTGATGTATGCTTACCGCGTCTAGCCAACAACGTTAAAGATGGACAGCTCTCTAGGATGCATATTTCATGTCATTTATTTCAAATTTCTTTAGCTTAGCGTTTATACATTCTTTTGAACTCTTGTGAGTTAATAGGCGATTTTGGCATATTTTAGAATTGTATTTTTGTGCCCAACTTGGTGATGTATGTTTTGTGAATATTTTGGAAATAGGTGTGCCCCTCTAAAATAAGGATGGATTTAGGAATAATTTCAAAGGAAACTCTGGTGAAATTTTTCCAAGGATGTTCGTCTCCAACGATTGAAGGCAGTGCTTAAACGACCCTAGACACTCGCAAGTGTGGGGAAAACCCATCCTCAATCCGCACTATATCAGGGAAGTAGTAGTTTCACCCTACCTTTTAGTTTTACACAATACACATTATACACACTTTTTGTTAACTCTATGCTAGTGCTTCAAAAAGGTCTTTTATTTCTCCCTGAGATTAGTTGTTGAACAATGAGGACATTGTCCCATTTAAGTGTGGGGGAGACAACCTTTTCTTTTTGTGCACTGCTCAATTTCTTTATGCTTATCTATTGCTTCCATGTAGGAGTCACATTTAGAGTAAGAAAGTTTTTCTTTGAACTCTTGAGATTTTCCACCAATTTTTTTGAAAAGTTCTCTCTTTGAGCAGCATTTTTATACAGTGCTACCATAAGACCTTATCTTGGTGGATTTTTATTTGTTAGGGGTTCTTTCTTTATTCTCTCTTAGGGGTTGCAAACGGGTACTTGTTTATGAAAATTCTTGAAGGAACTTGAGAGACACCATTTGGTAACCAGCAAAATGAAAGTTGAGTATTCTTTTATGCAAAGGTTAAAATCCATAAATACGTCTCCTCGTCTCTTATGGAAATGCGAAACGAATGCAATCATCTATTTTTCGATTTGTTTTATTCTCAATGCCCATTCTTGAGAGAAGTTGGCCATGGTAAAAGTTCTCCAAGTTTCCAAATATTTTAAGCGTTCAATCACTCTGGATCATACCCCAAAACTCTATCTTTTTATTTGCCCTAAGCACACCCATTCCACTAGGATTAGGTTGGTTTGCACTCCTCATGAGTTGTCCACCCTTTTGTTCACTAACATCCAAGAATTCATCTAAACACTTGCTTGCCTTAAATATCTCTCCTTGTTGTGGGGTCCTAGTTTTGCTTGAGGACAAGCAAATAGATAAGTGTGGGGGAGTTGAAAAGTGGTGAAAATATGCATTTGTTAGGTTTATATTCACCTGTAATTTACTTGGATATAATTTAGCTAAAAGCTCACTGGAGCACAATGAAATGATGAAAAAGAGTTGTTTGGATGCTTATACGAGACTTTGAGATGCGTGCCATGAGGTTTGAGACCAACATTGGACCAAATGGGAGCAAACCTTGCATTCTGAAGCATTTGAAGTTATGTCCGGGTAAACAAACCCGGACCAACCCCTCGCAGAACTCTCTGCCAAGTTTCCACCTTGGTTCGGGTTTACAAACTCAGACCAACCCTTCGCTGAAGCTCCTAGCATGATTTCGACGTGGTTCAGGTTTGTGTCCGGGTTTACAAACTCTGACCAATCCTTGGTTGAAGCAATTGCCATGTTTTCGACCACGCCCGGGTTTACGTTCGAGTTTAAAACCCGGACCAATGTAGTGCCGAACTTACTACCTACTATCTACCCTGGTCCGAGTATATGTCCGGGTCAAAAACCTGGACCAGTTATCCATGTGTCTAGATTTTGCCACGACATTGTGGTCCGGGTTAATTAGCCCGATGCAAACCCAGACCACACTCAGACGCGCGCCCCGACTCGACAAAACACATGAGAATGAGAATTTTATTCTCACTCATTGAGCCATACTCCTCCAGCCTCATTTTCTTCAAATAGATGCGACAATAAGAGGAGAAAAATAGAAGGGAGGAGAGAAGAAGAGAAGAAAGAGGGGAGTATCTCACCTCATTTAAGAGCTCACCCACCACCATTAATGGCAATCTGTTTCTCCTTTCTCTTCTTTGTAGTCCCAATGCTTGAGTAGACTCATTTTGTGCCTTGGATGGGGGTTTGACACCAAATCCCCAAACATGCTTGTAATACCAAATTAGCTTAATGTAGTTGTTTATCTCTCTAATTAATTGAGTGTGCTAGATTGATATCTTATGTGCATTTATGGTTTCTCTTAATTTCATAATTTTGTGAATTAGAGATTTGACCAAGAGAAAGATAAACCCAAGATTTTCCCTCTTTAATTGGTTAGTAAATTCTATTGCTATTGCTAATTAGTGTGTAATGCTAATTGGTCATTTAAACCTAACCTAATGGGAGGATTTATTGAGCTAATTAAGGGCTAGATTCATCTAGGATTTTAGTGAAGTACTAACTTAATCCTAATAGACAACTAGAGCAAGTTAGGATTATAGCTAGGTTTGGGGAGAATTTGGGTGATTCTACCTTTATAGGGCACATTTCCATCCAACCATTCAACACATCATTTTAGTTTAATTGTTCTTCGAAATTATTATCGAATCAAAACACCAAGCTTGCCTCTGGCTAAAATCCCTTTTCTTTAATAGCTTTTATTAACTAGATACCAGAACTAAGGAGATAGTTCTCCCAATTTCCAAGTGAAACGACACTTTTATTTACTACTACGATCGGGTACACTTGCCCATATTTAGAACTTGCATAGTTTACAATTTATCCATCATTTTTTTGGCGCGGTTCCGGGGAGCTTGATAGTCTTTATCATTTCCCCAGTTTTGGTATTTTAAGTTTTTGCTTAGTTTACCTTTTTTAATTTTTAATTTTGTTTTTTATTTTCCACTTTTGATTTGCTAGTGTCGGTTGTTCTTGTGATTCCATAGGTACCTTCTGTTTCTTCTGTGCATACCAAGCACTTGATCTAGTGGTTCTTGGTATTCCATAGGTAGCTTTTGTTTCTTCTAGTGAGCGAAAAAAGCCCGGACAGAAATGGAGGAAGAAGGATGAAGGCAACGCATGAAACCGGTGACAAAAAATGGGGAAGAGCTTAGAGAAGGCGTGAAGAAACTTTCAAACTCAGGTGTGTAACAGGGTCATACACAAAAATGGGGGAAGAGCTGTAACACCCCTACTACGCCCCTCTCAACTACTGAAATCGCAGCGGAAAACCAACCAACAATAATTAGACGCTTTGGTGTTACAACGCCGTCAACCACCCACGTGGTTAACTAGGCAGAATAAATACAAGTGTATCGGTCTGATGATCAGACTCCCGAGCATAGATCCTAACATCCACACATATACATATATCCAACCATACCGAGTATTTAATTTACATCACACTACCAACCGTAAACATCCATCACTGTTTAACAAACGGTACCAAAATGTAATGCCTCGGGAGCACAGGCGCATCCCGGGCTCAACAAGCAAAACAACCAAAGTACATCATCGACCTAGGATCTAGAGCCACTCCGCTTCTTCGATCCTCATCCTGCAGAAATATGGAGCCCCCGGGGGGGTCAGCAACCTTTGCTGGTATGGTTAACGCGCAGCCCATCGGCTACCGGGATACGCGCAACCAATTGTCATGATAACATGGCATTCATTTTAAACATCCAACATAAATATACCATAGCATAGCAAGGGAAGTTGCATAGCCAACAACAATACATAACACCATAAAATCGGTTCTCACAAGGAACCTTCCACCATAGTTAGTATACATAGTGAGCCTAGAGATTAATGCCAATCTCATGCTAAGCTCGTTACCAACCTCGTTACCGTCCAGTTATATCGAACGGTTTAACTTATACCCAAGGTGTGTCGGATATAGTAATCCCAAGCACACCGAAAAAACATTCGTAGCCCCTGTGGCCCGACGTGAGTCAGTAACTAGCTTTGGATAAGCTAAGGGAAGGTAGAAACCAAATTGGAATACAACCTATACATACACCAAGAGAGCCGAACCGGATATGACATCGACTCCCGTACTCACACGCGTGGCCGGAACATACCGGACTCCTCACTCCCCCGATTAGCATTGTTAGTGATCACACATGTTTTGTTAAGATATACAAGCAAATATTTAGGTCTTGTTAGACAACCAAGGGGAAGGAGTCACAACATTACAACATCATAATGTATAACAACTGTAAACTCTTTCATGCCTTATCTTATAAGGTCGTAACACACAGAACAACAAACAACACCCAAGCCGGTGTAAAACCGGTAGACAACAGACTGCAAGAAAACCATACCTTGGTCCTTGCCTCGATTGGTTTCCTCCGTAGGTCACTCCTAACATAATTAATAACGTCGGTTAATTATTTATTCCAAACTTGTTAAGTATTTAACATGATTGTATGACATGTTTTAATGTCTATCTTACCCTAGGTTACCTTATTACACCCTAGGGTTTACTACATAAGTCACATTCTTTTCTGTTTTTTTTTTAAGTTTTGGTATGTCCGACCCACCGTCCGACCCACAACTGGGTCGGACCCTTCCAGTGGTTTTCGGGTCTGAAGAACCTTACCTTGTCCGACCCATGTCCGACCCAACCTTCTGGGTTGGACCATTCCAGAGAACTTCATCGACCTCAGAACATACATGTCCGACCCATGTCCGACCCACCCTTCTGGGTCGGACCATTACAGAACATTTTACCGCCTTACAAACAAGCCCGTCCGACCCATGTCCGACTCACTCGACTGGGTCGGACCATTCCAGAACATTTTCCCTCTTTGAAACATGACCGTCCAACCCATGTCCGACCCACCCTTCTGGGTCGGACCATTCCAGAACAATTTCTTGACGTCTAACAGAGGCTGTCCGACCCAAACTTGGGTCGGACCCCTGGGTCGGACGTCCTCTAAACTTACCCAAACTTTGTCAAATCTTCACCAAACTTCTCCTAAAGCCTCTTAATGTCTCCTAACAACATTTGGTACCCTTATATCCACATACAACATCCATAAAACTCATTTTCTAATTCCTTAAGCCTTTACTTAACTCCTTGTAAAATTCTTTAACACTTACAACATTTTATACTAGGTTTCTAAATGGTGTTTCTCACCTATGATAACTACTATCCCAAAATGATTTCTCCTCCTCTTAACATCATCTCTTAAGCATTATTTCTCACAACTAACTCCTTATGTCATTCTTGAAATTCTTTTCCAAGTGTACACTTTCTCCTTATTTTACCAAAGTTTGCCTAAGTCTTTACCTAAGTCCCAAAATGACTTTGGTACATACTAAAACCTCAAGCTCATGCCTAAGTCCTTGTTACACTCTAGAACACTTGAGACATTATATCTCCTCTTGTAAAACACCTAGTCATTTCCTAACACCTCTAATTCACCAAACCTTATGTAAACACTTAGAACTTCTTGCTTCTTACCTAAATTTTGCCATGGATTCCCCTAGAACATTACTAAGCCTAAACACTTTGCTTTCTCCATTAAACACACAAGAACACCTAGAATCACCAAGAACACTCTCATACACAACTTCACCAAATTCACACTACATCACAATATAGTGCATAATTTAAATTGCATGGCACTTAGGCCCTTAAAATGCATGGCTCTTAGGCCCTTAAAATGCTTAACTCTTAAACACTGAATTTCCACAATATATATGCCTTTGACCTGCAAATACACTCAACACACATATGCCTTTTACTAGTCTCTTGAGAACACTTTACTAAGTCATTCACCATTTGCTCTTTAGGTAGTTTTAATAAGCATTTATAAGCTCATTTCTCCTAAGGCATTAAACAACATTAGGTTAGTAGATTTACCACTTTTCCAAACAACTTCTTTCTTGTTTCCTTATAAAAACCGGTAAGGTATTTGATTCCTTGTCAAGCTCTAAACAATATACAAACATTATAATGAGTATTCAAGCTATAAGCTCCATCTCATTGTAAACCCTAATTTTACATTGTTTCAAAAACATTAATGTAGTTGTTTTACCTTGGTCTTTGAAGAGAGTTTGGATATATAACAAGAGAGGACTCCACCTAGTCCATGAAGAGTTGGAATGAAGCTAGAACAAAGTCACACAAAGAGCTCCATCAATGGGTATTTTCGGTCACCACAAAAACATGTAGGAAATGTAGTTTTTATTTGAGATTCCTTACCTAGAAGCAAGGGAGAGTAATAATATGTCAAAATACAAGCTCAAGCTCCTTCAATGGTGGAACTCCTTGGCACCGAAATGGGGCTCTTGAAGTTTTGAGAAGATAGGAATGAAGAGCTTGATGAGAGGAAGAGATTGGTGGTGTTTGTTTTTGATTTGGACAAGTGAGCTAGATTTTACAAGAGGTCAAAGATGGAGATGGTGGTGTGTACTATTGCAAACCGTGAGAGAATGAAGAAGAGAGGTTGAAGAAGGTGTTTGAAACCGTGGGAAATGAAGGAGAAATGAGAGAATGAAGATAGAACTTACTTTTAGGAGATATTTATGCTTTATAAAGCAAAAAGGTAACTTAATTAGTTTTCTTTACTTACTTATCATATTAACTAGAGAGTGGTGAGTCACCACACTTAGAAAACCGGCCCCCTATAATATAATGAGGGTATTTTTGTCTTTGTTTGTCAATTTAATTACTTATGACAACATATGTTACACACTAGTTAATAAAAATCACTATTCACCAAAATAAGGCACTTAGAAGTGAAATTTTTGATTTCCTATTGATATATCCACCCAAATGTGATACTATATAGTACACATATATATATATTTAAGAGTAATGATGGACATTTAGCCACTCAAAACTCATTTACAAGACAATTTTTCAAAAATGTGCTTTAAGACTTCTTAAAGCACATTTTGTGTTTTAACTTGTTTTCAAGCTTGGTTTTCTTTGGTAATTGATTTAATATGTTCATTAATATATAAATAAGGTCTTGGTAAGTTCATTAGGTCTTACCCAAGCTTATTCCAAGCTTAGAGCACATTTTAGCTCTTATTGACTTTAAAGCACATTTTGTGTTTTCTTTTTGTTTAAATTTGTTTACTAATGTTTCTAAGACTCTTTTTAGTCTTAGTAAATCATGTTTTAATGTTTAATCAACATACCAAGGTTTGGGGTATTTCAATATACCCCCCTTAAAAGAACTTTGTCCCCAAAGTTCACACTTCCCACATATCTTAATATTAGAACACGGGGGAACACTTGTAAAAACAATACTTCCAAAACATCATTACCAACATTACCATCATTCTTACACCACAACGGACTCAGGGTCCAAACCACATAATACCATTCAGACATAACGGTCTGTAACATAACATAGACAATGTATATAATACATGTCGAACACATCCACAACCGAAACGGCTCTACCCCCCTTAAAAGGGGTACACCCCGTACCCTATACATATAAACACTAAGAATCAAACAATGACGGGTGCTTCGCCTTCATCTTATCTTCCAGCTCCCAAGTGGCCTCCTCAACGTCCTGGTTAGACCAGCGGACCTTCACCAGTCTCACGGACTTATGGCGAGTGTCTCGAGTCTTAGTATCCAGAATCCGTACGGGAGTCTCCACTGATCGCATGGTCGGCTCTAAGGTTAGCCTTTCCGGCTGAAGCACATGAGACGGATGAGACATATACTTCTTCAACTGGGACACATGAAATACATCATGTACCTTGCCCAGTTCGGCGGGTAAATCAAGTCTATAAGCTACCGGGCCGATCCGCTCCGTCACAACATAAGGACCCACATATTTCGGGCTCAACTTGCCCTTCTGGCCAAAACGAATACTCCCTTCATGGGGGATACCCTAAGAAATACCTGATCGCCTACGACGAACTCCAGGTCACGTCTGCGCACATCAGCGTACGACTTCTGTCTATCCTGCTTTCATGTTAGCCCGGATCTGGCGAACTTCTGCCTGAACCTGTTCGAGATACTCTGGTCCTATAATGACCGTCTCACTCGACTCATCCCAGCATAAAGGCGTGCGGCATGGTCTACCGTACAATGCCTGGAAGGGAGACATCTTGATCGAAGCATGGTAACTGTTGTTGTAACTAAACTCGATCAGATGTAACTTATCAATCCAGCTGGTCTGAAAGTCAAGTGCACATGCATGTAACATATCCTCAAGTGTCTGGATGGTGCGCTCACTCTGACCATCTGTCTGTGGGTGAAACGCTGTGCTCAATTTCAGTTCAGTACCTAGTGCCTCTCATGTAGACTTCCAATATCTGGATAGGAATCTGGTATCTCTGTCAGATACTATCGTTTTCGGAACCCCATGATGTCTTACAATCTCTCTGTCGAAGAGCTCTGCAAGCTTAGCACTTTAGGTGTCCTTCATCGGTGAATACGAGCCACCTTGGTCAGTCGGTCTAACCAAACACAAATTCATATTCAGACCTCCCCTTGTAGGCGGAAGCCCTACCACGAAGTCCATAGATATGTCATGGAACTTCCACTCCGGCACTGGCATTGGCTGCACCATACCACCAGGCCGTCGGTGCTCAAACTTGACCTTCTGACAAGTGAGACACCTCAACACATAATCATTTACATCCTTTTTCATTCCAGCCCACCAGAAATAACGTTTCATACCCTTATACATCTTTGAAGCTCCGGGGTGAATCGATGTCGTAGAACAATGGGATTCACTCAGTATGCGCTCCTTCAGCTCAGCGCTACTCCTCGGTATACACAACCGGCCATTAAGCCTAATCAGGTCATCATCGTGGAGTCTGAAGTCGTACTTCTGACCCTCGAATGTGCCATCAATAAGCTTCTGTCTAATCTCCACCATATACTGATCCGTCATCTGAGCACTCCGCACCTCTTCAACCAAGCCAGTATGAGAGACTAGCGAATGGAGAGAGTGTGCTCGGACTCAATGCGTCAGCTACCACATTTGCCTTACCCTCCTTGTACTGTAAATTGATGTCATAATCATTTAGAACTCGACCCACCTTCTTTGCCTCATGTTCAACTCTTTCTGAGTGAATAAGTATTTCAAACTCTTGTGGTCGGAATAGATTGTCACGCTTACCCCATACAAATGATGTCGCCATATCTTCAGTGCGAAGACAATGGCCCCCAATTCTAAGTCGTGGGTAGGGTAGTTCTCCTCATGCTTCTTCAGCTGTCGGGAGGCGTAAGCCACGACCTTCCCGTGTTGCATCAACACACAACCCATACCCCTGCCTGATGCGTCGCAATAGACCTCAAAACCATCTGGACCGTCTGGTAATGTCAGAACCGGTGCAGATGTCAGAGCATCCTTGAGACTCGTGAAAGCACTCTCACAGTCGACTGTCCACTCGAATGGTGCATCCTTTTTCATCAAGGAAGTCATCGGCTTCGAGACACTGGAGAAGTCCTTCACAAACCTCCTATAATAACCTGCCAGACCGAGGAAGCTCCTGATGTCGGTAACTGTCTTCGGCCTAGGCCAGGTGCGCACTGCATCTATCTTTGCCGGATCAACAGCGATCCCGGCCTCAGAAATCACATGTCCAAGGAAGGATACTTGGTTCAACCAAAATTCACACTTAGAAAATTTAGCATACAGCTGATTCTTTCTCAATGTTTGCAATACATCTCTCAGGTGGCTTTCATGCTCACCTCTCGATTTCGAATACACAAGTATGTCATCGATGAAGACTACCACTGATTTGTCCAACTGATCTTGGAACAAACGGTTCATTAAGTCCATGAACTTTGCTGGTGCATTTGACAAGCCAAACGGCATAACTGTGAACTCATAATGCCCATACCTAGTTCTGAATGCTGTCTTTTCGATATCACTGTCACGGATGGCAATCTGGTGGTATCCGGAACGTAGGTCTATCTTGGAGAATACTGATGCTCCCCTCAGCTGATCAAATAGATCGTCGATGCGTGGTAAAGGGTAACGGTTCTTCACCGTAACAGCATTCAGCTCCCGATAATCAATACACAGGCGGAGGCTACCGTCCTTCTTCTTCACGAAGAGGACCGGCGCTCCCCATGGTGAAACACTAGGGCGGATAAAGCCCTTGTCGAGTAGGTCTCTCAGCTGCTCCTTGAGCTCTGTCATCTCTGCTGGAGCCATACGATAAGGCGCTTTCGCAATGGGTCCGGTGCCCGGAACTAGATCAATCTCAAACTCAACCTCTCGTGCTGGCGGCATGCCCGGCAGTTCCTTAGGAATACATCAGGAAACTCCGACACTACCGGCACATCTGGGCTAAACTCAGGGTCTCTCTCTATGTCCTGGACATAGCAGAGGTATACATCATTTCCTCGTCGCAACTCACGATACATGGCCATGGCGGTGATGATCTGTGTCGAAGGCTCCCTGGGCCTCTGGCGGTATGATATAGTAACCCCAGATGGACTCCGAAGAAGCAGTCGATGCTCGGCACATAGGATTCTACCCTTGTACTGCTCCAACCAGTTCATCCAGACAATCACATCAAAACCTAGTCCGTCGAACTCTATCAAGTCGATCGGAAACTCCTCATCCATGATTCAAACAACAGTATCTCGGTAGTAGCGGGTACACCTGATCCGCTCTTTCGACGGGAGAGTGACCACGAAGTCTGGCATCTCTTCACCGTCTAACCCCAGCCTCTTCGCAAATGATAGCGAAATGAATGTGTGTGAGGCTCTAGAGTCGAACAAGATCGATGCATCCACGCCATTCACTGGAAAGGTACCGGTGAGGATTGTGCCGCTCTTGCCGGCTTCTGCCTTATTGCAGACACTCAGTATACCTCCCGTTCCGAGTGCACAGCCTAATTCATTGGCAAACTCATAAGTATACGGTAGTAACACGTTGATACACTCCAAAACAACATCCCTTTATTCATTAACACAGTCTTTACACCATAAGTTGGTTACATTGTAGACATGGCTAGATATAGCTCCTTATCAAACAACTGGCTTAATACATTACATGATTACACAAGGCTCAAAACTGCCTGAAAGTCAAATTCAAACGTCCGGGTTTCAGATGTGTGGCATTTACCACTGTCGATGGTGCGGTATTCAATTTAATCTTCTTGATACCGTGGTATAACATCCTTGATTGTCCTCCCATGATTAATACATCACCTGACTTCAACACTAGCTTCTTTGCGAGATCACCACGCTTCTGCTCGCCGTACATAAACACTGCGGTATCACCAATGGACCAAGACACCACGGGTACTCCCTTATTTAGAGACTCGGGTGACTCGTCCTTATCTTGGTGTAACCCCAACCGTCCACCTTTCTGGTAGAAGTTCACAATGCATAAGTCTGCTTCCACGTTCGGAATCGGTTCCGATTCAAGTTGCTGAGCAATTCCCACGGTGTGGTTAACAACCGCAAGGAACTCCTCAGGTATGCCTGGTACAGTTGCTCCGTCTTCAGCTCGCACATCCTGATATGACTTGGTGTAGGGATTCCAGTCCTTACCCATGCACATCATCTTCAGCTTCATCTTCGAACCGCTCGGGTATTCGGGTGTGTAGAAACCTCCTGGTGCTGCTCCAAGTTCGTTGCAACGTCTGATGATGTGGATTTGTGCTTCCGGTGTCAGGTATCCATTTAAGAGTATCATACCTGGTTGGATAACCTGACATTGCTCCAGTGGGAATTCGGTGATGCTGATGGTGGTCTCTTCAGGGTTTGGTGTGGGCGGGATTGGATAACAGATATTGAAGGTTCCTAAGTTTTCCACATTGTCTAATTTAGGTGTCTCTCACATCATTATTTAACTCATTACTTAGGTGGTTGTACATTAGACTCACTAATACAACACTCATGCATGAAATGCGGTAAGCAATCACTTTTTCATTTAACAGTTTAGGCGGTACCTGGTCTCGAAGAGGATCCTGGTGCCTCAGACCGGTCCACCACATTCAGGGCGGCCTTGCCGGACCCCGTACCCTTCCCCTTCTGGGATTCAGTGTACTTCTTGTCAGAAGTCTGCTGATGATCGCCTTCGGGCTTTCGGTGGTCGTGGTAGTTTACCCTTCCACTGCCCCTTTGGCTTATAGTTCCTGCTGTTGGGTTCGTCCAGCACTCAAATCACGGTGCCCCATCTTCTGGCAGTGACGACACTCACATCATTCCCCTTGCAGTCTTTGCCGGGGTGGTCTCCGTTACACCACTTACAGTAAAAGTGGCGCTCCGGTCCAGAACCCGCGCTAGCTGCTATAACAACACACAATCAATACTCACTTCCCATCTTAATAACATACACCTCATCTAGATACACATGATTAAGTAATTATCCTTAGGCGGGTAGGAGCGTAGAGGCTTCGCCGCATACGCATACGTGAGCTTCAGTGGCTCATCAGCTGTAGTGGTCTGGGCTTGGCCCTTGTCACCCTGGTACTGACTCTTCTAGGGCTGAGGGTAGGGTTTCTTTTTCTTTCCTCCCCCATACCCTTGCTGACCCTGGCCCTCGTTCGTGGCCTTACGCTTGTGCGCATTCTCCTCGTCCCTCAAACGGACGGTAATTTCAACCTTAGCAGCGGCATGATAGCACTCCTGCAAGGTGGTATACTCAGCTGGCCCCATCCCATAGCAGAGACGGTGGCTAAGACCATTGTAGAACCGGTTCACCAACACTCGGTTCGAGTACCCAAGGTCTGGTAACAGGTGGATAAGGCCGGTGAATGCGGTGTAGTAGTCATCAACCGACATCTTATCCCCCTGCCTCAGACTGTCCAGCTCGAGGCGCTTGGCCTCCTGCACATGTACAGGGTAATACTTGGCTCGCAGTAGAGCCGTGTACTCCCTCCAACCAAACTCAGGATCAGCCATCCTATCCTCTTTCACCAACTTCCACCAACTCTGTGTCGTACCCTTCAAGTAGTAAGCGGCAAGATGGACCTTAGCTTCAGTAGGTACTGCCAAGGTCTCGTAGGCGGTCTCCAGTTCGGAGATGTACGCCTCCAGCTTTCGAGGATCGGTCTCCCCATTGAATGATGGCGGTCTCAGATCAGCCAACGCCTTGACCCAATTGGTCTCTCGTGGCGGTGGTGGTGGTGGCTGAACTCCGGGCTGTTGCCCTTGCTGTAATGCAGCAACCATCTGGGGTACCATCTGGGCTACGGCGGCTGCTACTACCTCAGCCATGGTCTGTGCCGTAGTATCATCGCCCTGGTCACCCATACCTCCAGTACCGCGCCCGCGGCCTCTACCTCGTGGTCTACCTGCCATCTGAATTCATATGAACATTTCATTAGCCTCATGCTTGCACACTTATCGGTCCAACGGTCGTAACACTTCCCGATAGTAAGGTATTTCCACACTTAGTTAGTGGTTAACCTTTCTAAATCTGTTCACTTAGGTAACTATGGTTAGGTTTCCTAACTCGGTATATTTCTAGCTCGGTATTCTAGTCATCAGAGCGATACTTCGCTCTGATACCACTTTTTGTAACACCCCTACTACGCCCCTCTCAACTACTGAAATCGCAGCGGAAAACCAACCAACAATAATTAGACGCTTTGGTGTTACAACACCGTCAACCACCCACGTGGTTAACTAGGCAGAATAAATACAAGTGTATCGGTCTGATGATCAGACTCCCGAGCATAGATCCTAACATCCACACATATACATATATCCAACCATACCGAGTATTTAATTTACATCACACCTACCAACTGTAAACATCCATCACTGTTTAACAAACGGTACCAAAATGTAATGCCTCGGGAGCACAGGCGCATCCCGGGCTCAACAAGCAAAACAACCAAAAGTACATCATCGACCTAGGATCTAGAGCCACTCCGCTTCTTCGATCCTCATCCTGCAGTAAAATATGGAGCCCCCGGGGGGGTCAGCAACCTTTGCTGGTATGGTTAACGCGCAGCCCATCGGCTACCGGGATACGCGCAACCAATTGTCATGATAACATGGCATTCATTTTAAAACATCCAACATAAATATACCATAGCATAGCAAGGGAAGTTGCATAGCACAACAACAATACATAACACCATAAAATCGGTTCTCATAAGGAACCTTCCACCATAGTTAGTATACATAGTGAGCCTAGAGATTAATGCCAATCTCATGCTAAGCTCGTTACCAACCTCGTTACTGTCCAGTTATATCGAACGGTTAACTTATACCCAAGGTGTGTCGGATATAGTAATCCCAAGCACACCGAAAAAACATTCGTATGCCCCTGTGGCCCGACGTGAGTCAGTAACTAGCTTTGGATAAGCTAAGGGAAGGTAGAAACCAAATTGGAATACAACCTATACATACACCAAGAGAGCCGAACCGGATATGACATCGACTCCCGTACTCACACGCGTGGCCGGAACATACCGGACTCCTCACTCCCCCCGATTAGCACTTGTTAGTGATCACACAATGTTTTGTTAAGTCATATACAAGCAAATATTTAGGTCTTGTTAGACAACCAAGGGGAAGGAGTCACAACATTACAACATCATAATGTATAACAACTGTAAACTCTTTTCATGCCTTAATCTTATAAGGTCGTAACACACAGAACAACAAACAACACCCAAGCCGGTGTAAACCGGTAGACAACAGACTGCAAGAAAACCATACCTTGGTCCTTGCCTCGATTGGTTTCCTCCGTAGGTCACTCCTATACATAATTAATAACGTCGGTTAATTATTTATTCAATTCAAACTTGTTAAGTATTTAACATGATTGTATGACATGTTTTAATGTCTATCTTACCCTAGGTTACCTTCATTATACACCCTAGGGTTTACTACATAAGTCACATTCTTTTCTGTTTTTTTTTTAAGTTTTGGTATGTCCGACCCACCGTCCGACCCACAACTGGTCGGACCCTTCCAGTGGTTTTCGGGTCTGAAGAACCTTACCTTGTCCGACCCATGTCCGACCCAACCTTCTGGGTCGGACCATTCCAGAGAACTTCATCGACCTCAGAACATACATGTCCGACCCATGTCTGACCCACCCTTATGGGTCGGACCATTACAGAACATTTTACCGCCTTACAAACAAGCCCGTCCGACCCACGTCCGACTCACTCGACTGGGTCGGACCATTCCAGAACATTTTCCCTCTTTGAAACATGACCGTCCGACCTATGTCCGACCCACCCTTCTGGGTCGGACCATTCCAGAACAATTTCCTGACGTCTAACAGAGGCTGTCCGACCCAAACTTGGGTCGGACCCCTGGGTCGGACGTCCTCTAAACTTACCCAAACTTTGTCAAATCTTAACCAAACTTCTCCTAAAGCCTCTTAATGTCTCCTAACAACATTTGGTACCCTTATATCCACATACAACATCCATAAAACTCATTTTCTAATTCCTTAAGCCTTTACTTAACTCCTTGTAAAATTCTTTAACACTTACAACATTTTATACTAGGTTTCTAAATGGTGTTTCTCACCTATGATAACTACTATCCCAAAATGATTTCTCCTCCTCTTAACATCATCTCTTAAGCATTATTTCTCACAACTAACTCCTTATGTCATTCTTGAAATTCTTTTCCAAGTGTACACTTTCTCCTTATTTTAACCAAAGTTTTGCCTAAGTCTTTACCTAAGTCCCAAAATGACTTTGGTACATACCTAAAACCTCAAGCTCATGCCTAAGTCCTTGTTACACTCTAGAACACTTGAGACATTATATCTCCTCTTGTAAAACACCTAGTCATTTCTAACACCTCTAATCACCAAACCTTATGTAAACACTTAGAACTTCTTGCTTTTACCTAAATTTTGCCATGGATTCCCCTAGAACTTACTAAGCCTAAACACTTTGCTTTCTCCATTAACACACAAGCACACCTAGAATCACCAAGAACACTCTCATACACACTTCACCAAATTCACACTACATCACAATATGCGTAATTTAATTGCATGGCACTTAGGCCCTTAAAATGCATGGCTCTTAGGCCCTTAAAATGCTACTCTTAACACTGAATTTCCACAATATATATGCCTTTGACCTGCAAATAACACTCAACACACATAGGCCTTTTACTAGTCTCTTGAGAACCCTTTACTAAGTCATTCACCATTTGCTCTTTAGGTAGTTTTAATAAGCATTATAAGATCATTTCTCCTAAGGCATTAAACAACATTAGGTTAGTAGATTTACCACTTTTCCAAACAACTTCTTTTCTGTTTCCTTAAAAAAACCGGTAAGGTATTGATTCCTTGTCAGCTCTAACAATATACAAACATTAATGAGTATTCAGCTATAAGCTCCATCTCATTGTAAACCCTAATTTTACATTGTTTCAAAAACATTAATGTAGTTGTTTTACCTTGGTCTTTGAAGAGAGTTTGGATATATAACAAGAGAGGACTCCACCTAGTCCATGAAGAGTTGGAATGAAGCTAGAACAAAGTCACACAAAGAGCTCCATCAATGGGTATTTTCGGTCACCACAAAACATGTAGGAAATGTAGTTTTTATTTGAGATTCCTTACCTAGAAGCAAAGGAGAGTAATAATATGTCAAAATACAAGCTCAAGCTCCTTCAATGGTGGAACTCCTTGGCACCGAATGGGGCTCTTGAAGTTTTGAGAAGATAGGAATGAAGAGCTTGATGAGAGGAAGAGATTGGTGGTGTTTGTTTTTGATTTGGACAAGTGAGCTAGATTTTACAAGAGGTCAAAGATGGAGATGGTGGTGTGTACTATTGCAAACCGTGAGAGAATGAAGAAGAGAGTTGAAGAAGGTGTTGAAACCGTGGGAAATGAAGGAGAAATGAGAGAATGAAGATAGAACTTACTTTTAGGAGATATTTATGCTTTATAAAGCAAAAAGGTAACTTAATTAGTTTTCTTTACTTACTTATCATATTAACTAGAGAGTGGTGAGTCACCACACTTAGAAAACCGGCCCCCTATAATATAATGAGGGTATTTTTGTCTTTGTTTGTCAATTTAATTACTTATGACAACATATGTTACAAACTAGTTAATAAAAATCACTATTCACCAAAACAAGGCACTTAGAAGTGAAATTTTTGATTTCCTATTGATATAGCCACCCAAATGTGATACTATATAGTACACATATATATATTTAAGAGTAATGATGGACATTTAGCCACTCAAAACTCATTTACAAGACAATTTTCAAAATGTGCTTTAAGACTTCTTAAAGCACATTTTGTGTTTTAACTTGTTTTCAAGCTTGGTTTTCTTTGGTAATTGATTTAATATGTTCATTAATATATAAATAAGGTCTTGGTAAGTTCATTAGGTCTTACCCAAGCTTATTCCAAGCTTAGAGCACATTTTAGCTCTTATTGACTTTAAAGCACATTTTGTGTTTTCTTTTTGTTTAAATTTGTTTACTAATGTTTCTAAGACTCTTTTTAGTCTTAGTAAATCATGTTTTAATTTTTAATCAACATACCAAGGTTTGGGGTATTTCAAGAGCTCATAGAAGAAAGGCACAAACCTTCACTTACTTGGTTTACAATTTACACCCAACGAAGACAACCAAGATGGTAATAACCTGGGCAGTTGCGGTTATAATCAATAGAGGAGAAGAGAGAATGAAGAAAATGGCACAAGAAGAGGCGAGAAGCGAAATGCGGGCATAAGTTTTCCCAAGAGCTGAAAATGCTCTATCCAAACAGCAGAAAGGAAAAGACAACATATATTGTGCAAAGATGTCAACACAAAATGCTACCAAAATGCTGGGCCCGAACGGACTCTAAGAAGTTTCATAATTTATACCATGATTTTGAACTTGTTTTTCATATGCACAATTTTTATAATTCAAAATATGTCATTTTTGCACAAAAATGACTATTTTGCCCTTCGACTTCACTAACCATGTTCAAGTTTACAATATGCCATATTTTTTTGTAATGATTACTTTTCCTTTTGCTGCTCAAATTCAAACAATTCACTAATATCCCATCAAATTATAAAAGTTCACAATATACCACTAAATTTTTTTAATGTTCCAACGACAAAATTCCTATTCTAATGGCTAGTTTCATGTCTAATGGCTAGTTCTTTTTATAAAACCTTTAATTTGTCATACTAAAATTTAGTAACCATACAAAGTTTTTAGTTGTGCTCACATCCTCAATCAATGAAAAGTTTCAAACAATACACTAACAATCCAACATTTTATTATGAAAAGAGGAATTTGAAGACCCTGAAAAATAGAAGAATATAGGACAATGAAAAACGTAGGGGAAAGAGGGCTTCCAACAAGTGTAACGGTTATCATTGTTATGAATATAATAAGAGGACCTAAAAGGTGGGCCAACAGCTAAGAAAAAAGAGTAGTTTCTTATAAAGAAACAACTATAAAAGATAATTTTGTTGCAGGACAGTTATCTCAAGAGGTAAGGTCATCATCTACAACTATTTAAAAAAAGGACAAAAAAAGAAGAAAGGAAAAAGAAACAAGAAGGATGGTGGTTCATCAAATGTAGGTGCTTAAACATGACATTTATATGAGTTTTGTTTGAAATTTTTTGTTGATAGTGGTGGTGCACATTGCTAAAAGCTATATATGATACTGAATAGTTTAGTGTGACATCAGAGAGGTTTTATAGCAAAAAAAACTAGTTGTTAGCCATGAAAATAGCTATTTGAGCAATGATATGGTCGTTAGAACAATAAAAAAATTAGTAGCATATTGTGAAATTTTAAATTTTTAGTGACATATTATGAACTTTTAAAATCTGAGCAATAGGAGAACAACTAGTCTTCTTAAAATAAAAAGTGGCATATTGTGAATTTGAAACATGGTCTACGAAGTCGGGGGCACAATCATTTTCCAAGACAATAATGGCATATTGTGAATTAAAATAAAATTTGTGGCATACGCAAAATAGGATTCAAAATCATGGTATTTGATGAATTAAAAACTTTTTAGTGGCATATATGAATTTTCCCGTTTTAGAAAAAAAAGGTTTTCAACATTGAAAACATTGAAAATGTTTAAATACTTTTGGGAAAATTCACAATATACCCCTGTTTTCTTTCGTAACTCACAATATACCCTCTTTTTGAAACTTTGTCACAAGATACCCCTGTTTTCTTGGCTAATTCACAAAATACCCCTTTTTAAAAATGGCGTTAAATATTCCGTTAACCTCCCCTGGAAAATGACTATTTTGCCCCTGACCCGTTTTTTCTTTTTTTTTGAAAAATTCGCAGTTTTTTTGGCTACTTTTTTTTTGAAAAATTTTAAATTTTATAATATACCCCTATTTAAGTTTGTTGTTCATGAAATACCCCTTTTTATGTTTTGAAGTTCATAAGATACCCCTGTTTATGTTTTGCAGTTCACGAAATACCTTTATCACCCCCCCTCCCCCAAACTTTTGAAAATTTGTAAAATGCTCTTATAAATTTTTGAAAAATACAAAATAACATAATGTTTTAAAGAACAATAGTGTCAAGATTTTTTTTTTGCCCCCCCTAAACAAAAGTTCTGGTCCGCTACTGAGTTCGACTAAGAGGTAGCCTTTTTAAACCCAATACTTGTGACATTATTGTTTGTCCACATGACTCAATCAATCTACTCTTTACTTGAAGGTATTTACCTAACTATGTAAATAATCCATGCTATACTAGTTTGTCTCTGGTAATATATTATAATTGTGTCTAATTGTGAATGACAGGGATTCGTACTCAGCTATTGGTGAGACATTCCGAGAGACAAGAAACTCAGAGAACTGGAATGCAAACAACATTTGTCCTAGGATTATGAAGAGGTTAAAGGCACTTGAAAAACAAGAGAAAACTAGACGATGCTTTACCAGGGCATCAGGGTGATAAGGGTATTTTGTGAACTACTAAACATAAACAGGGGTATCTTATGAACTTCAAAACATAAACAGGGGTATTTCGTGAACAACAAACTTAAATAGGGGTATATTATAAAATTTAAAATTTTTCAAAAAAAAAATAGCCAAAAAAAAGTGAATTTTTCAAAAAAAGAAAAAACGGGTCAGGGGCAAAATAGTCATTTTCCAGGGAAGGTTAACGAAATATTTAATGTCGTTTTTAAAAAGGGGTATTTTGTGAATTAGCAAAGAAAACAGGGGTATCTTGTGACAAAGTTTCAAAAAGAGGGTATATTGTGAATTATGAAAGAAAACAGGGGTATATTGTGAATTTTCCTAATACTTTTAAGTGACATAGTCAAGTTGACAAACAATATAGGGAAATTTCATGATATGCTACTATATTTTTGGCAAATTCATGAAATGCCCTAAAAAAAGAAAGTCACAAAATGCTACTATATTTTTTCAAAGTTCCATGAAATGCCACTATAGTCATCAACCATTAGTACACACGACAAAAATACCTCTACTAGTTAACAAAGTACTTTTAGAGTTCACAATATGCCCTTAATTGTTAAAAAATCATTAAAATTCACAAAAAATCAAAATACTATAAAAATGTAAAAAAAATTGAAAAAAATGAAAGAACATTGAAAAAAATCAAAAACAATATTATAAAATATTGAAATAAATAAATATTTCATAGATTTTAAAAATTATTCAGTACCATAAAAAGAATATAGAGTTTTAAACACATAATTAATACCAATTAAGTACCATATTTTATACCAATTAAGTACCATAATTTATACCAATTAAGTACCATAATTTATACCAATTAAGTACCATAATTCATACCATACATTTTTTATATTATATTTTTTCTACCAATTTAAATTATTTATTCAAAAAATTATATTATATTTTTTAACTAATATTCAGAAACATTATTCTAAACATTTGTATTCTATTTGTAGATAACTTAATAACATAATATTTTGTAGATAAAAAATTATTATGTCATAAAGTTATATGCAAAATATAATATAAATTTAAATAAAACTTTGAAAATAATAGTTAAAAAATAAAAAAAATTATTTTGAATAAATAAAAATTAAATTACAAAAATATAAATGATTTATTCAAATAAATTATATTATTTCAAATTTTTTTTCAAAATAGTTATATTATTTTTTTAACTAATATTTGACAAAAGATTATGCCATAAATTTATCTACAAAATAAAATATAAATTTTTTAAAAAATAATATTTCTAAATATTAGTTCAAAATATAAAATAATTTATTTTAAGTAAATCTGTAACACCCCTACTTTAAACTTAACAATAAACCAATACCACAGCGGAAACTTATAACTTAACGGTAACTAAACGAGTTGGTGTTACACGCCGTTAGCCACCCACGTGGCTAACAAGGCAGAATACATACATTAGTATCGGTCTGATGCACAGACTCCCGAGCATAATTACTAACATCCATAAATACAACCAACTATACCGAGTATACATATTTACAAACCATCACTGTAAACCATTACTACCCAAAATATACCACCGCGGGAGCACATGCGCATCCCGGGTCCAACATCCAAAAACTACCAAAAGTATTTCATAACACCTAGGATCTAAAGCCACTCCGCTTCCTCGATCCTCATCCTGCAAAATAAAATATGGTGCCCCGAAGGGGCTCAGCAACCCATGGCTGAAATGATTAACGTGCAGCCCGTCGGCTACCGGGATATACGCAACCAATTGTGATGATAACATGGCATTCATTTTAACATACAACATAAAAGGGTATAGCAAATAACATTGCATAGCAACAACAACATATAACATAACAGAATTGTTTCACTTTAGGAAACAACCCAAACATCAGTTAGTCAACTTGGTAAGCCTAGAGAATGATCTCACTCTCATGTTAAGCTTGTTACATAACTCGTTACCGTTCTGTTGCCGAACGAATAACTTAACCCAAAGACGTGTCGGATATAGTGATCCAAGCACACCGTACATATAATCCCCCTAGTCCGATCAATAGTCAGATAGGTAAGCCTGGGTTAAGCTTGTGGGTGATTGTAATCCAAGAAGGAAAAACAACCATAACATAAAGAGGGTCGAATCTGATTCAGATATCGACTCTCGTACATACACGCGTGACCGGAATGACCGGATTCCTCACTCCCGGTTAATCACTTGTTAGAAGTCCCATTGTCGGTACTTAACACAATAAATCACAGGTAAATGTTTAGGCCCAGTTAGGCATACAAGGGAGATGGAATACGCTTATTAACACAAACCACGTCCAACTCATACATAGCCGTAGTTAGAACGTTCCTTAAGTCGGAACGTTAAAACCGAGTACCGCACTCTTACGTATCCTAGTTTGGTTAACTAACGGGTTAGCACGTAATCGAGGTTAACGGTACCAGTACACTCACGTCACAATAATAATAATGACTGTAAACTCATTTCATGATTTAAGTCTTACAAAGTCATAAACACTCAGAAAACCAACAAACACACAAGCCGGTGTAAACCGGTAGCAAACAGACTGCAAGAAAACCATACCTTGGTCCCTGCTGCGTTCGAGTTCCACCGACAGCAACTCCTATACATGATTGATAATGTCGGTTAATTACCTTATTTAACTTCCAATTTACTAAGTGTTTTACATGATTACATGACACGTTTTTACACTTACTTACACTTGATTATCCTCATTATTCCCACTAGGGTTTACTACATAAGCCACATTTACATTTATGTTTTTTTTATAAGTATGGGCCAACCAACCCACCGACCGACCCAACCTTCTGGGTCGGTCGGAGACAGAAACTTCTCCGGCTTAATTCTTTACACTTGGCCGACCCACGACTGACCCAAGACCATCTGGGTCGGTCCGCTCCATAACCTTTTTGATTCATTAAACCTTGCCCGACTGACCCAAAACCCTCTGGGTCAGTCCGTTCCAGAAACTTACCCGCTGCCTTATTACAGTCTGACCGACCCGACCAGGGTCGGTCCCCTGGGTCAGTCGACTGCAGAACTTTCCCAAAACTTGTCAAATTTTCTCCAAACTTTTCCTCAAGTCTCCTAATGTGTTCTAACATCATTTGGCACACTAAAACCTTCATATATCATCCACCAAACTCATTTTCTAACTCACTTCTAAACTCCTCAAACACTCACTCATTTCCTTACAAAATTCCTAACACTTATAATATTTTCCTTAAGTTTCTAAGTGGTAATTTATGCCTACATTATCAACTAACCATAGTGTTCTCCACAACATGATAACCACTCCTAAAGAATTATTTTATATCCCAATCATTCCCTTTTCACAAGCTTATCAAGTCTTTCTCACAAGTTCATTCTTACTCTTTTACAAGACACTACTCTTTTCTTATTTACCAAAATTTGCACAAGACTTATCCACGCTCTCACCATGACCTTGGTGTATCTCAAATCTACCATTTAATCTCTAAACTTCCATGGACAATGCCTAAGTCATCTTAATGTTTATAAACACTCTAATTCCCTTTTCTTTCACCAAGTTAACCCTTAACACTTCCTAGTACAACCTAGCTCACCAACCTCATTTAAACACCTAAAAATTCCTTATTCACTCACCAAGTCTTGACATAGTTTCACTAACATTTTCTTACACTAAAACACATAGTTTTTCACCTTTAAGCAATCAAGGACATTCATCCACACAAGAATGTTCTTTACACCCAACTAAACCTTAAACCACACTACATCACAATATAGTGCATAAACTTAAATTGCTTGGCACTCAGGCCCTTAAATTGCATTAATCTTAAACACTGAATTTCCACTTATTAAATGCTTTTGACCTGCAAATACACACAACTTCACATATGTCTTTAATAACCTCCTTGAGGATAGTTTTCTAACTCATTTCCCATTGGCTCCTTAGGTAGTTTATTAACCATTTTAAGCTCAATTTCCTAAGATACAAACACTACATTAGGTTAGGTTGTTTACCTCTTTCCTTCAAGATTTTTTTCTTGTTTTCTTGGATTGAAAATCAGCAAGGAACTTGATCACTTCTCAATCTTCTAACCATACACACATATAAGGGTAATGAGCTTTACGATTCATACTTAAACTCATATATAAACCCTAGATTTTTATAAGTGTTTTAAAACATTAAAATGGAAGTTTACCTTGGAATTGAATGAGGATTGGATTAAGTAGCAAGAGAGGACTCCTCCTAGTCCCTTGGAGTTTGAATTAAGCTAAGAAAAGAGCAAGAGAAAGCACCATCAAGAGGTGATTCTCGGTCACATACAAAAATGAGAGGAAATGTAGTTTTTCTTTGGTTTTCCTTACCTTGAAGCAAAGGAGAATGACAAGGTATAAAAAGATGAGATCTTGCTCCTTCAATGGTGGATCTCTATGGCACCGAAATGGTGTTTTTTGAAGATTTGAAAAGACAGAGTTAAAGAGCTTGCTCTAACTAGAAGAATGGTAGTCTTGAATTGATTTTGGAGCATGGAGCTAGGAGTTATAAGCAATTGAAGATGAAGAATGGTAGAGGAGCTGTAGCATAACCGGTTGGGAGAAGAGAGGATGAAGATCGGAGATGGTGGGAACAAGAGGGAAAGAAGAGAATGAAGTGAGAGGTAAGTTTTTGAAAGATATTTAAGTAAAAAGCAAATAGTTAACTTACACGTTATTTCTTGCTTCCTTATTTAACTAGTTAAGTGTGGTGACTCACACTTAAAAACCGGCCCTCTTATCCTCCTTGGGATATTTTATGGCTTATGTTGACCATTTAATTAACTAAGTTGACTTATGTCTTAAACTAGCACTATTTGAGCACTATTCACAAATTAGTGCACATAATTGTGAAATTTTTGATTTCCCATTGATTTAGACTTCCTAATGTGATACTAAGTAGTACACATGTTGATTAAAGAGTAATGATGGGAATTTAGCCACTCAAAACCCATTTCCAAGACAATTTTTCAAAAATGTGCTTTAAGACTCCTTAAAGCACATTTTGTGTTTTAACTTGTTTTCAAGCTTGGTTTTCTTTAGTAATTGGTTTAACATGTCTATTAGCATGTTAATAAACTCTTGGTAAGCCCTTTGAGTCTTAACCAAGGTTATCCCAAGCTTAGAGCATGTTTTTGCTCAAATTGTCTTTATGGTACTTTATTGTGTTTTCTATGGTTTAAATTGTTCACTAATGTTTCTAAGGCACTTTTTAGCCTTAATATACCATAGTTTAAGATTTAAACAACATATCAAGGTTTGAGGTATTTCAATCTACCCCCTTAAAAGAACTTTGTTCCCAAAGTTCACACTTCCCACACATCTATTAAATTAGAACACGGGGATTACTTGTAGAACAACACTTCCATAACAAACATACTTTACATAACATCGGACTCAAGGTCCCGGTAACATAACATTATTTAGACTCAAAGGTCTATGACATAACAACATAGGCAATGTATTTCAATACATGCCGTTGTATTTCAATACATGCCGTACATACATAACCGAAACGTCTCTACCCCCCTTAAAAAGGGGTACGCCCCGTACCTTATACATATGAAAACTAGTGAGTAAACAACGATGGGTACTTCGCTCTCATTCTATCTTCTAGCTCCCAAGTGGCCTCCTCGACTTCCTGGTTAGACCAGAGGACCTTCACCAGTCGAACAGACTTATGGCGAGTGTCTCGAGTCTTAGTATCCAGAATCCGTACGGGAGTCTCCACTGATCGAATGGTCTGCTCCAACGTTAGCCTTTCGGGCTGAAGTACATGAGACATATGAGACATATACTTCTTCAACTGTGATACATGAAATACATCGTGTACCTTGCCCAGCTCAGCAGGCAGATCAAGCATGTAAGCTACCGGGCCTATCCGCTCCGTCACAACATAAGGCCCCACATATTTCGGGCTCAACTTGCCTTTCTGGCCAAAACGAAACACACCCTTCATGGGGAAAACTCTAAGAAATACATGATCGCCCACGGCGAACTCCAGGTCACGTCGGTGCACATCGGCATATGATTTCTGTCTATCTTGAGCTACCTTGATGTTAGCTCGTATCTGGCGTACTTCTGCTTGTACTTGCTCTAGATATTCGGGTCCTATAATGACCACCTCACTCGACTCATCCCAGCATAAAGGCACGTGGCATGGTCTACCATACAAATCCTGGAAGGGAGACATCTTGATCGAAGCATGGTAATTGTTGTTGTAGCTAAACTCGATCAAGTGCAACTTATCAATCCAGCTGGTCTGAAAGTCAAGTGCACATGCACGTAACATATCCTCGAGCGTCTGGATGGTGCGCTCACTCTGACCATCTGTCTGAGGATGGAACACTGTACTCAACTTCAGCTCGGTACTAAGCGCTTCCCGTGTAGATCTCCAGTACCTCGAGAGGAATCTGGTATCCCTATCAGACACAATAGTCTTCGGTACCCCATGATGTCGTACAATCTCTCGGTCGAAGAGCTCTACTAGCTTAGCCACTTTCCAAGTGTCCTTCATCGGTATGAATCGGGCCACCTTGGTCAGTCGGTCAACAACAACCCATATCATGTTCAGACCTCCCCTTGTAGGTGGAAGCCCTACTACAAAGTCCATGGAAATGTCATGGAACTTCCACTCTGGCACTAGCATTACTACACCATACCACCAGGCCGTCGGTGCTCAAACTTGACCTTCAGACAACTGAGACACCTAACTACATAGTCATTGACATCCTTCTTCATTCCAGTCCACCAAAAATACTGTTTCATGCCCTTATACATCTTTGAAGCTCTGAGGTGAATAGAAGTAGTAGAATAGTGGGATTCACTCAGTATGCGCTCTTTCAGCTCGGCGCTACTTCTCGGAATACACAATCGGCCATTCAGCCTAATCAGGTCATCATCGTGGAGTTGGAAATCATACTTCTGACCCTCGAATGTGCCATCAATAAGCTTCTGCATAATCTCTTGCATGTACTGATCCGACATCTAAGCACTCCGTACCTCGTCAACCAAGCTAGAATGAGAGACTAGCGAATGGAGAGAGTGTGCTCGGCAACTCAATGCGTCAGCTACCACATTTGCTTTGCCTTCCTTATACTGGAGGTTGATGTCGTAGTCATTTAAGAACTCGACCCACCTTCTTTGCCTCATGTTCAACTCCTTCTGAGTGAACAAATACTTTAAACTTTTGTGATCCGAATAAATTGTCACCCTTACCCCATACAAATAATGTCACCATATCTTCAAAGCGAAGACGATGGCACCCAATACTAAATCGTGGGTAGGGTAGTTCTCTTCATGCTTCTTCAGCTATCGGGAGGCGTATGCCACGACCTTCCCGTGTTGCATCAACACACAACCCATACCTCTTCCGGATGCGTCACAGTAGACCTCAAAACCATCTGTACCATCTGGTATAGTCATCACTGGTGCAGAGGTAAGAGCATCCTTGAGACTCTGGAAAGAACTCTCACAGTCGTCTGTCCACTCGAATGGTGCATCCTTCTTCATTGAGGAAGTCATTGGCTTCGAGACACTGAAAAAGTTCTTCACAAACCTCCTATAATATCCTGTCAGACCGAGGAAGCTCTGAATGTCGGTGACCGTCTTCGATCTTGGCCAGGTGCGCACTGCATCTATCTTAGCCGGATCAACAGCGAGCCCAGCCTCAGAAATAAAATGACCAAGGAATGAAACTTGGTTCAGCCAGAATTCACACTTGGAGAATTTTGCATACAACTGGTTCTCTCTCAACGTTTACAACACACATCATAGGTGGCTTTCATGCTCACCCCTTGACTTTGAATACACAAGAATATCATCGATGAAGACTACCACTGACTTGTCCAACTGATCTTGGAACAAGCGGTTCATTAAGTCCATAAACATGGCTGGTGCATTGGATAGACCAAACGGCATGACCGTAACTCATAGTGACCGTATCTAGTTCGGAATGCGGTCTCTTCGATGTCACCTTCTCGGATAGTGATTTGGTGGTAACCAGATCGCAAGTCAATCTTGGAGAATATTGATGCTCCTTTCAACTGGTCGAATAAGTCGTCGATACGTGGTAAAGGATAACGGTTCTTCACCGTAACTGCATTCATCTCTCTGTAGTCGATGCAGAGGCGGAGACTACCATCTTCTTCACGAAGAAGACCGGCGCTCCCCATGGTGAAACGTTCGGGCGTATAAATCCCTTGTCGAGTAGGTCTCACAGCTGATCCTTGAGCTCAGTCATCTCAACTGGAGCCATACGGTAGGGCGCCTTCGCTATTGGTCCGGTTCCCGGAACCAATTCAATTTCAAACTCCACTGTCCGTGCTGGCGGCATGCCCGGCAGTTCCTTAGGAAAGACACCAGGAAACTCCGACACTACCGGCACATCTGGGCTAAACTCTGGATCTCTCTCTATGTCCTGAACATAGCAGAGGTATACATCATTCTTTCTTCATAACTCACGATACATAAACATAGCGGAGATAATCTGAGTCGAAGGCTCCCTGGGCCTCTAGCGGTATGAAATGGTAACCCTAGTCGGACTCCGAAGAAGCAGACGATGCTCGGCACATAGGATTCGACCCTTGTACCGCTCCAACCAGTTCATCCCCACAATTACATCGAATCTGAGTCCCTCGAACTCTATCATGTCGACCGGAAACTCTTCATCTCTGATTTGCACAATAGCATCTCGGTGATAGCGGGTACACTTGATCCGTTCTTTTGACGGGAGAGTGACTAGAAAGTCAGGCATCTCTTCACCGTCTAACCCCTGCCTCTTCACAAAAGAAAGCGAGACAAACGTATGTGAGGCTCTAGAGTCGAACAAGATCGATGCGTCCACGCAATTAACTGGGAAGGTACCGGTGAGGATAGTGCCGCTTTTGCCGGCTTCTGCCTCATTACACACACTCAGTATACCTCCCGTTCTGAGTGCACAGCCTAATTCAGTTCATAAACTTTATAAGTACACAGTAACAACACCTTAACATACAACTTGTCTCACTCATTACATGGTTACACAAGGCTTTAGAATTGCCTAAATGTTAAATTCAAATGTCTGGGCTTCATGTGTGTGGCATTGATTACTGTCGGAGGTGCGGTATTCAGTTTGATCTTCTTGATACCGTGATATAGCATCCTCGAATGCCCACCCATGACTAGTACATCTCCTGACTTCAACACTAACTTCTTTGCGAGATCAGCACGCTTCTGCTCACCATACACAAACACTGCGGTATCACCAATGGACCAAGACCCCACGGGTACTCCCTTACTTAGAGACTCGGGTGTTTCGTCCTTGTCTTGGTGTAAACCTAACCATGCACCTTTCTGGTAGAAGTTCACAATACACAAATCTGCTTTAACACTCGGCATTGGATCTGATTCAACTCGCTTAGCAATTCCCACGGCGTGGTTAACGGCCGCAAGGAACTCCTCAGGTATCCTTGGCACGGTTGCTCCGTCTTCCGCTCGCACGTCCTGATATGTCTTGGTGTAAGGATTTCAGTCCTTACCCATGCACATCATCTTCAACTTCATTTTCAATCCGCTCGGGTACTCCGGTGTGTAGAAACCTCTAGGTGCTGCTCCTAGTTCGTCGCATCGTCGGATGATGTGGATTTGTGTTTCGGGTGCAGGTATCCATTTAATAATATCATACCTGGTTGGATAACCTGACATTGCTCCATCGGGAATTCAGCGATGCTGATGGTGGTTTCTTCGGGGTTTGGTGTGGGAGGGAATGGATAGCAATATTGAAGGTTCTCAAGGTTTAGAATTATCTAACTTAGGAAAATTATACATTATACTTTAACTCTTTACTTATATAGTTGTACGTTTATACTTGCTAACACTCATGCATGAAATGCGGTAAGCAATCAATTACTTTGCTTAACAATTTAAGTAGTACCTGGTCTAGAAGAGGGTCCAGCAGCCTCTGACCGGTCTACCACATTCAGGGTGGCCTTGCCAGCTCCCGACCCTTTCCCCTTCTGGGAGTTAGTGTTCCCCTGATCCGAGGATGGCTGATTAATCCCTTTTGGGCCTTCTGTGGTCGCGGCGGCCTTACCCTTCCATTGCCCCTTAGGCCTGTAGTTTCTGCCATTGGGGTTCTGGTAGCACTCGTAGTCACGGTGCCCCATCTTCTTGCAGTAGCGACACTGCACATCATTTCCTTTGCAGTCCTTGCCGGGGGGGGTCTCCGTTGCACCACTTGCAGTAGTAGTGGTGCTTGGATCCAGAGCCCGTACTGGCTGCTAACACATTACACATTCAGTACACACTTCACAACATAACAACACACACTTAAACTCGGTATTCGGAATTAAGTAGTTACCCTTGGGAGGGTAAGAGCGTAGGGGCTTAGCCGCATAGGCATAATTGAGCTGCAACAGCTCCTCAACAGTGGTGGTCTGGGCTTGGCCTTTGCCACCCTGTTGCTGGCCTTTCTGGGACTGGGGATAAGGTTTCTTCTTCTTTCCTCCCTCATACCCTTGCGTGTTCTGGCCCTCGCTCGAAGCCCTGCGCTTGTGCACATTTTCCTCGTTCCACAGTCAGACGGTGATCTCAACCTTAGCAGCGGCATGATAGCACTCCTATTATTTAGGGTGTTAGTTAGGCCCGCAAATCAAACTCACATTCACATTTACTCACTGTATACACTTATTCACATCATACTGTACTTTAATTACCTGCAAGGTGGTATATTCAGCTGGCCCCATCCCGTAGCGTAGGCGGTGGCTGAGTCTGTTGTAAAAACGGTTTACCAGAACCCGGTTTGAATATCCCAGGTCTAGTAACAAGTGGACAAGGTCGGTGAAGGCGGTATAGTACTCGTCTACCGACGTCTTGTCCCCTTGCCTAGACTATCCAGCTCAAGGCGCTTAGCCTCTTGTACATGTACCAGGCAGTACTTGGCTCACAGTAGAGCCGTGTACTCCCTCCATCCAAACGCAGGATCAGCAATTTTGTCGTCCCGTACAAGCCTCCACCAACTCCTTGCCGAACCCTTCAGATAGTAAGTGGCAAAATGAACCTTGGCAGCAGCAGACACATCCAAGGACTCGTAGGCGGTCTTCAGTTCGGAGATGTACACCTCCAACTTACTCGGGTCGGTCTCCCTATGGAATGACGGTGGTCTCAGATCTACCAACGCCTTGACCCAGTTGGTCTCACGTGGCGGTGGTGGTGGCTGAACCTCGGGATGTTGTCCTTGCTGCATAGCAGCGACAAGTTGAGGCACCATCTGGGCAACGGCAGCCGCTACTGCGTCGGCCATTACTTGTGTCGTAGGGTTCTCCCCCGATTCTCCCGTACCACGCCTGCGGCCTCCTCCCCGTGGTCGGCCTGCCATCTGAATTCACATGAACATGTATTAGCATTATGCTTGTAAACTTATCGGTTCCAACGGTTGTAACGTCTTTCCGACAACAAGGTAAATCCACACTTAGTTAGTGGTTAACCTTTCCTAAACTGCTCACTCAGGTAACTAAGGTTAAATTTCCTAACTCGGTATATTCCTAAGCTCGGCATTCCGGTCATCAGAGCGATACTTCGCTCTAATACCACTTTTTTGTAACACCCCTACTTTAAACTTAACAATAAACCAATACCACAGCGGAAACTAATAACTTAACGGTAACTAAACGAGTTGGTGTTACACGCCGTTAGCCACCCACGTGGCTAACAAGGCAGAATACATACATTAGTATTAGCCTGATGCACAGACTCCCGGGCATAGTTACTAACATCCATAAATACAACCAACTATACCAGGTATACATATTTACAAACCATCACTGTAAACCATTACTACCCAAAATATACCACCGCGGGAGCACATGCGCATCCCGGGTCCAACATCCAAAAACTACCAAAAGTATTTCATAACACCTAGGATCTAAAGCCACTCCACTCCCTTGATCCTTATCTTGCAAAATAAAATATGGTGCACCGAAGGGGCTCAGCAACCCATGGCTGGTATGATTAACATGCAGCCCGTCGGCTACCGGGATACACGCAACCAATTGTCATGATAACATGGCATTCATTTTAACATACAACATAAAAGGGCATAGCAAATAACATTGCATAGCAACAACAACATATAACATAACGGAATTGTTTCACTTTAGGAAACAACCCAAACATCAGTTAGTCAACTTGGTAAGCCTAGAGAATGATCTCACTCTCATGTTAAGCTTGTTACATAGCTCGTTACCGTTCTGTTGCCGAACGAATAACTTAACCCAAAGATGTGTCGGATATAGTGATCCAAGCACACCGTACATATAATCCCCCTAGTCCGATCAATAGTCAGATAGGTAAGCCTTGGTTAAGCTTGTGGGTGATTGTAATCCAAGAAGGAAAAACAACCATAACATAAAGAGGGTCGAATCTGATTAAGATATCGACTCCCGTACATTTACGCGTGACCGGAACGACCGGATTCCTCACTCCCCGGTTAATCACTTGTAAGAAGTCCCATTGTTGGTACTTAACATAATAAATCACAGGTAAATGTTTAGGCCCAGTTAGGCATACAAGGGAGATGGCATACGCTTATTAACACAAACCACGTCCAACTCATACATAGCCGTAGTTAGAACGTTCCTTAAGTCGAAACGTTAAAACTGAGTACCGCACTCTTACGTATCCTAGTTTGGTTAACTAACGGGTTAGCACGTAATCGAGGTTAACGGTACCAGTACACTCACGTCACAATAATAACAATGACTGTAAACTCATTTCATGATTTAATTCTTACAAAGTCATAAACACTCAGAAAACCAACAAACACACAAGCCGGTGTAAACCGGTAGCAAACAGACTGCAAGAAAACCTTACCTTGGTCCCTGCTGCGTTCGAGTTCCACCGAAAGCAACTCCTATACATGATTAATAACGTCAGTTAATTACCTTATTTAACTTCCAATTTATTAAGTGTTTTACATGATTACATGACATGTTTTTACACTTACTTACACTTGATTATCCTCATTATACCCACTAGGGTTTACTACATAAGCCACATTTACATTTCTGTTTTTTTTTATAAGTATGGGCCGACCGACCCACCGACCGACCCAACCTTCTGGGTCGGTCGGAGACAGAAACTTCTCCGGCTTAATTCTTTACACTTGGCCGACCCACGACCGACCCAAGACCATCTGGGTCGGTCTATTCCAGAACCTTTCTGATTCATTAAACCCTGCCCGACTAACCCAACTCACTCCGACTGACCCAAAGCCCTCTGGGTTAGTCTGTTCTAGAAACTTACCCGCTGCCTTATTACAGTTCGACCGACCCAGCCAGGGTCGGTCCCCTGGGTCGGTCGACTGCAGAACTTTCCCAAAACTTGTCAAATTTTCTCCAAACTTTTCCTCAAGTCTCCTAATGTGTTCTAACATCATTTGACATAGTAAAACCTTCATATATCATCCACCAAACTCATTTTCCAACTCACTTCTAAACTCCTCAAACACTCACTCATTTCCTTACAAAATTCCAAACACTTATAACATTTTCTTTAAGTTTTTAAGTGGTAATTTATGCCTACAATATCAACTAACCATAGTGTTCTCCACAACATGATAACCACTCCTAAAGCATTATTTTGCATCCCAATCATTCCCTTTTCACAAGCTTATCCAGTCTTTCTCACAAGTTCATCCTTACTCTTTTACAAGACACTACTCTTCTCTTATTTACCAAAATTTGCACAAGACTTATCCACGCTCTCACCATGACCTTGGTGTATCTCAAATCACCCATTTAATCTCTAAACTTCCATGGACAATGCCTAAGTCATCTTAATGTTTATAAACACTCTAATTCCCTTTTCTTTCACCAAGTCAACCCTTAACACTTCCTAGTATAACCTAGGTCACCAACCTCATTTAAACACCTAAAAATTCCTTATTCACTCACCAAGTCTTGACATAGTTTCACTAACATTTTCTTACACCAATACACATAGTTTTTCACCTTTAAGCAATCAAGGACATTCATCCACACAAGAATGTTCTTTACACCCAACTAAACCTTAAACCACACTACATCACAATATAGTGCATAAAATTAAATTGCTTGGCACTCAGGCCCTTAAATTGCATTAATCTTAAACACTGAATTTCCACATATTAAATGCCTTTGACCTGCAAATACACACAACATCACATATGTCTTTAATAACCTCCTTGAGGAAAGTTTTCTAACTGATTTCCCATTGGCTCCTTAGGTAGTTTATTAAGCATTTTAAGCTCAATTTCCTAAGATACAAACACTACATTAGGTTAGGTTATTTACCTCTTTCCTTCAAGATTTCTTTCTTGTTTTCTTGGATTGAAAATCAGCAAGGGGCTTGATCACTTGTCAATCTTCTAACCATACACACATATAAGGGTAATGAGCTTTAAGATTCATACTTAAACTCATATATAAACCCTAGATTTTTATAAGTGTTTTAAAACATTAAAATGAAAGTTTACCCTGGAATTGAATGAGGATTGGATTAAGTAGCAAGAGAGGACACCTCCTAGTCCCTTGGAGTTTGAATTAAGCTAAGAAAAGAGCCAGAGAAAGCACCATCAAGAGGTGATTGTCGGTCACATACAAAAATGAGAGGAAATGTAGATTTTCTTTGGTTTTCCTTACCTTGAAGCAAAGGAGAATGACAAGGTATAAAAAGATGAGTTCTTGCTCCTTCAATGGTGGATCTTCGTGGCACCAAAATGGTGTTTTTGAAGATTTGAAAAGAAAAAGTTGAATAGCTTGCTCTAACTAGAAGAATGGTAGTCTTGAAATTGATTTTGGAGCATGGAGTTAGGAGTTATAAGCAATTGAAGATGAAGAATGGTAGAGGTGTGTTGGAAGAAATATGTGACTACTTCTACCGCTTAGGTAGTGTATCTATCGTTTTGCGGAATAGTGGAATTGTGGGGTTGTCGAACTCTTGGGGACCATGTTGTGGTTTAACTGATAGTGTAAATTAACTGAGAATTCTAATTAGACTACTGAACAGAAACTTATCATTTTTTTAGAGAAATTGTGGTTCAAAACTTAGCTTAAACAAAACAGCGAAAAGAACAATTAATCAAGACAGAATAATAATAGTGGTTTATAAAACTCTTTTGTTTTTAGGAAGCACCCTGGGTTGTTCTGCTCACATATTTTATCCAATTATATTACTATAAACTTCCACCACTTTAACAATAAACTCAGGAATCTTAATTAGTTCATTAACCGGTCCTTGTACAATAAACCCTGACTAATTTAAACAACAAGCCGCAATCCTTGCCCAAGTCATTATAAATTAATCGCTTTATTAACAATTCCTATTGGAGACAGGTTAACCTATAGGCGAGCCACGCTTCTAGTCATTAACCCGTTTTGACTTCTTTTGTCTAGAACCTTGTCTCAGCACCGCATTTTGACAAGAGAACTACAAATATCACTTTAATAAATGGCCTGAATATTAAAGCGCATTAAGGACAAGAATCAAAATATTGCTTGAGCAGATTATAGTAGAAAGTCTACGTAATATGATTTAATAAAATAGGCTTGCTTCCCAACCCGGGAGGCTAAGGTTATTACTCACACATAATTATACAAGTAGACATCGTAAGTACGACAGACATTAAAACAGAGTAAAGTTAAAGAAAAGAAAGAACTCTCTCTGCATTCGCACGGGCTTATTTGGTGTGATGAAAATGTAGAAAATGAAGTGGCGATGTGGATGTATGGAGGAAAATGGAATTCTCTGGAGGAAGTGTGATTTGGAAGTGAACGTGAGTGATTCAGAGAGTTGAGTTATGGTGAACCAACATGCGTATTTTTCTGATGAAGTAGCAGTGGGTTTATATAGAAGAAAGAATGAGGATGAAGACAGAACTGGACCACGCATGAGGGATTTAAGGACTGTCGGCGTCTGATATTGTTGATGAGGTAGATAGATGTGTTTGCAGGCGCCGCAAGAAAATTTGGGAAGACGGTCGGCCCGGAGATCTGGGTTGCATTTAGAGGAGTCCTTGTTTAAATCCCCGGTCGTCTCTATCTCTTGTCCGGTCATTTTTACACGGATGTTTCTACCGCAGCCTGCAGTGTTGTCCGGCCTTATTTCCCCGGACAGGCCACAGACTCCTCTTCTCTGTCCGGCCTTTTATCCGCGGAAACACCACGGACGTGGCTCTTGTCCGCCCCCTGTCCGGCCATATTCCCCCGGACGTGTTTGTCCTGTCCGCCCTCTGTCCGGCCAAACTTCCACGGACATGGTGTATTTTCTTCCTCATTTTTCTACAATCTTCAACCGGGCTTAGATTCTTCATTTTAGCTCCGTTTCACACGCCGTTTGTTGCGTTGGAAAGGTTGTGAAGTAAACTATGTAATTCCAAGACTTTTTACTGCATTTGATACATAAAATGTATCAGTTCATATCAAAACATAAATCTTATGAAAAACATACGATAAGTGAGTAATATTATCCTGGAAGTAAGTAAATATAAGGTAGATTAAACCATTAAATGTCTATGTATTTCTCACTTATCAAACTCCCCCATACTTATCTTTTGCTTCTCCTTAAGCAAATCTTTCTGACATAATGTTTAAACAAGTTAAATAGACAATAGTCAAGTAAGGAGAGCACAGAAGAGGTAATTGCCAATCTTTTCAGATTTTAAAAGGGTACTAATAACATTAAATTTATTAGATATATTTCTCCATTTCTGAGAATAACCCTGAAGTCCTACAAAAGAAAGAGAAGCAGTACCATGAGAATTCTGCTTTTAACCCTGAACCAATCCACCATTTTCTTTCACATTTCCTTGAACGACAAGGGGCATGAAGTAAAATCCTATTCCATTATACCTTTCAATGCCACATACTCATGATCCATAATGAAGAAGTTTTTATCATTTTAGTGCAGAATGCATAGATACTTCAATTTTGAAGTTCATTTTTCTTTTACCTCAGACTTTTCTCTCCACCCTTGTAACGGTTTTGGGTCTACTATCCCAGATACCGAGTACCTTAGGTAGCCGGGTGATGAAGCACCCCTAAGAACTTAATAACCGAGTGGACAAGGCCTGTTTAGGATCAGAATATGCCTGTTTGGATCAGAGGAGTACCTTGCCTTGTTCTTTTTTCCACCATTTCTTTCCAAATCAAATCCAGGCTCAAAGTCAAAACAAAATTCAAATGATAATTTCCTCAGAATTTTATTTCATTGAGTAAGGAGCAGAGTGTTTTTTTTAGTATGTACCTTTTAAACCTGTTAACACCGGCATTACTCTCTCTATGGCTCCTTCTTTGATTATTAATCACTTAACAAATTTAAACACAGTGTCGAAAAAGAGACAAACTTAAGAGCAAGCTTTTTGATTATCATATCTCCCCCACACTTGAACCAAAGCAATGCCCTCATTGCATTGAAAGAATTAAAATAACAGGGCACGCAAACTACCTGGGTAATGATAACAAAGCATGGTAATAGGAAATATTGAAAATTTAAAGAGCAGGGTGTGAGCCTCGATTTTAAACCCTACCCTATGTGGATTAAGTTGATTAGGATCTAATCGGGTTTTAGGTCCACTTATAACCTAAGATTAATAACTATGTCATATAACAATAATTATTAAAACCTAAGCTAGCTCACTGGAACCGATTGTGAGTCGCCACCTAATTTTAACCTAGAATAAATCAGGAAAGGTAGAGTTCGGGTTCGGGGGCTTGGTATTCGACTTATTTAGGGTTCAATTACTTTCATTACCCTTCCTAGGCCGTTTTTCCTCTACTTGGTTTATTTACGGCTTATTACGAGTCGTTTTAACCTAAGTGCGCGAGCTTCTGTTTTTTTGTGTTTTTTAGCATTTTTTGACAGAAAATTAAAGTGAAATTGAAAGATACCTAAACTAGGGTTTCGGAGGCAGAATTAGGTCAAATTTTGTTTCCGTCCGTAGCCACGGACCTAATGTCCGAGACCACGGACCCCAATTAACCTATATGAAAATAAAAGTTGAATTAAACAGAAAACAGAAAATTGTGAAGTCCGGGGCCACGGACAGGCTGTCCGTGGGCCCGGACATTATTAGAAAACCTAAATTTTTAAAATTTAAAAATCCCGCCGCCGTCCGTGGGCGTCCGGGCTTACGGACAAGGAGTCCGGGACCCCGGACATGACGTCCGTGGGTGCGGACCGACCTCGGACGGCGGCGTTAAGGCTGTTCCCGAAGGTGTTTTTGGCTCAAATTTTATGGGTGTGTAGCCTGAAAGATGTACAAAACGTTAGTGTTTGAAAGTTTTCAATTTGAGTTCGAATTAAGCACGAAACTTAGTTGAAATGGTATAAATCCCTATGTTCCTAAGCAGTCTTCTCACGTAATTCCTCAGTCGGGGTCCTAATCTATCATCAAGCTCTTCAAGTTCTATCGAGTTACCTTGTTACCGAAAAGGGGTGAGGGAGAAAGAAAGAGAGATTCGTGACAACGCAATGCAATCGTGAGAATTCTCGGATACTGTTCGCGTGTCTTTTATTGAGGGGGTGAACCCCTATTTATAGTGTTTCTCACTAACCTTTTAGCCCGTTACATTGTGCCAGGTTGGCACATAAATATCTTGGTGAGCCTATAAAATATCTGATAAATATCTTACCCTAATTTCCCTATCTTTTGGTCGCTATCCGTACTTGTTTTGCCCTCTTATGGACCGGTCACAGGCGACCGGTCGTATCCGTGCTATATTTGGTGTCTTTGGTGCCCGGTCACAAACGACCGGGCGCCTTCTATGCTATATCTCGTACTCCTGGCGACTGGTCATAAATGACCGATCGAAATGCTTCCTATGGCGACCGGTCACAGACGACCGGTCGTCCTCTATGCCATGTTCTAGGGCTCTCGATGACCGGTCATAAACGACCGGTCGCTGCTTGCGGCGCCCTGGGCCTGGACGGGGACGCCCGGTCGTTGCCTTGGCCTCCCTTTTCCCTGCTCTTTGCTCTGTTGGGTTGTTGCTCTCTTTTTGGGTCTTCTGGGCGTATTTTCCCCTCTTCATCAGTCCCACAAGTTCTACTTTTGCGTCTTGCGAGGAAAGTAGAACTTAGAACTTGACTCTTTCGGCCCGGTTTGGAGGGTGAGGGTAAAATTTTTTGCTTTTTGCTTTCTCGTTGGGCCTTGCCTCTTTGTTTCCTGTCTCCCAGTCCCACAAGTTCCATATTTTTCCTTCGGACAAAAGGATGGGACTTCTTATGGTCCGTGCGATGCGCGTGCGCCATGCCCGTGCTCCACACGCGCCTGCGTTCGTACGAAGTGGCCGTTGCAGAATTTTTATTGTCTCGCGCACGCCAGCCGTCACTGCAGAATGTGCAGTCTCTGCAATTTTCCTGCAAAAAGCGCCCTTTTGTTTGTTTTTATATTTTAAATATTTCGGAATTATGTTCCTCATTTCTACTATGTTGTGTTTTTTTTTTCTTTCTTTTCTCCTCCTTTAAGGTGTTGGGACATTTTCTCTTTCCTCCACTTTCGCACTTCACAAGCTTTCGAATTCTCTCTCTCTCTCGCTCCGCTATTTCCGCTTTCTCTTTCTCTCTTCGCTTTGCCTTCTCTTCTCTGCTTTGTTTTACTGTTTCAATGGCGTCTTCGAGCTCCAAATCGTCTCGTGTTTCCGCCAAAAGTGCCATCGTGGGCTTTAAATCCGATGGGAAATTCCGCCCGACTCTCTTAAAACCTAAGTCCGCTTATTCCAATAATCGGGAACCGTTGCCCAGCATTCTGGACGTGAAGGCTCTCGATCGCTTCTCTCGCGAAGGTGGATGTTCCCACAGGGACGCAGATTTTCCTTCCTCCGAAGATTCGCATCCCCTGGACGACTTCGGTCGTGGGTACGCTGTGTACTCCGACTTCTTTTTGCGTGGGATGACGGTTCCTCCCCACCCGTTTGTAATGGGGTTTCTAATTCGCCGCTGCTGCACGCTTGCTCAGCTTCACCCGAAAGCGGTGTGTCACCTTCATGCTTACATTGCTCTTTGCGCCGAGAAGGGGGTTGCGCTTTCTGCTACGGAATTCGTTCAGTTCTTCACCAGCAGAGTCGACTCCAACAACTTGACCATATCCGGTCGGTCCGGATATTCACTCTTTGAGTACAAGAAGCTCGCTCAACGCTGGAGCGCACGGTGGTTTGTCATCCTCCCACCCGCGGGAGGTATCTCGGGGTCGCCTATTGCCCCTCAATTATCAGGGGCTCCTTGCATAGTCCCACAGTTCCGAAGTCGGAGCTTACCATGTCCCGGGCCCTGAAGGCGGTGGCCGACCTTCATCCGAGCGTTGAGGACTTTCCCCTGAAGGCGGTCAGGGGCCTTGACCCTCCATCACGAAGGCCGTTGCGGACTTTTCATCGGTCCGCGCCTGGCCTCGCTTGCACACTTGAGGGTAAGAGTTTTCCTCTCCCCTTTCTGCTTTCTTTATCGTTTTTTGCCTTGTTCGTACTTACCTATCCCCTTTTGGTCGCAGATTTTCCTCAGCTCGGGGCGAAGGTTGGCCCTTTTCACAGCTGCAGCTGGTGTCCTTCAAGACCGGGGAAGAAAGGTGGACTACTAGCCACCCTGGAAGCTGTGGAGGAGTCGGCTCTTCGTGAGGAGGAGGCAGTCGCTGTTGGTCGGAAGCGGTTGGGGGCGAAGCTGATCGCCAGGCAAAGAAGCCGAGACCGGCAAAGGATGGGGAAGGGGGTTCCCCTCGGACCCAGAGGCCCGGTCGTCTGATACCTCAAACCAACCAGGTACTTGGTACACTAGTCCAGGTTCCGGTCGTCGGGTATTTCTTCCTCTTACGCCCGGGTCAAACCTCAATCTTAGTCCGTGGGACGAGAGAGGGCGTGCATGTGCGGTCTTATCCTTCGTGTTCCACCTGTTATCTTTCTTCTTTTTTTTTTGTTGATTTACTTCTTCGTTGCCTTGTTGTTACCTGCCGCTAATGTCTAGCTCTCTTTTTTTACCTGCTTTTGTATGTTTCTATGCTTTGCAGCTCCCGAGGCTGAGAAGGCCAGGGCCGGGAGAGGGCCGGCAACCTGGCCCGGGCGAGGGCGCCCGGTCAATTGTCTTCTACCCAGCATCGTCAGAAGACTCTTCCCTCGAAGGTAGGGTGAAGCATATGGCCAAAAGGACGAAGGCCTCCGACATAGTCCAACTTGACGAGTCGGGTGCTTCAGATACCGCTCCGGAACAGGATCCTTTGGAGGAGACTGCCCCCTCGGGCCCGGGGCTTCAGTACCCGGGGGCGGCAGCGGCGGAGCGGGCCCTATGCCGGGTGCGGCTGAGGGGGAGCTCGCGGATTCAGGGCTTCGTTCGGAGGCGAGGGAGGATGCCGGGACCGCCACACCGTCTTCACCTCCTCCGCCTGTCCGTGATTCTTTCTGCGGTCCGTCTGCAAGGATGGCTGGTGCTACCATCGTGGTCAGCCTCTTCCTGTGCTGCCCGTGACGGAGTCATCCTCCTATACCGAGCTGTGGAAAGAAGCCATCCGCTTGTCCGGATCTCCTGATGGCCTCTTTGCCCCTCTGAAGACCGCGACCGCGGCCAAAGAGAGGTTGAGGATCGGGGGGGGTGGAGCGGACGCCATTATGCGACACTCCTTCCCGCTGGATGCCTCGCTTAACCATATGTGGCAGGGGATCTACCGAGTGAGCGGCCCATCCTTTCTTAACTTTTGGGTTGCTTCTTTTTCTCTTTTACTTTCTTCTACTTATTATTTTATTTTGTACAGACGGTGGCCTTTGCACAGGGCGTGGATGTGCACGTGCAATCCCTTCTCTCGAAGCTACGCCTGGAGGAGAGCCGGGCCCGCAATGCCCAGGAGGAGTTACGGATAGAGCGGTCCTCCAACAGCATCTTTGTTGACCACGTTCAAGAGGAGATTTCCAGGCGGGTGCATGAGCAGACCGCTACCATGAAGAAGGAGCTGGGTGATGCCCGCCGGGCGTGCACCAAGCAGTGCGACGAGTACGAGGAGCAGTTGAAGAAGCTGCGTGAAGAAAACCTTTCCCTCAAGGGTCAGGTCCGGTCGCTGGAGACGGAAGCCGCGTCTTTTGAAAAGGTATGGAGTGAGTTTGCTGACGCCCGGTTGCATGCCTTTTCTGACTTGGAGTACTTGGTAGGACAGGCCCGAGCTGCCCATAATCAAGAGGTGAGGGTCTTCGCGCCGAGAAGGCGTTGCTTGCTGAGGATAGGGCCAAACTTTCCCAAGAGCTTTGCTCTACTTCTGAGGCGAATGTTCTCCTCAAGGGAGAGTTGTCGTCTCTCAGGCGAGGATGGTAGAGGTGGCCCGGTCGAGCGAGGTCCTGGCCTCCGAGAAAGAGAAGCTATCTGCCGAGCTCCGCAAGTTGTCTGGTGAGCTTGTGGCTTGCAAGGAACAACTGCTTTCCGCCGAAGAGAAAGTAAGGGTGTTGGAGGAGGAGTCCACTAGGCTGCGGTTAGAAAACTCCGAGTTGACCGCGAGAGGTGATTTTTCGCCTCCTCACCCGTTCCTTATCGTCCTTCTTATTCTTCTTTTGACAGAGGTTTTCCTCCTTTCTCTTTCTTTACTTAGGCTCGAGGCCTGGGAATCCCATTGAGGGACTGGAGAAATTAAACCTGCGGATCGATGACCTCGAGGAGGAGTTGATTGCCGCAAACGCTAACCGCGACCGGTACCGAGCTTACGGTCAGACCTTGGAGCAGCAAGTGGCTAGCCTCGAGACTTACTCTCGGAAGATGCGAGAGGACCTGCGGCAGCAGAGCACGAAGCTTGCTCACCTGAAGGAATCCTTCACCTCTCAATGTGGGAAGATGGTGAAGTCGTGCCGGCAGGTTGTTTCGAGGTTCTTCACGGGTAAGGGTGAGGTCATGGACGACGGCCTTTACCGGGAGCTGTCTTTCCAAGAGGTCGCGCAGAAGACCTCCTTTTATGAGGTGCTTGAGAAGTTCGGACGCCTTCCGGGGGAGACGTGCCTTGTCCCTGGCCAGGCGTCTTTTTCTTCCTCCCGGGAGTACCGCGCATCAGGGTGGTGTGGGCCTCCGATCGTCCCCCGGGAGGTCTGGGTCTTCGGAGAGCGTACAAGGGGCTGCTCCCGCGAATCTTGATACTGTACAAGAGACTTAGACCAGAGAAAGTTTTTAGATTAGGCTTAGTTAGCTTTCTTTGTCTTTCTTTTGTTTTGATATTGTACATGTTTCCAACGATTAATGGAATTACTCGCCAGCTATTTTGCTAATTGGTGCCATTTTGTTTCGTGACGGGTCGTTTTCTTAGACCTGTCGCTTTTGATTGTGCGCATTACCGATTTCTTTTCCTTAGCCGATTTGTTTTGCGGACGAGACCGGTCATGCTCGAGCGACCGGTCGTTCCGTTTTTTATCTAAGGATACGACCTGGTCGTTTTTGACAACCGGTCGTTCCGCTTTATCTTAGGGACGCGACCTGGTCGTTTTTGGTGACCGGGCGCTTCTGTGTGTCCTTTCCCTATCCTTGCTTTTGGTAGCCAAGCGATGGTACTCGTGGTTGTCCCCCCTTTTCCTTTTTCTCGCGAGAGGGAGAAAGAGTTTGCAAGGGGGATTCAGCCGAGGTACGGTGTGGCGTCCCACACCTAATGATTCACCCATTACAGGCGACCAGAGCTCCCAGAGTTTCCAGAGATGGGTTTTCCGTTTTTGTTCTTGTTTGAGTGCGACAACTCGTAGCAAGATTTTTCAGGGCATTGCATCCTGTAGGGCATGGCCCGGGTGTTTCTTTTCCAGGGCATTGCATCCTGTAGGGCATGGCCCGGGTGTTTCTTTTCCAGGGCATTGCATCCTGTAGGGCATGGCCCGGGTATTTCTTTTCCAGGGCATTACATCCTGTTTCTTTCCAGGGCATTACATCCTGTTTCTTTTGCGCTCGAATTTTTCCAAAAATAACTTCTTTATTGATGTTGTCAATGAGTTACATCGATTTTCATACATAGAATTTCTTGAGACTTCCGCATGCCAGGAATGGGGCAGTTCGTATCCCTCGACATTTTTCAGGTGATATGAGGCCCGTCCAACCTTCTGATGGATAATGTAAGGACCTTCCCACTGGGGGTCGAGTTTTTTGGGCTGCTTAACCTCCCTTAGGACAAGCTCGCCGGGGACAAAGCTTCGTTCCCTGACCCTGCGGTTGAAGTACCTCTCGACTTTCCTCTTGTCTTTCACCATCCGGGCGGCCGCAACGGCTCTCTCTTCTTCGAGAAGGTCTAGGCGGTCTTTTACCCCTTCGTGTTGAGCTGCTCATCATAGGATTCGCAACGAACCGACGGGATCATAATTTCAGCTGGAACGACTGCCTTCAGGCCGTAAGTTAATCTGAAAGGTGTTTCTCCAGTCGTCCCTTTTCCGTCGTTCGGTAGGACCATAAGATTTGGTGTAATAGTTCGGCCCATCCTCCCTTCCTAACTTTCTTTTCAAGGCTTTGATGATCTGTCCGTTTGCGTTCTCGACCTGTCCGTTGGCCTGGGGGTGCGCCACTGACGCGAATCTTATCTCGATTTTCCACTGTTCACAAAACTCCCGGAAACTGTCGCAATTGAACTGCGTCCCATTGTCGGTTATTATGATCCTTGGCAACCCGAATCTACATACAATGTGTTTCCATACGAACTCTTGCGATCTCTTGGCTGTGATGGACACGGTTGGCATTGCCTCCACCCATTTTGTGAAATAATCAATGGCCATATATACGAACCTGAACCTCCCGGGAGATGCTTCTGGGAAGGGACCAATGATGTCCAATCCCCACATTGCGAACGGGATCGGGGATAGTATGGCCTTTTGCACGGCCGGGGGGTTATGTATTTTGCTGCCGTGTTCCTGGCACCTGACGCATTTCCGAATGTATTCTTACAGTGGTTTTGCATTCTCGGCCAGTAGTAGCCGAGCCTCATGATTTTGTGGGTCGTGGCTCTTTCTCCCTGGTGGTTTCCGCAAACCCCTTCATGTACCTCCTTTATAAGCTCTCCTCCCTCCTCGTCCGTGACGCACCTGAGGGCGGGCCTGGCGAACGACCTTTTGTAGAGAGCCCCTCTTCGAAAAAGAATGATGCCGCTCGTCGCTTTAGGGTCCTGGCCTCCTTATCCTCCGGGGGCAATTTCCCTTCAAGGATGTACTCCACGATCGGGGTCATCCAAGATTCTTCTGGCACGAGGGGCTCAGCCGCCAGGACCTGTGCCTCGTCTACGCTCGGATTGGTCTTTGTCTCCATCCACACCTTACCTGGTATCATCCATGCTCTTGCTAGCGCGTGCTCTTTGTTTAGACTTGCGCTCGCTTCGGTGTTTTTTGTCCGAGGAAGGTGTTTCAGCTCACATCTCGAGAAGCTGGCCTTTAGCTCTTGAACCCTTAGCAAGTATCTCCAGAGCTTTTCTTCTTTTACCTCGTATATTTTGTCGTGCTGGCGGGTGACCAGCAAGGAGTCTGAGTATATCTCCAGGTCCGTCGCTCCTAGGGCGATGGCGACCTCTAGGCCTTGAATGAGAGCTTCGTACTCGGCCTTGTTGTTGGTTACTTCGAATTCCAGTCGGAAGGCGTAGTTGATGTCCCGTCCGTCGGGAGTCTGGACTACAATCCCCGCTCCCGCTCCCGTTTTGCACCGTGCACCGTCTACCTGGATGATGAATGGGGCGGGTGGCTTTCTTTCTTCTTGGTCGAAGCTGGTTTCCGTTATGAAGTCTGCTAGGGCCTGAGCTTTGATGGCCGTCCTCGGTAAAAAGTTGATTTCGTATTGGGTGAGTTCAACTGCCCAACTTACCATGCGTCCTGACGCATTGGGGTTGTTCGTTATTTGCTTCAACGGCCAGTTAGTCCTTACAAGGATTCGGTGTGATTGGAAGTACGGTCGTAGCTTCCGGGACGCCACCACTAGGGCCAGGAAGACCTTTCAATATTGGTGTAGCGTCTTTCTACGGGAGTCAAGATTTTTCCTGTGTAGTAGACGGGGATCTCCTTCTTTTCGTCCTCCATGATTAGGACCGCTGCCACCGCCAAGGCCGATGCGGATAGGTAGAGATAGAGGTCTTGACCAGGCGTTGGGACTCCCAGCTTGGGTAACTCTCGAAGCATTTCTTTGATCTTCTCGAAGGCTTCTTTACATTCTTGACCCACTGGAACTTGCTGTTCTTCCTCAGTGTGTTAAAAACGGGATTGCCTTTTCTTGCAATTTTGAACAAAACCTGCTTAGGGCGGTGAGTCTCCCATTAAGGCCTGGACGTCCTTGATGCTCCTGGGGGGGCTGAGGTCGAGAATCGCCTAGGTCTTTTCTGGATCGATTTCTATTCCCCGCTGGCCAACGATGAAACCAAGGAACTTTCCTTTGGTGACTCCGAATACACACTTCTCCGGGTTTAGCTTGATTTGGAATTTGTCGAGCGTGGTGAATGTCTCCTCCAAGTCTTTCATGTGCTGCTCCTTGGACGGGCTTCTCACGACTATGTCATCCACATAGGCCTCCACATTTCTCGAGAGTTGCTCCCGGAACACTCTGTCTATCATTCGTTGGAAAGTGCGCCGGCGTTTTTCAGCCCGAATGGCATCACCTTATAGCAGAAGACTCCTGCCGAGGTGACGAAAGAAGTTTTCTCGGAGTCCTTCTCGTTCATCTTTATCTGGTTGTACCCGGAGAATGCATCTAGGAAGCTCAGGACGGAGCTTTGGGCTGACGAGACGACCAGTCGGTCAATCGATGGCAATGGGTAAAAATCTTTGGGACATGCCTTATTCAGGTCGGTGAAGTCCACACACATTCTCCATTTCCCATTAGATTTCTTTACCATGACTACGTTCGCCAGCCACTTGGGGTAAGACACTTCTCTGATAAAGCCCGCCTGCAGGAGTTTTTGGACTTCTTCTCGAGCAGCCTGGTCCCTTTCGGCCCCGATCACCCTTCTTCTTTGGCGGATTGCTGGGTGCGCGGGGTCTACGTTGAGGTCATGCTGGATAACGTCTGGGTCTATTCCGGGCATCTCTTCCGTGCTCCAGGCGAACGTGGCCCTTCTTTTTTCCAGGAATCTTGTTAGATGGACTTGTTCTTCGCTGTCAAAGGCATTTCCAATCTTGAAGGATTTGTTAGGGTCAGTTCGAAGAGGTACCTCTTTTGGGAGATCAGCGGGGGCCCCGTACCGTTCCGCCGTTTCGTCGGGGAGGGGGAGCTTTCCCTTGAATTCCTTCTCGGACCCCACGGTTTTGACGGTCTCATTTCCTGGTAGGTTTTCCATGATCCGTACCTCGCATACCCGCGCGACTTTCTGGCTCCCTCTTACCGTGACGAGCTTCCCTGACCTGGTCAGGTACTTCATTTTCAGGTGGTGGGTGCTACAGATGGCTCTGAAGGCATTTATTCCCGGCCGCCCGAGGTACATGTTGTACCCAGAGAGCCCGGGAAGGATGAAGGCCGTCAGCTCTTCCGTGCGCCTCTCGTCCCCCTGCCCTAGGGTGATGGTGAAGTCGATGCTTCCTGTGGATTTAGCCGAGATTCCTCCTACAAAACCCCCCAGTACGGCTGAGTAAGGCTTGATCTTATCTTCCGGTATTTCGAGTTTCCTTACTGCCTCGACAGAAATGACGTTTGCACCTGCCCCGCTATCGACCAGGATTCCCTCCATCATGCGGTCATTCACCTGAGCCCTTATGACCAGTGGATCGTTGTGCGGGTACAGGACTCCGTCTTCATCGTCCTCGGTGAAGTAGATTGGGGGGAGCTTTTGATGCTTCGTGTCCTTCTTGTCCGGGAGTTCCCGGTGAACCTCGTGGACGTGTCTTTTCCTCTCATTGGGGGTCAGGGGCCCTACTTCTGAGAATAGTCCTGTAAGCATTCTCAAGGAGGATTTCATTAGTTTTTTTTTGTATTATTGTTTTATTCGTGGATTTTGAGATACGTGAAACTTTATCGGGATGCAACTATTCATATATAAGAAAGCTTTAATAAGATAGTAACGAATTACAGCCCCCAGTCGGGTACAGAGGTGATTTTTTCCTTCTAAAAGGGGGGACTTCGCCCCCTATCCTAGAGAATTACTCTAGGCAATTTACAGACCTGTGATTACCCCGAAGGACTTGCTATGGTCCAATTAGGGGTGGACCTCTCCCTCTGGTTTTGGCCGAGAGGACTGGCTACCATGGTGCTGTCTGCTGGCCTCCCCTTCCTTTCTTCTTGTTCTCCTCAATTATCCTTAGCTCCTTGGCGAGGTTCGCACAGTTTACGGTTCTGTGGCTGCGGTGCCCATGGTACTCACAGAAGGCCACCGGCTCTCTCCCGGGAAGGGTTTTCTTGGTGGGGGTAGAAGCCCTTCTCTTACGGCGGCGGCATATTTTCCTGGGTCTATCGATACCGTCGGGAAAGTTCTGGAGCTCGAGGCTTGCTGTCCCTGGGGGGTCCGGTCTTGGAATAAGGCTTGTATCGGCTTCCCCCTGGTGCGATCCTCCGGCCGCAACCGCCCCACCTGTCTGGCCTGCCTTCTTCTCACCCACAGCTGGGGCTCTAAAGCTGTTGAGGAGCTCCTTGGCCTTATTCTCCGCAACTTCCGATTTGAGGAAGTCGTGGATCATCTCGGCTAACTCACCATGCGACTTTGGCGCCTTGGTGGCTATCTTTCCAGCGAGGCGTGGGTGGGCCAAGCCATTACCGAAGGCTTTGATCAGTATCTTTCATCGATATCGTCGATTTCAGCCACCTGCTTGTGGAACCGCTCGCTGTATTCCTTTACAGTCTCCCTTCGCCTGCTTTACATCCATGAGCTCTATCGTTTCTCTCTTCACCTTCTTCTGGCCGCAAAGTACTGTTGGAATTCCTCGGTCAGTTGTTTGAAACTGGAGATCGACTGGGGTGGCCTGGACGAGATCCAGCTCAAGGCCCTCTTGGAAAGTGTTCCAGGGAACAAATTGCACAGGGCGAGGGAGCTAATCCCCTGGGTGTTCATGGCGAACATGAACTTCTTTATGTGCTGAGCGGGATCCCCAGTGCCATCGTACTTCTCCACCGCCGGGGCGACGAAGTGAGGCGGGAGTTTAGCTCTGCGGATCTTCTCAGAGAAGGGGTACAGGCTCATGTCAATGGTATCATCTTCTTCTTCTTCGATGGTGATTAAGGCCTCCCCTCGGGTGCCTCTTTTCCCGTCATTGCTTCCGGCCGCATCCCGACCCTTCAGGAGATCTATCGCCTCGGACATCTCCTCCCACTTTCGCTGGAATTCCTCGTCTCTCTGCATCAATTCCTGTTGCAGGAGCTCGTTTCCTTCCACGATTTTTCGTCGATTGATCTAGTGAGGCTCGCCAGCATGTTTTCCAAGTCTTTTTTGGAAATGGAGTCGTGGGTTGCCTCGGGTCCAGTGCTCCCGTCGTTGGTTTGCAGATTTTTCCTTGTTCTGGGTGCCATCTTCGTACCTAACCTGCAAAAACACAATTTTGCTCTCAGATGTGTCGACTTCGTATGTTTTCCAAAGTTATTATTCTTGTTGGTGGACTCGTGGTTGCTAGATCTGAGCTGTTCTCTTCCCACAGACGGCGCCAAATGAAATGGTATAAATCCCTAAGTTCCTAAGCAGTCTTCTCACGTAATTCCTCAGTCGGGGTCCTAATCTATCATCAAGCTCTTCAAGTTCTATCGAGTTACCTTGTTACCGGAAAAAAGGGTGAGGGAGAGAAAGAAGAGAGATTCGTGACAACGCAATGCAATCGTGAGAATTCTCGGATACTGTTCGCGTGTCTTTTATTGAGGGGGTGAACCCCTATTTATAGTGTTATCTCACTGACCTTTTAGCCCGTTACAATTGTGCCAGGCTGGCACATAAATATCTTGTGAGCCTATAAATATCTGATAAATATTTAACCTAATTTCCCTATCTTTTGGTCGCTATCCGAACTTGTTTTGCCCTCTTATTACCGGTCACAGGCGACCGGGGTCGTCTTATCCGTCTTATATTTTGTGTATTTGGTGCCCGGTCACAACGACCGGGCGCCTTCTATGCTATATCTCGTACTCCTGGTGACTGGTCATAATGACCGATCGAAATGCTTCCTATGCCATGTTCTAGGGCTCTCGATGACCGGTCATAAACGACCGTCGCTGCTTGCGGCCTGCCTGGGCCTGGACGGGACGCCCGGTCGTTGCCTTGCCTCCCTTTTCCCTTTTCCCGCTCTTTGCTCTGTTGGGTTGTTGCTCTCTTTTTTGGTCTTCTGGCGTATTTTCCCCTCTTCATTAGTAAACAAGTTATTGGACAGAAGCTTAAACAAACAACAATACAGAAGCGTACGAAGGTTAGTTTGAGCCCAAAATTTGACTGAGAGTTAATAAGGTCGCGGGAATTAGAAAAGTAGTTGTAACCTAACCTGTTTTACCTTCGAATTCAAGGTGATTCTTCACACCGGATTCGTCGAGTGCTTCGTTGATGGCAGACCCAAAGGATTTCGAACCAAGCTTCTGGTTGTTGGTTGTTCTTGCTGTTCTTCACGTTTTGGTGGTGTTTTTGTGGGGTTTTGATGACTATTGATGCTTTAGGGATTGGAAAACGTGTTTAGATGGTTATTTCGGGGGATTTTCGGTATGATTTGGGTGGCCGGGTGTTGGAAAATGTGAGAGAGAGAGAGGAGGCTGTGTTTTCTGACTCTCTAGGGTTCTTGAGCATATGAAGTTCTTCCTTTATCCAAAAACCTATCCCCTTATATAGACTTTCTTAAAGATAAAGAAAATCCAGTAAAAGTAAGATTTTCTGGTATTTTTAAAAAGACTTCCCAAAGGAATTTTGCTGTGAAATTTTAACCACATGTCAAGGATGGATATTATGAATTTTCTGAGGTGGAAACGAATTTTTTAAATGTTGGAATGTTTTTTAATTGAATTTCTTGTCAGATCCAGTCAGAAATTGCTAGAAAATTATTGGAAACTTGAAAAAATCAAAATTCCAACGCCATTATGCTTAGAATGTCATCCTCTATCATGGGTTAAAATATCAAAGCGTTTCAAGCTGATTTGGGCATCCTTTGGAGGAGAGAGAAAGCTTATAGGAGGTCTCAAGAGCCTTTAAAGATAACCAAAACGCCCCTGAAAATGACGAAACTGTTCCCCATGCCATGGAGCGCGCTGATCGAGCCGGAATCCCTCACTACTTGATTAAAATGCCTCTCACAACACCAGCACCCCGTAGACCCTAACCTAGGGGGTCAAAATTTTGGGTATAACAGATTGCCCCCCGTCAACTAGACTTTGTAATGGATGTGAAAAGTCTGGTTGATGCTTGAGTGATGCCCCAAAATTTTGGCCTTCAGGAAATTCTCCATGTTTTGCGAAACCGCGTTGATTGCGTGCAGCTATTCGGAGGCGCTGACTACCTAAGCACAAACAAAAACTGTCGAGCTATTTCTAAGGCGTTGACCGCCTATAAAGAATGAGATGATGTCAAGCTATTCTAAGGCGTGTTGACTGCCTATAGTAAAGTGAATTGAAGTAATGTCAAGCGATTCTAAGGCGTTGACTACCTATAATGATGATATGATGTCAAACTATTCTAAGGTGTTGACTGCCTGTGACGAATGAGATGATGTAACACTATTCTAAGGCGTTGACTACCTACAAGTAAAGTGAAATGAAGTAATGTCAAGCAATTCTAAGGCGTTGACTACCTAAATGTAAAATGAGATAATGTCAAGCGATTCTAAGGCGTCGACAACCTAAAATGTGGAAACGAGATAATGTCAAGCGATTCTAAGGCGTTGACAACCTAAAATGTGGAAATGAGATAATGTCAAGCGATTCTAAGGCGTTGACAACCTAAAATGTGATAACTGGGCGGTATGCCAATGCAAGAATGCTGAAATGTTGATGATGCTAATGATGCTGATGATGTTGATGATAATGCTGATGATGCTGATGATGCTGATGATGCTGATGATAATGCTGATGATGCTCGGATGCTTCTGGGGACCGAAACCCGTGCCAATGCTCCTGGCTGGACCCAATGTGGACTTATTGCCATCGCCCCCCAAGCCGGTGTGCAGGGATAACTCCTGGTAAAAACCTTGGGGACTTATTGCCTTCGCCCACCATTCGTTGATCCCGAAAATAAGTTGACATCGCAAAAGGAGGATTTATTGCCATCACCTCGCCAACTTTTCTGTCGCCAGGTCTTGTGACGCGCCTGGATAATGCAACTAGGTCTTATGACAAGCCTATAAATGTGATGAATGCAATGTGTTTGATAAGAGCGGGTAAGCTAAAGGGTAACGCTAGGTCTTACTACGAGCCTAAGGGAATGCAACTAGGTCTTACGACGAGCCTAAAGGAAGGATCTAGGTCTTATGGCGAGCCTAAAAATGGTTCTAGGTCTTATGGCGAGCCTAAGGATGGATCTAGGTCTTATGACGAGCCTAAGGGAATGCAACTAGGTCTTATGACGAGCCTAAAGGAAGGATCTAGGTCTTATGGCGAGCCTAAAAATGGTTCTAGGTCTTATGGCGAGCCTAAAGGACGGATCTAGGTCTTATGACGAGCCTAAGGGAAGGATCTAGGTCTTATGGCGAGCCTAAAATGGTTTTAGGTCTTATGGCGAGCCTAAGGGACGGACCTGAGGAAATTTGATGTGGAGGTAGGGCTTAGGACGGGCCTGAGAAATTGGATGTGGAGGTAGGGCTTAGGACGGGCCTGAGGAAATTGGATGTGGAGGTAGGGCCTATGCCTGTGGTGGGATGGTGGTGCTCAAGCTTTAGGGTTTCAATTGGTGTTGTCATGGCAATTGTTGGAACCAACAATTGCCCCCAGTATTTTTCCTTAGGACAACCTGAGCTAGAGTTCATGGCAATTGATCGGGACGATCAATTGCCCCCAGTATTTTCTTTGATTAAACGTGCGAACAAGTCTCATCCTCACAGGGTCGAGGCTTATGCTTTGATGTGGTGCTTCCTAACCTACACTCGACGTGTTTGGTGTTTGCACTCGTTTCTCACTTACGATCACAACTTCTCAACCATTGAATTTGACATTTGTTAGATTTACGTGTTCAACCTGTTATTTTCACTCGATTGGATACACAACTACTAAGTTGGAAGTCTTTTGAGCTTATAACGTGGTCATGGGGTGTGATGAATGACAATAGGATAATGGAGGAATGTTTAGGATATGTGGAGCTTTAAGGGTGACCAAAGCTGCAACTTGCACCGTCTCTCGGACTTGTCTTCTTTGCCTTGAAGTCGTTTGGCTACTTCGTGATGACTTCGCTTATGAACTTGGGACTTGGAACTTTGACTGTTCCTTGCATCCTTTTCCTTTTTCCGTTTTCGGATTTCTTCGAGGCTTTTCAAGTTTGCCTTCCTTGAATCTCCTTTCCTTCGGGGTTCTTGTGTTTCCCGGTTTTGAACTTTGAAATTGTTCTTGATGCTAGCTCGTTTGGATCCTGTGTCACTTTGGGACCATTTGCGGATCGCTTCGTCATGCTGGTAGCAATTTTGCTTCTTTGGACTTGTGAAGTTGTTGTTCGGAAGTCGGGCTCCTTGCTTCCTTTGGTCACCGGGTCGGTTATTCATCGCTCGCGCTAGCTTATTTGTGGAGCTTGTAGTGTTGTAAAAGAGGTCATATATGAAAAGCTCAGCGGGGTGCCTAGGGTGTAATGTCAGGGTTCACAAGCTTTTTGGCTGTGTGGTGCTATACCTAGGTGCTTCGTCATCCCTAATAGTTGTGTATCTGTTCTTTGTTACTTTTCACCGGTTTAAACGTAAATTTACAAATTATCTCCTTCGGTCGAAGTCATGCCGTTTTCCTCACCTTTGAATGTGACCTCTCTGGAGTCGTGTAAAAAGTGACACGCCCTTTCGCTCTTGGTTCTACCACTCAAGGTACTCTCGCGAAGTGTACACTCAGAGACGTGTTTGCACATTTAAGTAAAAGAAATAAACATTATCATTCCTTAACTCAGATTGCCCCCAGTATTGTTGTGGGGTTTTCTTGACTAACCTTAGAATGCCCAAGTTATTTATGGGGGATGATTGCGTGCGTGACGGCGAGTGGTGATGAGATATTCCTGTGAAGAGGTGATGGGTGATCTTGCAGCAACAAATTTTGGCTTTGTGTATTTGGTGAAATGTTAAGAAAGCGCATGGGATGTATGATGATGAGGTGGTGTTCGTATGAGGAAGTGATTGTCGAATGATTCAGCAATTTTTTTGGTTTAAGCTTTGGTGAAGTGGTAAGACACATATGAGGGTTGTGATGAGGGTGGTGGAATGATGAGATGACTTATCTTTGACCTTGTTTTGACAACAAAAATGCATACCTAACTTGTAATAGCGGACAATGATTTTCTACATGCAAGAGATTCCTCGAATAACACCAAACAAAACATGCAGCAAATGTCAAGGCACAAAAACATCAAGAGAGAGCTCATGTCAGACAATACAGATAAAAGAAAAGACAGTACTCTGATCATGCAGTACATAGAGAAAACATGAAATCCTAAGACTTCGGTTGCGAAGGAGGTGGACGTTGGAAGGCCGAGTACATATGAGTCATGAAATCATCCATACGGCCCTCCATACGTATCTGCCTGCGCTCCATGCGACCCTGAGTAATGTGGAGGGATCGGATATCCCTCTGCAAGCTCTCAAGCGTAGCCGGCTGTGGTGGTGGAGGCGGTAGGGCGTAGTAGGAGGAGAGTGGTATATGGGTACTCGGTGCCCATGTAGCTCGACCCCTCTCCCTGGTAGGTGTATCCTCCAAACGGGTCCTCGTGATGTGGGACGTCCTCGGGCTCCGGTGCCTGCTGTCTCTGCCTGGGCCGGACTGGTCTCTGAGAAAACTCTGGCCTGCTGCGGGAAAGCCCAACCCTGATCGGCTCAGTAGCCAAGGGACCTCAGCATGTCCATGGTGTAGGTAGGATATAGAGGCTCCCAATCGTCATCCCCCATCGGGACCTGTGCACACTCGCATAGCCACTGAATGGAACTCGGGTAAACTAAGGCATGGCGACCGGCCCGGGCTGCTACCATCAGGTGGTCTCTCATCAAGACCGACAACGGGATCAAGCCCTCCTCTGAGTCAGGTGGATGCTGAATGTACCTCATGAGGAAGCAGTAGCGAGCGGAGACGTCATTACGCGCTTTCGGTAGCACGTTACGGGACAAGACCTCCAATAACACCCTGTCAAGAGCAGTAGGTAAAGCGGAGGGGAGGATCACTTGCTTCCTTGGCTGATCCCTCGTGGAAGAACGAACACGCTCCGACAGAGTAGAGTGCTGCAGATAGAACTGGCGCGCCTCGCTCTCCAAGGCTGCAATCGTCTCTAATCCCTGTGCTCCGGGTCACTAGGATGCAAGCCGTAAAAATGCACAAATCATCTAGGCCCACAGTAATGGGCTGACCACGTACATAGGATACCACAGCCCCAGTATCATCCTGGTCCAAGTTAGCATAGAACTCTATGACTAACTCCCTAACATAGCTCTTTGGGCAAGTAAGCACCCCCACCCAGTGAAGGTGCTGAAACCGGTGATCGAGGTCAAAAGTGGCGATCACGTCATCGCTGAAGAGACGCTCCTGCTGAATGGAAATATCCTGATTCTCATAAACCAGCGCTCCTCCTGCTGCTCCTCTGAAACGGGTATGATCATAGGTAGGGGATGTCTCTCTGCGGCGCCTGCGACGTGGCTGAGGGCCTGACGCCCCAGCCCCAGCTACCCCACGGGAACTCCTACGACCCTCCATGGTATGCCTGTGGATTCAACGAGACAAAAGACATATAATTCTGTAGGAATTTTGACAGAGTTTCCCCTAGATTTTTCACGAATCCCGTGCTTCCAAATGCACTCCACACCACATAATCAGTCCTAGGATCTATCACTTATGCAAACTTTAAACATTCCCTGAGCTAGAAACGCAGGGAACCTCATTTCGCACTTAAAACGTACTAAACTAAAACGGGCGACCCTCGCAATTACAAGCAGTTTTAACCTTCCAAACGAACTTTTCACGTTTTAAAATGTCCTTGTAAAGCTAGTTGGCCATTTAAAACATAAAAAATCAAACTTCGAAAATTCGACCCGAGAACCACCATTGTCGTCTTCTTCCTAGCTCCAAATTTCGTTTTTCTTCGTTTCTTCTTCACCAAAATGGACAAATGAGTAGCCAAAATGTAGAGAAAACTTACCCAAATACGATGGTGGAAGAGTATTTTGGATTGGGAGTCGGGAAAGTGCTGAAAACGGCCGAAAACCGTTCGCCCCGGACCTAGCTCGGACGCGACTTTCAGCCCTCGTAAGTGCTCGAAATGAAGAGATTTGGTATGGAAATGCCCAGAATTGAAAGAGGGATGTTTTATGAGCAAAATGGCGGTGGAATGGAGTGATTTGGTCAAGAAATGAGTGAGATATGGAGGAGAGAAGTTAGGGTTTTGGAAATGGGGGTTGCTGGAATGGAAATGTTGAATTTGGGGGAAAATCCCGATTTGAACCGGGTGAACAAGGCCACTTATCGAAACGGCGTCGTCTGGTGGTCAAACGGACGCGGCCGAGTCAACGTCCGGGGCCACGGACGGCGCGCCCGGGGTCACGGACCCCCCCCCCCCCCTTTTTCCTTTTTTTTCCTTATTCAAAAGTAAATGATTAAATTAAAAGAAAACCAAACAAAATAAGGTATTCTCTTTATTCATTTCGAAATTAAAAGAAAAACAATTCATTGAGTTCTAAGAAAACAGAAAATGCCTAGGATTAAGTATCTAAAACGTAAGCTTCCTCTTGACAACTCTTGGCTCAGCTACCCCCTCCTTCTTTCGTTTGAATGCATCTATCTCCTCCTTTCGACCGTATAGCCATTTCCGATAACTTGCTGAGAGCTCCAAGTCTTCAGGTGCCAGGGACTTCACTACTTGAACCTCCCCTTCGAGTCGATCCATCATAATCGCATGAAGAGCCTCATGATCGTATGCTTTCCTTGGCGCTTCATATAACGAACCCTTGGGTCGGCTCTGGGCTCGCCCAATCTGACGGCTGGAACGTCACGGGTGGATGACATAAAGGTTCTCAAAACCGGGTAACGAAATCCCTCCGTAGTAACCTCCACACATTCGAACTCCTTCAATCTTCCAAGCTGAGACCGTCCATCGGACTTGATGCCCCTGCCGTATGGAGTTCAAAAGGGCCGGCCATCCATCAACCGGCTCCTTGGGGGCTCGCCTTCTAGGGAGATGCTGGATCGTGAACGTTTGGTTATACTCAAGAATCAGCTTGAGCCGCTCGAGAAGCCAGATTTGCAGAAGATAAATGCTTCCTTCGAAGAAGTAAGGGGTATCCTTTGACTTAGGCCATGAATCTAGACTCTGAATAATCTGTGCGACTATCAATGGTCCCAAGGCGAAACCAGCTCGAACCTGCAGAAGCAAAGGGAAACCTTTCGGTGTATAGCCATGTATGTGGTTCTCTGAAGGTAGATTGCCAGCAATGTGAGATCGAGAAAGTTCCTCTTATGCTCTAAAGAAGTCTCAGAGGTAACGAAGTCTGAAAGAGTTTCCACCGGCAATCCCTCGGGCCCTACCATTCCTAGCAACTGGGTCGGACTTAGCCCAGTAAATGGGAATGGGCCTCGACCGGTGAGGGTGTCAAGTTTGGTACTACTGGGCTAGCTAGGGTATTGGCCCCTAGAAGTGCGTCAAATTCCTCAGGCAGTAAAGTCAGCTCATTATCCCCAAACTTGAAAAGATGTTCATCCCGGGTCCCAATGGTTAATAGCTGCTCTCAGGAAATCTTCGTGCAATCGTGTCTGGGATAAATATGCCAGAGTGTGGAGGATAGACAACTTATTGACCTTATTTGACCAGTTGAACACGTCTTTCATAGTTCTGTCACAGGACTTGTTGAATTCAAAGCAGTGGGCCATGGACTTTTTCCTGTTTTTTCCAAGAAAAGAAAACACATACAGGGTATCAATTAGCACCCAACCTTGCTTATGGGCCTCAAACAACCAGGACTTCGAACTGGGTTGGGCCAACTGTGGGGGTAATTCCCTATCCGTTCTAAACCTGGTCATGGGCCAATCATAAGAGCAAACAAGGTTCCACACAAATTCAAAATGCCCTCACCCAACGACCTTGATTTATGGGTATGGATCAATCTGGAGAGGTGCTTGGGGCGCTGGCTCAGGTCACCACAAAGGAATAGGGCTTGCACGCTATTCTCTTTGGGCTTCCCCACTTTTTTCACATCACCTAAAGGTGTGCGTCTACAGTCGGGTCTTTGACTGACCAAACAATGGGCTAGGTAAGGGTACTGCCAGGAAAATGCTTGGGGCTAAGGCTCAGGTATTAAGGGGGTGTGGTTAGACGACACCCTCCTCTTTTCCCCCATTTATTCACATCACCTAAAAGGTGTGAGTCCCTGACAGGGGACCCTCAAACGGGTCCCGGGGTGAAACTGGTTTGCGTGGACCCTCGCTCTCATATGATGCAAGGGTGCGAAAATTAAAGTGCGCACAGAAATAAACAAGCAACATAGTAAAAGCCATAAATAAACGTTTTCAAGTTAAGCCTTCTTTCTTAAAATTAAACAAGTTAAAATTAAGAAGTTTGTCCCCAGCAGAGTCGCCAGTCTGTGAGCCTCGATTTTAAACCCTACCCTATGTGGATTAAGTTGATTAGGATCTAATCGGGTTTTAGGTCCACTTATAACCTAAGATTAATAACTATGTCATATAACAATAATTATTAAAACCTAAGCTAGCTCACTGGAACCTATTATGAGTCGCCACCTAATTTTAACCTAGAATAAATCAGGAAAGGTAGAGTTCGGTTTGGGGGCTTGTATTCGACTTATTTAGGGTTCAATTACTTTCATTACCCTTCCTAGGTCGTTTTTCCTCTACTTGGTTTATTTACGGCTTATTACGAGTCGTTTTAACCTAAGTGCGCGAGCTTCTGTTTTTTTGTGTTTTTTAGCATTTTTTGACAGAAAATTAAAGTGAAATTGAAAGATACCTAAACTAGGGTTTCGGAGGCAGAATTAGGTCAAATTTTGTTTCCGTCCGTAGCCACGGACCTAATGTCCGAGACCACGGACCCCAGTTAACCTATATGAAAATAAAAGTCGAATTAAACAGAAAATTGTGAAGTCCGGGGCCACGGACAGGCTGTCCGTGGGCCCGGACATTATTAGAAAACCTAAATTTTTAAAATTTAAAATCCCGCCGCCGTCCGTGGGCGTCCGGGCTTACGGACAAGGAGTCCGGGACCCCGGACATGACGTCTGTGGGTGCGGACCGACCTCGGACGGCGGCGTTAAGGCTGTTCCCGAAGGTGTTTTTGGCTCAAATTTTATGGGTGTGTAGCCTGAAAGATGTACAAAACGTTAGTGTTTGAAAGTTTTCAATTTGAGTTCGAATTAAGCACGAAACTTAGTAAACAAGTTATTGGACAGAAGCTTAAACAAACAGCAATACAGAAGCGTACGAAGGTTAGTTTGAGCTCAAAATTTGACTGAGAGTTAATAAGGTCGTGGGTAATTAGAAAAGTAGAGTTGTAACCTGTTTTACCTTCGAATTCAAGGTGATTCTTCACACCGGGATTCGTCGAGTGCTTCGTTGATGGCAGACCTGAAAGGATTTCGAACCAACTTCTGGTTGTTGGTTGTTCTTGCTGTTCTTCACGTTTTGTGGGTTTGTTTTGTGGGGTTTTGATGACTATTGATGCTTTGGGGATTGGAAAACGTGTTTAGATGGTGATTTCAGGGATTTTCGGTATGATTTGGGTGGCCGGGTGTTGGAAAACGTGAGAGAGAGACAGAGGAGGCTGTGTTTTCTGACTCTCTAGGGTTCTTGAGCATATGAAGTTCTTCCTTTATCCAAAAACCTATCCCCTTATATAGACTTTCTTAAAGATAAAGAAAATCCAGTAAAAGTAAGATTTTCTGGTATTTTAATTAAAAGACTTCCCAAAGGAATTTTGCTGTGAAATTTTAACCACATGTCAAGGATGGATATTATGAATTATCTGAGGTGGAAACGAATTTTTTAAATGTTGGAATGTTTTTTAAATTGAATTTCTTGTCAGATCCAGTCAGAAATTGCTAGAAAATTATTGGAAACTCGAAAAATCAAATTCCAACCAACGCCATTATGCTTAGAATGTCATCCTCTATCATGGGTTAAAATATCAAAGCGTTTCAAGCTGATTTGGGCATCCTTTGGAGGAGAGAGAAAGCTTATAGGAGGTCTCAGGAGCCTTTAAAGATTACCAAAACGCCCCTGAAAATGACGAAGCTGTTCCCCATGCCATGGAGCGCGCCGATCGAGCCGGAATCCCTCACTACTTAATTAAAATGCCTCTCACACACACCAGCACCCCGTAGACCCTAACCTAGGGGGTCAAATTTTGGGTATAACACAGGGTATGGATAGTGTCCTCCCTAGAGTTTCGCAGAGTATGTAGTGTAGTGTACCCCCACACTTGAGTTCAGCTGCAGAAATGTGTAAGGTGTTCCTGTAATAAATATTCTAAACAGCCAGAAGAACTCAAGTTAATTCTCCTCGTTCTCTCTCCTTTCTTTTTTTTCACTATATATATATATATATATATATATATTTGTTTTTTTTCATAGAATAAGATACAAAGTATAAGCACAATATAGATTAAAAAGATAGATAGTAGGGTGCCTCCTACCAAGCTGCCCAACTTTATGGTCTTTGGCTAGACCATACCTGAGTGATTTAAGGTGTGACTGGGTCTTTGAGAAGAAGCGCAGAAACTTCTTCGTTGTCTAACGTGTTTCCCAGAAACAACTTGATTCGAGCAACATTTACTTTAAACGATCCGCCTTTATTATTGTCCAATTCCACAGCTCCATATGGAGAGGTGGATATTATTGTAAATGGTCCAGACCAGAAAGATTGTAACTTACCTGGGAAAAACTTAAGTCTGGAGTTATAAAGAAGGACATGATCTCCCGCTTTGAATTCTCGCTTGGCAATCATCTTATCGTGCCAACGCTTGGTCTTCTCTTTATAAATCACTGCATTCTCGTACGAGTCGTTCCTAAGTTCTTCTAGCTCAGTCAACTGGAACTTCCTTCTTTCACCGGCTTGTTGTAAATCAAAGTTTAACACTTTTAGAGCCCAATAAGATTTATGCTCTAATTCCACAGGCAAGTGGCATGCCTTCCCAAAAACTAGTTTGTAGGGGGACACGTCAATAGGTGTTTTGAAGGCGGTGCGTATGCCCAGAGCGCATCATCCAATCTAAGGGACCCGTCTTTTCGAGAAGCGCTTACCGTCTTCTGCAGAATCCATTTCAATTCTCTGTTTGTTATCTCTGCCTGACCATTTGTTTGAGGATGGTATGGTAGAGTAACCTTATGCCGGACTCCATATTTCTTCAGGAGAGCATCAAACTGGCGATTGCAGAAGTGAGATCCACCATCGCTGATTATTGCTCTAGGAACACCGAATCGAGTGAAATATTTTTCTTTATAAACTTCATCACAACTTTACCATCATTAGTAGAGCAAGCAAGGGCTTCCGCCCATTTAGAGACATAATCGACTGCTACTAAGATGTATAAATTTCCAAAAGAATTTGGGAAGGGTCCCATAAAATCAATCCCCCAAACATCAAATAATTCAACCTCCAGCATATTATTCAAGGGTAGTTCATTGCGGCGAGAAATGTTACCTTGCCTTTGACACCGATCACAGTAGACACAAAAGCATGACAGTCTTTGTGAAGGGTGTTCCAATAGAAACCGGATTCAAGTACCTTAGCAGCTGTACGGGTTGCACCGTGATGCCCGCCGGTTTCTCTAGAATGGCAATGGAGAAGGATATTTTTTATCTCCGTTTGTGGACACATCTCCTCTCCTTATAATTCCATCTGCACAGATTTTGAAAAGAAATGGATCATCCCATAAATAATGTTTGACAATTGAAAAGAACCTTTTACGCTGCTGATATGTCATATCAGCTAGGATGATCTTCCTAGCCAGATAGTTAGCAATATCGGCAAACCAAGGGCCTCCTGCCATTTGGATTGCGAATACTGCCTCATTAGGGAAAGACTCATTGATGGGTCTTTCGTCTTCTGGTCCCTCCATTCTTGACAAGTGATCAGCCATGACATTCTGGATACCTTTCTTATCTCTTATCTCCATGTCGAATTCTTGCAAGAGAAGTATCCATCTTATCAACCTGGGTTTTGCATCTGCTTTGGCAAATAAATACTTGAGGGCAGAATGATCAGTATGAATGATAACCTTACTACCCAGTAAATATGGACGGAATTTATCTAAAGCAAAGACGACTACCAGCAATTCTTTCTCCGTGGTGGCATAATTTTTCTGAGCATCATTTAAAGTACGACTAGCATAATAAATGACTCTCAGAACTTTATCCAATTTTTGGCACAAAACAGCACCCACCGCATAATCACTGGCGTCACACATGATTTCAAAAGGTTGGGACCAGTCGGGTGATACAACGATAGGAGCAGAAACAAGTTTTTCTTTTAACAAATTAAAAGCTGCTAGACATTCATCAGAAAACTGAAATTTAGCATCTTTTGTCAGCAAAGTACAGAGAGGTTTAGAAATCTTGGAGAAGTTTTTAATGAATCTTCTGTAAAAACCAGCATGTCCAAGAAAACTTCGAATACCTCTTACAGTAGTAGGAGGTGGGAGTTTTTCTATTACCTCAATTTTAGCGCGATCCACCTCAATACCTTTTGAAGACACATTATGTCCTAGCACAATCCCTTCTCGAACCATGAAGTGACATTTTTCCCAGTTTAGGACTAGATTTGTGTCTTCACACCTGGCCAAAATAAGATCGAGATTCTCCAGGCAAGTGTCAAATGTTGAACCAAAGACAGAGAAGTCATCCATAAAGACTTCTATACATTTTTCAATGTAGTCAGAGAAAATAGCCATCATACACCGTTGAAAAGTAGCTGGGGCATTAAATAATCCGAACGGCATTCTTTTATAAGCATATGTTCCATAAGGACAGGTAAAAGTAGTTTTATCCTGATCTTCTGGAGCAATTGGGATCTGAAAGTATCCTGAATAGCCATCTAGAAAACAATAGTAATCCTGACCTGCTATCCTTTCCAGCATTTGGTTAATAAAGGGCAGGGGAAAATGATCCTTACGTGTGGCAGTATTCAATTTCCTGTAGTCAATACAAACTCTCCAACCAGTAGTAGTGCGTTGAGGAATCAACTCACCTTTTTCGTTAGGAACTACAGTTATTCCTCCCCCTTTTGGGTACCACCTGTACTGGGCTCACCCACTTGCTATCTGAAATTGGATAAATAATTCCAGCGTCAAGTAGTTTTATTACCTCTCTTTTTGACCACCTCTTTTAGAACGGGGTTGAGACGCCTCTGTGGTTGTGCCAATGCCCTGAAATCATCTTCCATATAAATTCGATGAGAGCACAAATATGGGCTTATTCCTTTGATATCCGCTATCGACCAACCGATAGCGGTCGTATGATTGCGTAGCACCCCTAAAAGTTGCTTCTCTCTGCACATCTGATAATTTAGATGAGATAATAACTGGTAGATCAGATGGCTCTTTTAGAAAAGCGTATTTTAAATGAGGGGGAAGAGGTTTCATTTCGACTGTAGGTGCTTTTTCAATGGATGCCTTTGGTCTGTCTGTGTTTTCTTTCTACTGGCTCGAATCTTTGTTGGTAGGAACAGAAATATGGCTTATGCTTGTTTAACTCTTCAGCCATGAGAGCAATATTAGGATTTTCGTCATCAGCTTCGCAAGATGCCATAAGACATCTTTCCAAAATTGTTTCTTCATCTTTGCTGAAGAACGTCTCCTGTACTAAAGAGTCAACAGTATCTATGGAAAAACAGATTTGTGTATCAGAAGGACGCTTCATGTTCCGGGTCATGTCAAAAACTACCTGTTCATCATGAAGTCTCAAAATTATTTTTCCTCCTTCAACATCAATTAAAGTTCGGGCAGTTCTCATAAAAGGTCTACCCAGGATTAGTGGAACATCTTTATCTTCCTCACTGTCAATAATAATAAAATCAGCAGGGAAAATAAATTTGCCAACAGAAACCACTAAATCTTCGACTTTTCCTTTAGGGTAGATTATGGAACGATCAGCTAGTTGTAGCTGCACAGGAGTAGAAGAGCATTGACCTATACCTAATTTCTTAAAGATAGATAAAGGCATTAAGTTAATACTGGCTCCTAAATCACACAACCCGTTACCACAATTTATGTCTTCTATCGCACAGGGAATGATGGGGAGACCTGGATCTCCCAATTTCGGTGGTAGCTTCTTCAAAAGTACTACAGACACTCTTTCAGTTAATTTCACCGTGTCATTTTCCTGTAAAGATCGCCTGTTAGACAAAATATCTTTTCATAAATTTTGCATAGATAGGCATTTGTGTTAAGACATCAGAAAAAAGGAATATTAATAGTTAATTTCTTAAAAATGTTAAGAAAATTTTCAAATTGGTCATCCAACTTCTTTTTCTTTAATCTATCAGGAAATGGAATTGGAATATCATATGAAACCTGTGACGGTTTAATAGTAAGGGATGCAGGAGACTCCTTCTCCTTGGGAATTGTTACGTCTTCTTTGTCAGATTGAGGATTTCTTTGTTCATCAGATTTCTTCTCAGCTTCAGGGACATCGGATACTAGCTCTTTTCCGCTTCTCAGGGTTATTGATTTTGCATGCTCCCTAGGATTTGGATCAGTCTGGCTTGGGAGTGACCTTGTTGGTCTTTGAGCCAGTTGTTGTGAAATCTAACCTATATGTCTCTCTAAATTTGTGGTTATGGTAGCCTGATCAGCAACTTTCGCTTCTATCTCAACAAATTTTGAATTTGTCGCCTGACCTTGTTTTAGAAGCTGGTTCATCATGCTTTTCAGTTCGCCCATATCTCCTTGTGAGTTGGGTGGCTGCTCCCCCTGTTGTCGGTTGTATTGAGGTTATCAGGTTCTGGCTGAATCCTTGGTTGCTCGTCTGTGCTCATAATTTCTCCATGGTTGTTGATTGCTCCTCCAATTGTTTTGATTGTATGAGTGAGTTTGATAAGGATTTTGATAAGGATTCCCTGGTCTGTTGTTAATTAAATTTACCTCCTCAAGGGTCCTGTTGCAACCTGAACCATCGCAGTCTGGGGTTTCATGAGCTCCTCCACAGTTTTCGCAACAGGGAGTCAGATATGGGGAAGTGGCCACTGCCTTTGCAGCTTTTTGTTGTGGTTGACTCAGCGTTAGTTTCTCCACAACTTTTGTGAGTGCGCTAGTTGAGCAGATACATGATCCTACGAAGGAATACTGTACATTCCTGTTTCTTTCTTTACTTCACCTCTTCCTTTGTTTTTTCACCACTGTCTGGTGTTGGCGGTCATGGTCTCCAGTAGTTCAACTGCTTCTTCTCCGGTTAATTTCATAAAATTTCCTCCAGACAAGGAGCTTAGCAACAGTTTGTTAGAATCATTTAAACCTTGAAATAATGATAACACAAGTTCCTAGCTACTCATACTGTGATGTGGGCATAATATCTGTAATTCGTTGAATCTATCCCACGAATCATAAAGAGACTCGCCTGGTTCTTGATAGAAGTTGGTGATCTCAGCGATTTTCTCTCGTCTTGGACGGGGGATAGTATTTTGCCAGAAATTTGTTTGCTAATTCGGCCTAGCTGTGGATACTGCTGGGTTGTAAACTTCTCAGCCACCTGGAAGCGCCGTCTTTCAAAGAATAGGGGAACAATTGCAGACGGATGCGCTCGTTTAGATTTCCTGTTTTATTAAAAAGTGTTACAAAAATCAAGAAATGCAGATATATGGTGTGGAGCATCATCTGAATCCAGCCCGTTGGATTGTCCCTGATGGTAGAGTGTGGTGATAAAACTCGTTTTGAATTGCCAGGCATCCAGTTCAGCCTGTGTAACTTGAGGAAGGACAATAGCAGAGGGCCTCCCTTCGACCGACGGTTGCTGGTACTCGCAGAGAGTTTGTCGATTTGTCATCTCTATTCTTTGTTGTCGTCTCTCTCTGTGGAGAAATATCTCGATCTCAGGTTCAAGACTGTTTTGAGGGCTACCTGCAGATCGAGTTCGACGCATATATAGAAATAAAATGTAGTTTGAAAATGGAGAATAACTAAAGAAAACAAAAGCAGTATTTGAAAAGTCAAGATAAACTAAAGAAAATTGAATAACAAATTAGAAAGAAAAAGAAAAAGGACGGAATTTAATTGCAGGAATTTAATTGACAGAAAATTAAATGACGAGGAAAATTAAATGACAAGGGAATTTAAAGAATTGAATTTAAACAACAGGGGAAATTAAATGACAATAATTTAAAGAACTGAAATTTAAATGACTGGAATTTAAATGACAGAATTTAAATGTTAGTAATTAGATTACAGAATTTAAATGTTAGAAATTAGTTGACAGAATTTAAATGACAGAAATTTAAATGTTAGTAATTAGATTACAGAATTTAAATGTTAGAAATTAGTTGATAGAATTTAAATGACAGGAAATTTAAATGACAGAAAATAAATGTCAGTAATTAGTTTACGGAATGAAATTTTAAAAGTTAGTTGACGTTAGATTGCTGAAATTAAATGTCAGGAATTAGTTTGCTGAAATTTAAATGTTAGATTACTGAAATTTAAATGTTAGATTGCTGAAATTTAATGTTAGATTGTTAGATTGTTAAATAACAACAAAATAATATAAATAAAAATTAAAGAGCAGCAAAAGCTAAACATAAAACTCAATAAAATTAAAAACTATCAATTAACCGTGCCGGAGGTCCCCGGCAACGGCGCCAAAAACTTGTTGGAAGAAATATGTGACTACTTCTACCACTTAGGCAGTGTACCTATCGTTTTGCGGAATAGTGGAATTGTAGGGTTGTCGAACTCTTGGGGACCTTGCAGTGGTTTAATTGATAGTGTAAATTAACTGAGAATTCTAATTAGACTACTGAACAGAAACTTATCATTTTTTTAGAGAAATTGTGGTTCAAAACTTAACTTAAACAAAATAGCGAAAAGAACAATTAATCAAGACAGAATAATAATAGTGGTTTATAAAACTCTTTTGTTTTTAGGAAGCACCCTGGGTTGTTCTGCTCACCTATTTTATCCAATTATATTACTATAAACTTCCACCACTTTAACAATAAACTCAGGAATCTTAATTAGTTCATTGACCGGTCCTTGTACAATAAACCCTGACTAATTTAAATAACAAGCCGCAATCCTTGCACAAGTCATTATAAATTAATCGCTTTATTAACAATTCTTATTGGAGACAGGTTAGCCTATAGGCGAGCCACGCTTCTAGTCATTAACCCGTTTTGACTTCTTTTGTCTAGAACCTTGTCTCAGCACCGCATTTTGACAAGAGAACTACAAATATCACTTTATTAAAGCGCATTAAGGACGAGAATCAAAATATTGCTTGAGCAGATTATAGTAGAAAGTCTACGTAATATGAATTAATAAAATAGGCTTGCTTCCCAACCCGGGAGGCTAAGGTTATTACTCACACATAATTATACAAGCAGACATCGTAAGTACGACAGACATTAAAACAGAGTAAAGTTAAAGAAAAGAAAGAACTCTCTCTGCATTCGCACGGGCTTATTTGGTGTGATGGAAATGAAGAAAATGAAGTGGTGATGTGGATGTATGGAGGAAAATGGAATTCTCTGGAGGAAGTGTGATTTGGAAGTGAACGTGAGTGATTCAGAGAGTTGAGTTATGGTGAACCAACGTGCGTATTTTTTTGATGAAGTAGCAGTGGATTTATATAGAAGAAAGGATGAGGATGAAGACAGAACTGGACCACGCGTGAGGGATTTAAGGACTGCCGGCGCTTGATATTGTTGATGGGGTAGATAGATGTGTTTGCAGGCGCCGCAAGAAAATTGGGAAGACGGTCGGCCCGGAGATCTGGGTTGCATTTAGAGGCGTCCTTGTTTAAATCCCCGGTCGTCTCTATCTCTTGTCCGGTCATTTTTACACGGACGTCTCTATCGCAGCCTACAGTGTTGTCCGGCCTTATTTCCCCGGACAGGCCACGGACTCCTCTTCTCTGTCCGGCCTTTTATCCGCGGACACACCACGGACGTGGCTCTTGTCCGCCCCCTGTCCGGCCATATTCCCCCGGACGTGTTTGTCCTGTCCGCCCTCTGTCCGGCCAACTTCCACGGACATGGTGTATTTTCTTCCACATTTTTCTGCAATCTTCAACCGGGCTTAGATTCTTCATTTTAGCTCCGTTTCACACGCCGTTTGTTGCGTTGGAAAGGTTGTGAAGTAAACTATGTAATTCCAAGACTTTTTACTGCATTTGATACATAAAATGTATCAGTTCATATCAAAACATAAATCTTAAGAAAAACATATGATAAGTGAGTAATATTATCCTGGAAGTAAGTAAATATAAGGTAGATTAAACCATTAAATGTCTATGTATTTCTCACGTATCAAGGTGCTGTAGCATAACCAGTTTGGAGAAGAGAGGATGAAGATTGGGGACGGTGGGAACAAGAGGGAAAGAAGAGAATGAAGTGAGAGGTAAGTTTTTGAAAGATATTTAAGTAAAAAGCAAATAGTTAACTTACACTTTATTTCTTCTTCCTTATTTAACTAGCTAAGTGTGGTGACTCACACTTAAAAACCGGCCCCCTTATCCTCCTTGGGATATTTTATGGCTTATGTTGACCATTTAACTAACTAAGTTGACTTATGTCTTAAACTAGCACTATTTGAGCACTATTCACAAATTAATGCACATAATTGTGAAATTTTTGATTTCCCATTGATTTAGACTTCCTAATGTGATACTAAGTAGTACACATGTGTTTAATGAGTAATGATGGGCATTTAGCCACTCAAAACCCATTTCCAAGACAATTTTTCAAAAATGTGCTTTAAGACTCCTTAAAGCACATTTTGTGTTTTAACTTGTTTTCAAGCTTGGTTTTCTTTAGTAATTGGTTTAACATGTCTATTAGCATATTAATAAAGTCTTGGTAAGCCCTTTGAGTCTTAACCAAGGTTATCCCAAGCTTAGAGCATGTTTTTGCTCAAATTGTCTTTATGGTACTTTATTTTGTTTTCTATGGTTTAAATTGTTCACTAATGTTTCTAAGGCACTTTTTAGCCTTAATATACCATAGTTTAAGATTTAAACAACATATCAAGGTTTAGGGTATTTCAAAATCATTTAAATTGGTAGGAGAAATATAACCTAAAAATGTATGGTAAAAAGTATGGTACTTAATTGGTATAAATTATGGTACTTAACTTAATTGGTATCAATCGGTATAAATTATGTCCTTGAAACAGTATCTTTTCTTTTTTATGGTAGTGAATAATTTAAAAAATCTTAGAAATATTTTTTAAAATATTTTATGATATTTTATTTTTTTAATTTTTTTTATTCTTTTATAATAATTTTTATAGTTATCTATATTTTATAGTATTTTGACTTTTTGTGTATTTTAGTGATTTTTTTAGCATTTAGGGAATATTGTGAATTTAAAAGTACTTTGTTAACAAGTAGGGATATTTTGTCTTTTTTTTCTTCTAGTCAACTACATAGTGACATTTCATGGACTTTTACAAAAATGTAGAGGCATTTTATGAGTTTATTTTTTTGAGAAAATTTCATGAATTAGTAAAAAATATAGTGGCAGTTCATAAATTTTTATTGTATTCATAGAGAACTAAGTGGATAACTGCTAGCATGTTTCCCACTAATAGACCTGTAAAAGAAGTAATTGATGACATGTTTAAGAATATTTTTGAGAATTTTCCTTTAGAAACTGATGTTATCGTTTTAGACATACTAGAGAGAATATCATCTTTAACGGCTATCTATTAATTTATTATGTGTCCAACAATGTTTAGAATTGTTTGTTATTTTCACTTTGCAATAAAGACTTAATTATTTTCATTGTAAGCCTCAAAAACAAAATAAACAGGGTTCAAAAAAAATATGAAACCCGATACGATATGTATTATTATGAACAAAATATTGCCTTAAAGGTAGAGGTGTGTGAAAAATTCCATTTCCAGTAAACCGTACCAAAAAACTGATAAACATACTGGAAATTTGATTTACGGTTGAAATTTCGATTTGGTTTACCATACAAATCAATAGTGAGGTAAACCCAGCTTGGAGGATTTGGTTTCATGCTTACATTCTTAGAGGTGTGTCCATTTGGGATGTGAAGAAGAAATCCACGGATTCTTGGTGTTGGGGTAAACTCCTTAAGGTCAGAGATGAAATATTGTGACAGGTCTCAAGGATGGATGTTTAGCTCTCGCCCCAAACTATAAACTCAGCAACCTTTATAGTATGCTCCATAGATTTCCTCCTAAAGCTGATTGGGCTCCTTTGGTCTGGAACAATTTCAATACCCCATAAACTCTTTTATGTGGTGCCTTACTGTCAAGGATAGGCTTACCACTAGAGACCGTCTCACTCGCATGGGTATCTCCACTGATGCTAAGTGCTGGTACTGCCATGATCTTGAATTTAGAGTACCACTTATTCTTTCTGTGTCCATTCTCCACTGAGGTTCTCACTAGCATCCTTACTTGGTGGGATGTCTGCTCCATCTGACTTTAAGGAATGTATGAAAGCCTTGTTGCGCATGAAGGCCAAGAAAAAACTATCAAGTTCAAAGCTCAAGTTGCTGCCCTTACTTGCTGCATTTACTGCAGCTGGTTTGCCAAGATTTCTCACATATTTAAAGACTTAGTTGTCGCCCCTCCTCTTGTAATCTCCTTTTGGTTTTCAATATATCTTAGCTTCTTTAAAAAAAAAATAAGAAATAGCAATTCTTATTTTAAAATTAATATTTCTTTTATGTTTTTCTACCCTCCTGAGCTCTCAGTATTTGCTCCTATTATTGTTTTCTTCACTACACCCTCAGGGTCTAAAGCAATAACAGAAATATTCTTTAAAAAATCACAAAGCTTAGAAGCAAAGGTATGTGCGCCGCCACTGTATATCCCACTTTTCTTCTAACTTTTATTTCAAATTTGCTGAGGGGTGAAAAACTTGACTATGAGTCAACCTATAATCACCAATGATAAGTCTGCAATTGTTTTAGATGACGAGACAATGACATGACATTACATCTAAGATTAAAAATTGGTAAATTGATACACAACAATTTATAATGATTGCTTCAAGAATTATGTTTTCTTTTTTATTGGAATTATATAATTAGCTCATGTTATTTGGAGGAAAGTGTATGTATACTTAGATATAGGTAAAGCGGGTATACTGTATCGATTTTTTAGGTTAACCGATTTAAATGGAACGGAAATGGATTTCAATTTTTGTCGAACCAAAACTTATTAACCAAATTTTGTTTACCGAATGTTGGAACCTAAGTTTTGTTGACAATGGCATACTCAAAGTTAGTCAAGATCAAAGATAGAATCACCCTGGAAGAGGAAGTCTGGTCATGCATGCGATGAAGAATGAGTGAGCCAGAAAGATTCAAGCTGCATGAAAGAGTTCCTCTGAAATTTTAGTCGAGTTAAAAGGCGCGCAAATATTGTAAGAACATGAAATTTGGAAACGATTGACAAACTGCATCCACAACTCCCTATTGCCAAAAATCAAGGAACCAGTAGTCAGAGATGACCAATCACAACCTGAACATGCTTAGTAAGAAGATGTGGAGCATCACCTAAACATTGTGGCAACAATTTAGGAGCAATTACTCCGGTTTTACATAGCATTTAATCAGTTAGAAGTCTTTGTATTAGTTATGTTTTTACTTACAAATTTCCTACTGAGAGAGAATCACATTGAGAGTAAGGGTGGCCACGGTTGTGGTTGCGGATTCCCCAGTTCAAGTTTCAGGATGTGTATTTGGGTTCGGAACCAGTCAGGGGCGGTTCTGGGACGGTTCCAATTATGGTTCCAACAACTGTATTCGCTTCGGATTTTCTCAGAAAACCGGTTCCGATTTCAGAACCAGTTCCAGAATCGGCTCCATATGGGTTCATACGGTTCCAGAACCAGTTTCTTCGTTTTAGCTCCGATTTGAGATCCGTTTACGTGCACATGTTGCTCTTTTTGTCCACTTTACTCATAGATAGGCTATTCCTCAAGTTTATAATCTTAAATGTGTAAGAAACAAAGACTTATAAGTTTTGGTTTAATTTGCAAAAATTAAGGAGCAAAGGGAATTTTATTATATGATTCACTGCCTCGTTAAAACCTTATTAGGTTAAAACCCATTGTGAAAACCCTAATAAGGAAAAAGAGTGCAACTACTAAGAGGTTACATGATTTCAATTTGCAAGTCTTAAAAAGATTACATGGAAAGAAAGTAATACTAATGCATTCTAAAAGATTACAAGATAGAAGTCCTAAATGGTATTTTCCTCATTCATCTCATACCAATCATCATGTTGCGCTTTGTACAATGTGCGTGCTTGGGATCTCAACTCGGCTAAGTCCCAATCATACTTCTCAACACAGACCTTGATTGAGTCTGGTGGTGCAAGGCTTGATCTCTTTTCGTCCAATACTCGTTTGCCTGCACTACACGTCGACTTAGAAGCAACGGTTGATGCTGGAATTGCTAGCACATCTGAGGCTATCTTTGCACGGATGGGAAACTTGCCTTCATGTGCTTTCCACCACTTAAGAACATATATATCACCATCACCATCATCATCAAAATTAAAAGAGAAGTTAATATAATCATCATAAGTACAAAATCTGGAATCCGATTGAACAGATTTTGGTCTTTTCAAAATACTAGAAATCAAAGAACTTCTTTTGCTATTGGGGCATGGTGATTTAGAAGAGGAACCACTACTACCACTGGTAGAAGAAAGCTCATCCGGACGAAACTTTAAAGTATACTCATCATGTAGCTTTTTCAAGGCTCTATCAATCTTTTCTACATGTTCTTTAACATGACCATCATAGGGTGGACCTCCTGGAACAATACTATAATAATAATCAAGCAATTTTGTTAGACCATCCAATTTGATTTGTGGATCAAGAATAGTTACAGTATAATAAATCAAAGGAAATTCATTGAAGTAGTTAAACCATTTAGAGATCATATTGAAAATAACCCCACTAATCCCATCAGCATCCCTGTTCTCATGCAAAACATGGAAAATACTTATGCATTCATCTAGGACAAGATGCACATTAGGTTCTTAAACTAATGAAAATATCTTAGTTGCACTATCAAAACTTTTTTAAAACATTGCACATAACATTAGCCCTTTCCCAAAATACCAGACCCATCAATTCCTGATTGGCTTGAACAACTATAGTGTTATATAGATTAGTTAATATGGGTTGATGTTTCTTAGTTTTAACTAACAATTCATATTGGAGTTGCATCTAGTGGGGGTGTTAGAAGAAAAATGACGAGGACGTATACCGGATTGCTCAGACATTTTTTGTATTTATTTTTAACTTGTAATTTCCTAATTTTTCTCATAACATGCCTAACTGGTTCTAGTGTAGCAGTCAAGTTAGATAAACCATCTTGTACACACAAATTTAAAACATGTGCACAATATCGAACATGCAAGTAATCTCCATCATGCAAGGGTGTGAGCTTCTTATTAGCTTTTAGATAATCTACACACTTAACATTGTTCGAAGCATTATATAAAGAAATGGAGAATACATTGTCTAACAAATTCCACTCAAATAATACTTTAATAAGTTTCTCATAAATATTATGACCGGTATGTACATCATCAAAAATATCAAAAGCAATAGTACACTTCTGGAGCGTCCAAGAACTATCAATCCAATGAAGCGTAACACAAATAATTGTCTCATTAGTAGTAGATGTCTACATATCACTAGCTAAGGAAACACGACCATCAAATGTATTCTTCATTTTCATTAGTTGGTTTCTAGTTTTATTATGTTGTGTGAAAGCTCTACGTTTAAGCATATTCCTAGGCACTATACTATATTGTGGTTGTAATGTGGTGCAAATTTTTTTTTTCAAAATAAGAGCTTTCACCAAATTAAAAGGCAATTGTTCAGCAATCATAAATGTAGCCATGCCATCTATCATTATTTCTCTATCCTAACGAATAAAACCTGGATCGGGTTACCGTTTGGTAAACCTGGTAAGCATAGTTTGACCGCTAGTAGTGCCCGCCATTGCCGTCATATCCTTATATATTTTGTACGTTTTCAAGTGCTTTGTAAAGGATCCGGTTCCGATGCCCGCCGCCCATGCAAGTCCTTTACTGCAAATATTACAACATTACTTGTGTAATACTCCGTTTTTTTCGTTTTTCAGATTTCGTGACATAACATCTCAGTTAATGTTATTAATTAAAGTTATGTTATGTAGTGCTTTGTTTAACTGATGGGCTGATGGGACGTCGGAGTCTTTATGTTAAAAGGCGAGGGACAAGGAGGTCTTATCCCCTCTCTTTTATTTTGGTAAGCTTCTTTAAGTAATTGATTGGGCAGTTTTCTTATTTTCCAATCACGATCAGTTCTCAAGTCCCGCTCATCCTCTCGACAGTTTTTGCGCTCTCTTCTTGTCTTCTCCATTGATGTGCTTCTGAATTCCTGGTGCGTTGCTGGTGCGTTTGGGATCGAATTCCGGTTCTGTGTGTTTGCGGTTCCTCTGCTGTGATTCAGGTTTGGTTTCCCTTTCGATTTTGGTGGGGTTCGCTTCTGTTTTGAGAGAGAGACAGTTTTCTAATTGCTGGATGGTTTGCTGGCTGAATTCAGTGTCGTTTGGTGCATCTCCTCTGTTGCGTTATGTTCGCTGGGTTGCTGGGGACGTCTGGTCGGATTCTACGCTTCGAATTCAAGTAAGTGGGGGATGGAATCGGGGTAGTTTGCTCACCCTCGGGGACTGCTTTTAATATCTGTTTTTCATATCTGATTTCGTGTGTTGCTTGTGCGAATTCTCCGCGTTTTGTGTTGTTAATTGATTGGATAAACCCCCGAGGGTACTGATTTACCATTCTGTGATTTTGTGTGAGTTTGGTATGTTTTTGGATGATCTTCTGCGCGTCTGTTCTTTCTGGAATTCGACAGTTTTGCGCTGTCCGAACTTCTGTCCGAACATGCAAGTTCGGACAGTTCATCGGGCGCGTTTTGTTTTTCAGGATTTTGAAGTGTCCGAACGTCGGTCCGAACTTGTAAGTTCGGACCCGGCGCGAGAATGATTTTCGTGTGAGTTTCGACATCTGTTCGAACTTGCAAGGTCGGACGCAAGTTCGGACATGATGGGAGTTTTGGTTTCTGACTTTCGACTTACGTCCGAACTTCGAAGGTCGGACGTAAGTTCGGACATCGAAGTTTTCTCAACCTCTGACTCTCGGCATCTGTCCGAACTTGCAAGGTCGGACGCAAGTTCGGACATGCCACTGTTTTGAGCATAACTTCTCTGTTTTAGCTCCGTTTTGGGTTCCGTTTGTGGGGTTGGATTCCCCTATCTATGTACAAGCTTCTTATGTTGTTTATATGCATTTCCATGCACTTAAGATCTATTTTGTGAGATTTTAGTTTTGGGACCTAGTTACTTTGCTTCTGAGCCTTGGATAGTCGGGTCGGGCTGTCCCGTAGCATGCACCGCAGGAATTCCTTCTGTTATACTCCTTAGGGTCTCCCTTAGGACGTTATTTGACCGACGGGTCTGTTAGCTGCCTCTACGGCTTCTGTTGGGGTCTTCGAATCCATAGGACCTTACGTGAGTCCTTCTGTTGTGTTAGCTTGTTTCTAGTGTCCCACTCTTCTGTATCCGTTTCTGAAAGTCCGACTATGATTTGAAGTGACGTTCTGCTCTGCTTCTGTTTTGTGCTTCCTTTCTGTCTGATTATATTGGCTCCGCCTTCTTCTCTGTTTATAAACTATTCTTCTACTTCTGTTTTGAGTGGGCTTCCTTGAGGAAGTCTTCTGCTTGCTGGGCTGTTTAGCTCACCCCTTTACTTTGTTGCAGATTGAGCTCGTGGGATCTTCTCTCTCTTGTCCCTTGCTGGAGCTTAGCTTGTTTACGTTTTGTTGACTTTGTTTACTTTGCGCGTTGGACGCTTTAGAGTTGTGTAGCCTTCGGACCTCTCTTTGTATTTGACTTATAAGTATTTAGATCTTGTAAACTCTTTTGGTATTTATACAAGTTTGTTATTTGGTTTTGGGTTTCGTTTTGCTTAGAGCCTTGCGACGTTAGGTAGTAGACTCGCGGCGTGTAACGGCCCTAACTCCTAGGCCGGTTTGGGGTCGTTACATTTAGTGGTATCAGAGCCAGGTTGCTCGTTCTTTGGTGTTTGTGGGGGTTTGTCTGCATGCGTGGGTGTCTGAAAGGTCTGCTATTTGATTCTTGATGGTTTCTGATAATTTTGGTGTTGTATCTTCAGTATGCCTCCCCGACGTTCAGGACGTGGTGCAGCTTCAGGCGATGCTCCCCAAGGGGACATTGCAGAGATTGTACAGCAGGTGGTGACCCAGGTGTTGCAGACCGTAGGGGCCACTGCTGGCCAAGCGACAGGAGCCGGTAACACGGGGGGCAGCAATGTGAAGGCGCTTCAGGAGTTCCTGAAGCTGAAGCCGCCTTCCTTTGATGCTAGTGGCGACCCACAGGAAGCGAGCCACTGGATCACTGCGATAGAGGATTTGCTGAGGGCATGGGATGTGAGGAGGATCAGAAAGTTGGTTTCGCCACGTTCATGTTTCAGAGTGAGGCGAAGGAGTGGTGGAAGTCAGTTGAAGGGAAGTACCCCCACCCATGGACATGGGAGCAGTTCAGGGGCTGCTTCAATCAGCAGTTCTATCCCCGATGTCTTCATGGATCAGAAGTGCGTTTAGAGTATGGGAGGCTTCGTCAGACGAGGAGATGTCTGTGGATGAGTATGTGCGAAAGTTCATTTCCCTTTCTAAGTTTGTGCCAGAGCCAGATGACAACCGGAAGGCTAGGAAGTTTGAAGCTGGTCTGAGGGGCGACATTCGAGCTGTTGTGGCACTTTTCCGCCACAAGACCTTCAGGGATGTGGCCGATGTGGCGTTAGTGGTGGAGTCTGAGCTGCAGGCTAGGCAGCGTTATGAGAAGAAGGACCAGAGGCCCGATAAGGGCAAGGAGCAGAAGAGGAAGGCACATGTGGAGGAGCCTGTGAGGCGAGACCAGACTTCTTCTCAGAAGAAGTTCAGAGGAGACCGGGGATCTTCGTCATCTGCGTCGCCTGTTGTGGCGAAGTGTGCTGAGTGTGATCGTTTCCATCCTGGGCGTGAGTGCTACAGGAAGTCCGGAGCGTACTTCAAGTGTGGTTCGCTGGATCACCGCATTGCCCAGTGTCCACAGGCTAGAGGTGGAGGTGGCAGTGGGCGGTTCTGAGGACCGAGGTGCTGGTTCAGGGTCCGGGCAGAAGGCTGATCAGAAGAAGCCCCAGACCCAGGCATGTGTGTATGCGCTAGCTGGTCAGCGAGACCGTGACTCAGACAGAGTAGTGTCAGGTATTCTTCAGATCTCTTCTCAGCCAGTTTTCTGCTTGTTTGATTCAGGAGCTACCCACTCCTTTGTGTCTGCTGATTTAGTGGGTAGTCTCGGGTTGTCTGCTGTGCCATGTGATGTGGATCTGTGTATTTCTAGCCCGCTGAGTGGAGTACCTGCATGTGTGCTTAGTTCTGTGTGCAAGTCTGTTCCTTTAGTGATCATGGATAGAATTTGCATGCTGATTTGATCCCTATGAGTATGTCCTACTTCGATGTGATTTTGGGCATAGACTGGCTAGCAGAGCACCATGCCCATATAGATTGTGCAGCTAGGAAGGTTGTGTTTGATAGACCGGGTGAGACCGTTTTGCTTTTGTGGAACTCCGTTCCTTGTGCTCCTGTGTTGGTGTCTGCTATGCAGGCAGTCCGTTCCTTGAGGAAGGGCTGCCAGGGTTTTCTCTGCTTTGTACCTGAGGTTAAGGAGGGATCCCGGTTGGAGGATATCCCCATTGTGCGTGAGTTTCCTGAGGTGTTCCAGGACGATGTGCCAGGGCTACCGCCTGATCGTGAGGTGGAATTTTCTATCGAGTTAGCGCCAGGGACTCAGCCTATCTCTAAGGCTCCCTATCGCATGAGTCCGGCAGAGCTTAAGAGCTGAAGGTGCAGCTGTAGGATCTTACTCTGGATAAGGGCTTCATTCGCCCTAGTGTGTCTCCATGGGGGAGCACCTGTGTTGTTGTTGAAGAAGAAGGATGGCTCCTTCAGATTGTGTATTGACTACAGGGAATTGAATAAGGTTACCATCAAGAATCGGTATCCTCTTCCCCGCATTGATGACCTCTTCGACCAGTTAGCGGGAGCGACAGTCTTCTCGAAGATCGACTTGCGTTCTAGATATCATCAGCTGAAGGTTAAGGCCGAGGATGTGCCTAAGTCTGCATTTAGGACCCGATATGGGCATTATGAGTTCTTGGTCATGCCTTTTGGTTTGACCAATGCCCCGTCGTTCTTCATGGATATGATGAACAGAGTCTTCAAACCTTTCTTGGATTCTTTCGTAGTTGTGTTTATTGACGATATCTTGGTGTACTCCAAGAGTGCTGAGGAGCATGAGGAGCATCTGAGGATGGTCCTACAGACGTTGAAGGAGAAGGAGTTGTATGCTAAGTTGAAGAAGTGTGAGTTTGGTTGGATAGGGTGGTGTTCCTTGGCCACGTGGTTTCGAAGGATGGCATTTCAGTGGACCCGGAGAAGATTAAGGCGGTTATGGAGTGGGCGAAGCCCACTAGTGTGTCTGAGGTGCGCAGTTTTCTGGGATTGGCTGGGTATTATAGGAAGTTCGTGGAGGGCTTTTCTAAGATCGTATCCCCCTTGACTCGTCTTCTTAGGAAGGATGTCAAGTTTGATTGGAGTGAGGCGTGCCAGGAGAGCTTCCAGGAGTTGAAGAAGAGGTTGACTTCGGCTCCGATTTTGACGTTGCCTTCTGGGACAGAGGGCTTTGAGGTGTTCTGTGACGCTTCCCATAGAGGGCTGGGGTGTGTTCTGATGCAGCAGGGAAAGGTGGTAGCATATGGGTCACGATAGCTGAAGCTGTATGAGAAGAATTATCCTACCCATAACTTGAAGCTAGCTGCTGTGGTCTTCGCCTTGAAGATCTGGCGGCACTATTTGTATGGGGTGACGTGTAAGGTCTACACGGATCACAAGAGTCTCAAATATCTGTTCACGCAGAAGGAATTGAATTTGAGACAGCGGCGCTGGTTGGAGCTGTTACATGACTACGACCTGGAGATCCTCTACCATATCGGGTAGAGCGAATGTGGTGGCTGATGCCTTGAGCCGTAGGGGTGCTCCTGGTCTTGCTTGTTCGTTGTCAGGAGTTCAGAGGTCTGCTATTGAGCTTCAGCATATGGGGATTTGGGGTTCGGTCCGACCGTGCTGGGATGATTGCTTCGATTCAGGTCCAGTCTACTTTGATTGAGCGGATCAGAGAGGGTCAGAAGGCTGATGCTGAGTTGTGTAAGATCAGGGAGAAGTTGTCAGATGATCAGGAGTCAGAGTTTTCTGTGTCCAGCGATGACTGTCTACGCTTCAGGGGTAGAGTTTGTGTGCCTAGTGGAGGCGACCTTAGGCGGGAGATTATGCAGGAGGCTCATGGAGCTCCTTATTCGGTGCACCCGGGAGGGGTGAAGATGTACCGGGACCTCAGAGAGTCCTTTTGGTGGGCGAATATGAAGAGGGAGATTTCTGATTTTGTGGCTCGTTGCCAGACCTGTCAGCAGGTGAAGGCCGAGCATCAGCGACCTGCGGGTCTTCTACAGCCTCTTACTGTTCCTGAGTGGAAATGGGAGAGCGTTGGCATGGATTTCATTGTGGGGTTGCCTAGGACATCTTCTGGGTGCGATGCGCTGTGGGTGATTGTGGATCGGTTGACGAAGTCAGCTCATTTCTTGCCTGTGAGGAAGACCTTCAGCCTGGAGCGCCTGGCTCGCTGCTGTATGTAGATGAGTTGTGAGGCTGCATGGTGTGCCGGCGACGATCGTTTCGGACAGGGATCCGAGATTTGTATCTCGCTTCTGGCGTAGCCTGCATAAGGCTTTAGGTACGAGTTTAGCTTTCAGTTCAGCCTACCATCCTCAGACCGATGGGCAGACGGAGAGGACGAATCAGATTTTGGAGGACATGTTGAGGGCTTGTGTGCTCGACTTCGGGGGCAGCTGGGATCAGCATGGGACATTGATTGAGTTCGCCTACAATAATAGTTTTCAATCGAGCATTGGGATGGCTCCATATGAGGCATTGTATGGTAGGCGTTGTAGATCTCCTATTTGTTGGGATGACCTGCGAGAGAGGGCGATTGTAGGTCCTGAGTTGGTGCAGGGAGCTGTGGACAAAGTCAAGACTATCAGGGAGCGTCTGTTGGTTGCCCAGAGCCGGCAGAAGAGTTATGCCGATCAGAGACGCCGTCCACTTGAGTTTCAGGTTGGGGACCACGTGTATCTGAAGATTTCTCCAGTTCGGGGTGTGGTTCGTTTTGGTAAGCGAGGCAAGCTGAGTCCTCGGTTCGTAGGGCCTTTTGAGGTGCTTGAGAAGGTGGGGCCGTGGCTTACAGATTGGCATTGCCACCAGCTCTGGCAGGAGTGCATGACGTGTTTCATGTGTCGATGCTCAGGAAGTATCTGCACGATCCTTCGCATGTGATTGATTATGGTCAGCTTCGACTCCGAGATGATTTCACTTATGAGGCAGTTCCGGTCCGTATTTTGGCACGGGATGTTCGTCGGCTTCGTAGCAAGACACTACCTATGGTTAAGGTGCAGTGGTCTGATCAGTCCGAGTGTGAGGCGACGTGGGAACTCGAGGAGGAGTTGCGTGCCAAGTTCCCTTCCCTCTTCGAGCAGTGAGGTATGTTGAATTTCGAGGACGAAATTCCTTTTAAGGGGGGAGTGATGTAATACTCCGTTTTTCGTTTTTCAGATTTCGTGACATAACATCTCGGTTAATGTTATTAATTAAAGTTATGTTATGTAGTGCTTTGTTTAACTGATGGGCTGATGGGACGTCGGAGTCTTTATGTTAAAAGGCGAGGGACAAGGAGGTCTTATCCCTCTCTTTTATTTTGGTAAGCTTCTTTAAGTAATTGATTGGGCAGTTTTCTTATTTTCCAATCACGATCAGTTCTCAAGTCCCGCTCATCCTCTCGACAGTTTTGCGCTCATCTTGTCTTCTCCATTGGTGTGCTTTTGAATTCCTGGTGCGTTGCTGGTGCGTTTGGGATCGAATTCCGGTTCTGTGTGTTTGCGCTTCCTCTGCTATGATTCAGGTTTGGTTTCCTTTCGATTTTGGTGGGGTTCGCTTCTGTTTTGAGAGAGAGACAGTTTTCTGATTGCTGGATGGTTTGCTGGCTGAATTCAGTGTCGTTTGGTGCATCTCCTCTGCTGCGTTCTGTTCGCTGGGTTGCTGGGGACGTCTGGTCGGATTCTACGCTTCGATTTCAGGTAAGTGGGGGATGGAATCGGGGTAGTTTGCTCACCCTCGGGGACTGCTTTTAATATCTGTTTTCATATCTGATTTCGTGTGTTGCTTGTGCGAATTCTCCGCGTTTTGTGTTGTTAATTGATTGGATAAACCCCCAAGGGTACTGATTTACCATTCTGTGATTTTGTGTGAGTTTGGTATGTTTTTGGATGATCTTCTGCGCGTCTGTTCTTTCTGGAATTCGACAGTTTTGCGCTGTCCGAACTTCTGTCCGAACATGCAAGTTCGGACAGTTCATCGGGCGCGTTTTGTTTTTCAGGATTTTGAAGTGTCCGAACGTCGGTCCGAACTTGTTAGTTCGGACCCAACGCGAGGATGATTTTCGTGTGAGTTTCGACATCTGTCCGAACTTGCAAGGTCGGACGCAAGTTCAGACATGATGGGAGTTTTGGTTTCTGACTTTCGACTTACGTCCGAACTTCGAAGGTCGGACGTAAGTTCGGACATCGACGTTTTCTCAACCTCTGACTCTCGGCATCTGTCCGAACTTGCAAGGTCGGACGCAAGTTCGGACATGCCACTGTTTTGAGCATAACTTCTCTGTTTTAGCTCCGTTTTGGGTTCCGTTTGCGGGGTTGGATTCCCCTATCTGTGTACAAGCTTCTTATGCTGTTTATATGCATTTCCATGCACTTAAGATCTGTTTTGTGAGCTTTTGGTTTTGGGACCTAGTTACTTTGCTTCTGAGCCTTGGATAGTCGGGTCGGGCTGTCCAGTAGCATGCTGCGCAGGAATTCCTTCTGTTTATACTCCTTAGGGTCTCCCTTAGGACGTTATTTGACCGACGGGTCTGTTAGCTGTCTCTACGGCTTCTGTTGTGGGATCTTCGGATCCATAGGACCTTACGTGAGTCCTTCTGTTGTGTTAGCTTGTTTCTAGTGTCCCACTCTTCTGTATCCGTTTCTGAAAGTCCGACTATGATTTGAAGTGACGTTCTGCTCTGCTTCTGTTTGTGCTTCCTTTCTGTCTGATTATATTGGCTCCGCCTTCTTCTCTGTTTATAAACTATTCTTCTACTTCTGTTTTGAGTGGGCTTCCTTGAGGAAGTCTTCTGCTTGCTGGGCTGTTTAGCTCACCACTTTACTTTGTTGCAGATTGAGCTCATGGGATCTTCTCTCTCTTGTCCCTTGCTGGAGCTTAGTTTGTATACGTTTTGTTGACTTTGTTTACTTTGCGCGTTGGACGCTTTAGAGTTGTGTAGCCTTCGGGCCTCTCTTTGTATTTGACTTATAAGTATTTAGATCTTGTAAACTCTTTTGGTATTTATACAAGTTTGTTATTTGGTTTTGGGTTTCGTTTTGCTTAGAGCCTTGCGACGTTAGGTAGTAGACTCGCGGCGTGTAACGGCCCTAACTCCTAGGCCGGTTTTGGGGTCGTTACAACTTGTATGTCCCGGCCTTCTTCGGATCTTCTTTCTTTGTGAAGTATGACCACACCCAAGAAGTTGGTTTCGTTCTTGATGGAATGATGTTGTTGGCATCATCATCTTGATCATCTTCTTCTTGACCATGATTGTGGGCATAGGATGGGGTAGAGGATGTACCTTTAATTGTAAAAAATTATTTTAGACTATAATTAAGATAAGAATTCAATTAAAATTAAAGTTTGTATAACATATATGTAACTAATATTAAAACTTACCAAATGGGGATATTGATGGTTGGGTTTGCCCCATGTTAGTAGATCTGTGTTGAGAAATTGTTTAGCTTCCACCTTGCGGGATTGATGAAGGCGGATAATGTTGTTGTTGATGATACCAGAATTGCATCTCATTGATTTGGTCTTGATCATCAACTTGAAAATTTGGACCAGTTAGGAGGTTGGAAGAAGGCATCACTTCCTTTCCGACTCTCTTAGACATTTTGCTAGAATGTGGGAAATGGGAATTGAGAGCTAATGTGGGAAATGAGCTTTTTAGTAGCTAAAATGTTTAATAGCACTTAATTGCACAAGAAAATAGTAGTAATAAGAGAGAATAAGAGTATAATGAGTTGTGTGGTGAGAATGATCATAAAAATGGTGTATTTATAGGGTTTTGGGACAAACTAGCCGCTTATAGCCGTTTGTAGCCGGTAGGATCAAGAAAAAAAGACTTGTTGGGCATTTTTGGCTGGTTCCAGTTCCAATGGCACTTTTTCATAAGTTCCGTGCCTTCGGGCCATAACGAGGTCGTTTTGACGTTTGACCAACGGCTAGTCTAACCGGTTATGGGGGCAGTTCCACCGGTTCTGGTTCTGGTGGTTCCAAATCCAAGGCCGGTTTTGGGCGTTTCCTAGCGGTTATAGGCCCAATTCGGTCCCGAACCCCAGACCTGTATTCGTATTCTCTTCGTTTGACCGTTGTTCCAGTTGTGAACCAGTTCCGGACTGGTTCCGACCAGTTCCGGACTGGTTCCGACCAGTTCTTGTTCGAAATGCTGGTTCCGGTTCTATTTGGACCCGATTGCCACTATTAATTGAGAGAGATTGCTTTTGGAAAGTAAGTTTTTGTACTTAGATAGATCTATTCAGCTTAGAGATCTTGTTGCACTTGTTCCTCCTTGATTTACTTCGATCCATATTTAGAGGAGCTAGTGTAGGAGTTAGACAGAGTCTACTGTCTAGCCCCAAGCGTAGAATACTATTTTGTAATTCGTTTGAATTATTATTACAAGTTTTATGTTCTTGTCTCTCTTGTCCCAAAGCTTTTACATTCACTCATTCACAAACCGAGGTGTCTTTGTCTAAAAACACAAACTGACTTGGTTAGCACCTTGATCGAACACCAAATTTTCGGTTGATTTGTCATCACACCCCTACTTAAAGAGAGGTAATGCCATGTTGTTAGAGGGAGGGTCTGTGAAAATTCTGGAGTAATAGATGGACTTTATGAACAGGTAAAGGAGAGAACTTTGTATAGAGATAGAATGAAGAGATTCTAAGATAGAAAAATATTGAGGTTAGTTGGTGAAGAAAAACAAAATTGTTTCACATAGCTTCATAGGAAAAATGTACATAGTCCATTCACCTTACATTATGAAATCTCATCCATTTATTTGAACAAATTAAGCAGCACTTTAATGTCTCATACCTATACTTTGTGTGAGTACCAACCACAATCTACATGGCATATCAAATAGTCAAAGTCCTTGTATTGTCATCTCAGACAAAACTGTACAAATACATGAGTTTGTAGTAGCACAACAACTCCGAATGCAACTTAAAGGTAACTAAAAACCAACACTCAAAAAGCAGCACAACATCCAAGGAATCAATTTTAATTTTATTGGACTTAGATGTTGTTGTTGGACAGCTAGGATGTAAAATGAGAAACATAAATAGAGCATTAATACACTTCAACTATTGAAGCATGATCAAAGTATAAATCAATATATGGTAGCAACCATATAACCCCCACCTGTAGTCATAGAGTGTCTATGGTGTCTTGGTTTTCTTGATAATTGCTCATTATCAAATGGACCGAATCCTACTGAGAATAATAATTGTAAATCATCTTCATCATCTTTACCACGATAACATTCCCCACACATACATGTAGTGCACTATTCTCAATATTTCCAGCTAATCAAAAGTCACAAAATTTAGGAATGGATATGATTCACTCAGTCCAACTTTGCTCGGAATACATTCTTGAACTACTATATCTTCTGGTCGTGTTAATATGCAATCTTAAAAGGAGTGTCATGCTTCAAGATGAATGTGGGAATGCATACATAATAAGATGAAGATAGAAATATTTTGTGAATGAACACTAGGTTCAAAGCAATAAGTGGAGAGACGATTGTTATTTTACTTCACTCTGCTATTTCGTGGCCTAACAAGGGTCGTGGTCGGTGAGAGGCACCGCTTCAACTGTTCTAGGTTCCCTTTGTTTCCTCATCTAATGTGATTTTAGTCTTCCTGATCCTAATAACTTATTCTTGAATCTAGTAAGTATTATAGGATCTTTTTTAAAAGGAAATTTATTTTCTCACCTTTCCCTTTATCCCTGGACTCTTTTCCCTTCTTTGTGTTTTCTTTCTGCATTTCTATCTTTTGCTATATATGTTTCAATAGTTTTTAGTGATAGTTAATCCCTAGTGACAAAGGCTCAAATCGTGGCTCTACGTGTACTTTTTTTAGCTGAAATTTGAGAGAAGCAATGAATTCTGTATGGGTATGCTCATCGTCATTCTTCTATTTTAGGTGTGACATTTTGTTAGTGCGGTTGCATGCAATAAATGATAAGCGGCACATGCACAACTACGATATAGAAGACACTCGTTAATCGATCCAGATTTGGGAAAGGTATCAACGTTTTTGTCTGCCCCAAGCAAGTGCAACACAGTCATTCGTGTGATTCAAGGTGGAAGGCACCACCACATTTCCATATTGTTGATGTCACGTGGTGTAGTGAAAATTGAGAATGTGAAGATTATTTTGGTGGGTTTTGGAGGAGAAATAGTGTGGAGGATGGGGAAGTATTCCTCATAATGGATCGAAGTGATAAACCAGATGTTTGATATGAAGGCGACTCTAGGTTGGTCTCAAAGTTGTTGTGGGGAATGAGGTACAAGGACCCTAATCGCACGAGATTGGACACTACTCTTATGATTAGAGGGTGCTGGTGACTTGGTCAAATCCTTTTGGCTATGACTGTTTCTTATCTATGTTTCTAGTATGTTTGTATCTAGGTTATAGTACATATTTTTCCACTATAGAGGGATTAGTGGTAACCCTTTTGTAAAAGATAGTTGGCATGTTGGCTTGTTTTTGTAATTACTAGTGGTGGAGGTCTGAACTGTGTGGGTTTCGGAGAAGGTATGCAACAACTTTTCAAGCATCTTTGGCCGACAGCTAGTGTTGGCACGCCCACTCTCAAGCTGCTTATGCAACTTTCCCATGAGAATTTGGCTGGGCATAGCAGTAGGATTTATTTGGTCATGTTTGACTTCATGGTGTATATATGTTATGGTCAAAACCTCCTACTATATTCTCTCTTAAGTTAATGATGTGGTTGGTAGTTTTTGGAAGAAAAAAACAGGTAATGATCAACATCAACGTATTTTAATACAACAAATGGTGGGATACAAACATAAAGTTTGGATACGACTTTTATTATCTTTAATATTACTTACTTCACTTTTTCTTATCGACTTTTCTATCTAATTCATTTTTTATCTACATACGGTGAACAAAAACTGCACCAAGATGAGGATGAAATTTTAAAGCAAAGATAAGACAAAAAATTTGTTGTAGTACACTATACCCGGTGCATTATGCACTGAAGAAGAATGATTTGTCAATAAGTACACAATACACAATAGACTATTTATTGTTTATTGACAGGTCTATCGATACACTAGACGTTCACATTCTCCGATTAAGGGCATACCCACATGGGGTCGAATGTGTCCAATACCCCATAGGTATGTTATGAAAAGAAATTAAAGTACTAAAAGAGGTGTACGTAAGATACAATGCATACACCTTTAAGAGGTATATGTGAGTTTCTTGGTTAATCATAGTGCCCATGCCCCACGCCTGATCGCATGCCATGCCCAGCGCCTACACCCGCGTGTTAAGCGAGCGCCGGCATGCTTGGCCTCCGCAACGTGCTTAGTGCTCGCCCCTACTCATGCGTCATGTGTGCGCCCAACACCCCCACCCGTGCTCCATACCAGCACCAGGGTGCCTCCGCCTAGGTGCAGCGCTTGCGTGCCAAATCCAGCGCCAACGCATAGCTGGCGCTTCAGCCAGCATTCACGTCTAGTGCTTGTACGCCACGCCTAACCCCACACACTTGTGTGTCCTCATGGACTGGGTACCCCGCGTATCCCAAGTGGGTTCAGTTCAAGTCGGTCCAACCAGTTTGGCCGTTGTGGGGCAGGACTGTTCCATTTCAAGACAACTCTGAGAATCATTTTCAAGTAAGCCATGGTCCTCATTTACCTAAGCAGGATCTCAGGGTGAAGTCTAGCTCGTCTGACGACCATAAACCAGTTTGCATCCGTGAACCAAGGAATATGGTTACGAGGGTTTGTGATCCGCTAGTGGAAGAAATTCCAAGTCACGATAAAGATAGGGAAAGAGAGGTAGGTCTAGGTGCCAGGGTGGTTGGAAGAGCCAAAGATTGTTTTGAAGTTCTTAGATTCGGAGTGGAGTGAAGGATTAACGAGCCTAACCCTTCAAATTGAGGAAATATCATCACCCATTCGGATTGTGATGTGCATGAAATGGGGGATGGGGAGGCATTGAGGAATTTATTTGAGGAGCCTGAGTTACCCCCCCCCCCCCCCCCCCCCCCCCCCCCCCCCATTTTTGACCTACCCAAGAAAGTTCCAAGTTTATCTCAAAGGAAACAAATCTTAAGACGATGGAAATACAACACGGGGAGGATGACTTTGTGCAAGAAGAAGCAAGGCAAACCATGAAACTTGCAAACGAGTTTGGTTGTTTCGTCTTTGACGAGAGGCGTGTGCTTAGAGATTTCCAATTGATCATCTGTAATTTAAGAAAAAGTGCACCCCAAGCTCTCCCTATCACAGGAAAAGAAGTGGAGGATAACACTCTAGGGCAGAATAATTCATCATCCAACGCAAGACTTAGAAAGAATCAGGTAGCAAGATAAACTTTATAAGTTTCAACAAAATTTCACAAACCAAGAAAATAGCTTGTAAGGGTAAAAGTGGGGTTGTAAGAAAATAGTAAGGGTCCCATCTAGAATTGGGGTGGTAAGGGTTAGGTAGAGATCTAAATATGATGTTGGTTTGTAAGTGACAACTTGTTTGTCTTCCACATTTATGGAATGTTGACCTTATGGCCTATACTTATAAAAAAAGAAGATAAAATGACATATAAAGTATTATAATGCATCAAAGTTGAAACTAGTTGAGTCAATGAGACTTGTGGATGCAGAAAGGTTAGAGTTTTCAAGTCTTGTTACGTACACGTGACTATGTGAGTTCCATTTTTCTAGGATGGAAAAAAATTCCAGCCTAGTCTAAAGCCCAGCCCGTTACTTCTTATGTTGGGTATTTGATAATGGGCCAATCTATCCTTTAGAAAATGAGTTCACTCTATAAATGCTTAATCTCAACTTTGTTGGGTTTTCTAAATAAACAACACTTTGAAATCTATAGCAGAAGCTTTTGAAAGACAGATAAGAGCAATAGTGAAAATTTGCTACTTGCGGCCATGTACGCTTTTTAGTAAATTTGTACTGCAAATAGCAATCCATATTTCTATTGTATAGTTTAAGAAAAAAAAATTGTTCAGCACCTATTTCGCTTTGCCCCTCAGTCCATGCTTCCCAATAGGGATGTCCAAACGGTTTGGTTATTTTGGTTATAACCGAAAACCGAATTTTTTTGGGTTTTTTTAAATCGTTTTTCATAACCGTTTTTTTTTTATTTTGGTTTTCGGTTAACCGAATTTTATTTTGGTTTGGTTTTCGGTTATTGAAGAGAATATTTCGATTAACCGAATAACTGAAATATTTTTAAAAATAAAATTTAAATATTAAAATATTAATGAAAATTATTATTTTTCTTTTAAAAGTTTCGGTTAACCGAATTTATTACGGTTAACCATAGCTAATTCGGTTTTCGGTTCGGTTTTCGGTTAATTCAGTTTTCGGTTAATTCAGTTATTGACTTAAATTTCGGTTAATTCGGTTATAACCGAAATAACTGATAACCAAATCCGAATTAACCAAATGGACACCTCTACTTCCCAAAGCCCCTGATTATCACAAATAGGCTTCTGGCTTTTTTGTCTGAATCCCATTCTATGACTATGATGGGAGCTTTGCTTCACTAGCGTTCCTGGATAGAAGTCTATACGGGCGATTCCACATCTTTGTCTGTGACTGACCTGCATTTGTTCTACAATGAAGAGAAAGAGTATAGCTATTGAAGGTTTGAAGAGCTTAGTGTGAAATACTAATGGGCAAAGCCACGTGGCGGGCTTGAGCGTGAGAGAAAGCCTCCTTTTCCCACTTTAGGTTAGATTGTTTTCAACATCTTCGACCTTTCTTTCGCTCTGACCAAGTCTTCTTGCTCAGTGAGAATGATCCCTTCATTTAAGTAACGCTCTCTTGCTCTCCTTCTGAAAGGCTACGGTTTAATTTTGTAAAAGTGAGGATTTCAAATTTTGATGTCAAATTTCACCACCTAACTCATATGTAATCACAATTACTTGTTCATTATCTAAGCTAAATCCTAAAATGGATAAGTGGGCTGTAAGGGCATAGATTTTGTTTTACATTGGGTGACATTCTTTATAGTTAAGTTATTGTTATTAATTTTGTTGGAAAATTAAAATATTAAATTTAATCTTTTTAAACGATCATGTGCGAATATATATTTTGGCAGTAGCCAATGAGAAGCATATGTATATGGTGTATTTTCTTGTGGCTGTGCTCTAAAAAACTCTGAACCCGTCAGATCGAAATTTCGGGTCTGCCATTTGTGTATAAATTTTTTTTTGAAGATTGTTTCTGGGAGCTTGTTATTCAGATTCAGTTATCAGCATTCGCTACATGGATTGAATATTATAAGCGAAGTAGCGAATCCTTTACTCAAACCGAAATTAAAAATTCATTGTCAGAACCGTTCGAAGTTAAAGACACAGCCTGGTACGCAAATGATGGATCAATCAGCATGATGAACAAAAGATGATTAACCAAAACCGAATATATAAATCATGCCTGAATCAAAACAGGTATGCGGCGGACTTTGTATTTATCTCATCAGTCTTTTTCACGATCTCAACCGGGATAATTACATCCCAAACCTCTGAGCAACTTCTCTCAGAAGGCCCAGTCCACGAGAAAGAAATTATTTGATACATTATACAGCAGAGCTATAAAAGATACCGCAGAATTTGGATTACAATCAGAAAGGGGAGAGCAACATAAGAAAAAAGAAAAAAGAAAAAGAAAAGAGAGAAGAGAGAGAGAGAGGAGAAACATGAAAAAGAGGAAGACGCGTTAGCATTTACACAGGACACTTGTATAAGGAGAACAAAGAAGGTGATGATTTAGCATGCACAAGAGTTAAAGATAGAGTTGCCAAAACACCTTGGTTTTTTTCTCATCTTCCTGACGCCATGGCCAGCCTCGTAAGACCTTGAACTGAATCCTGTTATATCGATTCGGTCCATGATGTTAATCTTTGGGGCATCAAGGATTGCCCTTGGCCTTGACAGCGCCCACTGCATACCCCAAATTGACAACGGCCTCATGTATATCAAGGATCGGAAGTGCCCATCCATGGTCCATGCTTCTGGTGTTTGGAACCAATACCTGATTCAAAATGTGATTACAAACTCTTTACAAGGAAAGACCACAACACACTAATGTATATCCCACTTTAACCGAGAGATGTGTTAAATTCAATTTGAAAACCATTCATCAAGACACATACAGTCTGAGGAAAACTCTTACCCAAATCCGTCTTCTGACCAGCCTGCCACAAAGATCCCTTCGGCTGTAGCAAATGCTTGTTCTTCCATGCCAGCCAGAATCATAGTAGCAGCAGCACCATATGTAACCCCAGACCAAATTTCACGTGATTGCATACATGTCTCATCCACTCTCCCATTCGGGTACATTCCGTTAACCGCACCCATCTTGCCCCCTTTTACTTTCATCACGTTAAAATCAAATATCTTCTGCAGAGAGCTCCTAATCTTATACTCGTCAAAAAGGTCAGGCAACCCTGAGGATGCAGTGTACCACTGCCCAGCCAGCTGATCCGTCTGAATGGACTTACTATTGCTGCTCGACCCACTATCATAGTTATAATAAGTGCCATTCCACAGTTTCTCTTCGTAAGCTTTCCTAGCTTGGACAAACTTGCTCTTACATTTCTCAGCAAAGTCCTTATCACCTACCTGGTAAGCCATAGCTGCGGCAGCTTGCAAGGCAGCAATCCACAAGCAGCCACAGTAGGCACTGACCCCATGGACAGTCCAGGTATCATAGGTTTGATCCGGGAACCCGTCATTCTCTATTAGGCCATCACCATCCCTATCATACTGCTCCATATACTCCATGGCAGCTCGTACCGAAGGCCAGACATCGACTCCAAATGCCATATCTCCTGTTGAAGTGAAATCACGATAGACTTGAAGCACAAACTTCGGATTCAAGTCCTTCCATTTGCTGGTATCATGAATGTTATACGCATTCATTTCATTCCATGGATCATGGGTTCCCAAGTCATGAGGCACTGCACCTCTCACCTTGCGGATTCCCCAGTTTCCCTCTGCTAGAAACTTGACTCTCCTACCATCCTCTGATAACACCGCTTTTGCAAACTCCCTTTGGATGCTTAATTCGATCTTTGGGAACAAAGCAAGCAGTGCGAATGAAGCATAAAAGTGCACATCATAAGTACACCACATTATGTACTCTACTCCTTCCAAATAGAGGAATCTACCTACATCATCATCATCATCATCAGCACTACTACTTTCATCGTTATGAGACCAAGAGCGTTGGTCATTTTGTTCATTAAGATCACACGTTTCCTGCCCTTCCTTTTTCTCTCTTGATTCTACATCATTGTTGACATCATCATCAGATTCACTGCCCGTAACAAGAGTTCTTGTTGATTGCTCAACAACCGAACCTTCTTCTTTTAGGTTCGCCTTGGCCACAGTTACATTACTCTTATTGCCTATCTTCAACTGTTGTGGATCACCCTTTGATTACCACTCAGCAAAGGAGAATCTGAGCATAAACACATTAACGCATTTCAATTTCCTACATTTTCAAGTTTCCAGCAATATTTTCAACCATAAAGAGAGGCCAAAACAAGCAAAAATCAACCTTGAGCTGCAATAGGGCAACTTAGAATAGACAAAAGAAGAAAGGTGTATATTACCTATCCAGATAGTTCCACCAGCCACCAAAAAGTAGAGCTCGTTAAATAATGTGAACTTGTACCTGCAAATATTAAACGGTAAACCACAAAAAGGCTTACCAACATGCCATGATTTAATGATTATTCAAGAAATTTCTGTTATCTCCCGTACAAAAATGAAATATCCTTATTAATGTCAGATCTTTGGAAACAAATATGTAGCAAAGACATAGCAGAATAACCATCTCTTAAGCATCACTCACCACTCTGGTAGCCTTTCATCCTCAAGGATAGGAGTTTGCCATCTTTCGATTTCTTCCTCCCATCTCGTGTAGTCTGAAAATAAGAACAGTCAAACACGATTTTCACGGTTGCTCAGAGATTAAAACTAGGACAAACTGGAAAGTATATGGACAGGGTTACAGAAGATCTAGCTTAGCAGATACATACTAGTGAGGGCATAATGCACCAATTCCTTGGCGGCGCCTTCAGATTTACCATAATTTTGTGTATCTCCTGTAGGCATAGAGAATGTTATAAGAAACAACACTGATTGATGGCAACGAAAAGAACTATAAGCTTTGCAAGTAGCTAGTAGACAGTAGAAAGTGACAATTGCGGCTTTTCTTTTCTGAAATAATTTACAAAAGAAGTATCCTAAGTTGTGCACCATTAACATATCATTGAACTGGACATGGATATGATAGAAATAAAGAGATTACCTATAATAGGAGCTCCCCTTTAAAAATTTTATTTTTGGGGACGACCATGCAACAGCAAATGCAATAGTGGATTTTCCATGAGGTTCCACCCATGTTGACGCAGAAACAGCAGCACAAAGGGTTTCACCAGGAGAAGAAGGAACGCTTTTCCCAGCATTGAAATTGTCCCGTTCAAAATGGCCATCCTGTGGACAAGATATAAAAGGTTAAATACCTTCAAGGGGAGATTTTACAAACTTGCGCAAGAAATTATGCGAACAAGCAAATGGAGCAAAATCAATATCAACCTGGAACTATTGTTCAATCTGAACTTAAGGAAGAAGATTTAAGACTATAATCTGGAACTATTGTCAAAATCATCGACAATAGTTCAGCATCCAATGACTCAGACACAATAAACATTCCTTTGTACAGTTGAAGGTTGAGGATAAAGAGGACGTACTAGCCTGTTCACAGTGATATGGAAGCCTAAAAGCACAAGACATAATGAACTATGTACAATAAGCGCATCGTAAAAGCAAAAAGTAAACATTTGCCCTGCCTCCCTGCGTCACAAAGGTCAGTGGAAGTGATATGTATAGCATAGCAGATCCACAAAGGACAGCGCTAACCCAGACTCCCAATAAAAGACAGTTTTGGAAGGTCAAAAGCAATAAATAATAGCTAATATAGTCTTATCTTCAAATACCTTCGTCATTTTTTTCCACATGTCCTTTGCTGTAACATTACTATCCTCAGATAAACCAAAGCATGGTAGAACAGTCACATTTACATTCTGAGTTTCACAGGCAGCAACAGCAAAGGTAACAGGTGGATTATCCTTCGCAGTCCTGTTACATAACATCCTCAGAATTAATTTTTTAAAACAATCAGTTCCATCCATAAGCATCAGATAACTAAGCATACAAGCTTGAGGATGCACACTAGGTAGAACAAAACGAGTAAACGATAAATGAGAGAAATAAACAAAGCTTCAGTTAGCCAAATAGGAGAATATCAGTGACCTTGCAAATATAAAAGAGCATGGTGAAGATACCCAAACATTTGCAGCTGAAAGGTAAGATACAAAGGGAGCACTTCTAATAACTAAACTGAAAGGATAAAGAGCGTGCAGAAATAGCCAGAAAGAAAGGTCATCAGGCACACATAGATGAAGCGTTCCTCAACACTTTGGGTGGAGCTCTTAATGTAATGACACAAAAGAGTAGAATTCTACTTCAATTTGGAAGGATTCTTCTTTGAAATTCTAAACAATCTAAACTGAATTGCCAGCAGCTACGCTTTTCATGAAAATCTCTTCTACATATAAAGCATGCCCACAAGTAAATTCAATCAATTCAATTTAAATTTAACAGTCAATACCGGCATGAGGCCCTAAGATGGATTTAGCTTTATGCGGCTGAATGATCAAGTCATATCTTTAGCTGAAACCAATAATTCGGGCAACCAGCCAAAGATGAAATGAACTCCAATTACAATAAGTGAAGCAAACACTAAAAATGCCTTTAAGTTTTCACCAGTCACAAATGTATACTCTAAGACCCCACATATCCTAGGTTATATGGTAAAAATCACTACTTAAGATTACAGTCAGAAATTTTAACTGATTAACTTCAAAATAGGACTGAATTCAAGATAAATCCTTAGTGGCCTCATAATAGCTGGTTACCAAACTTACTAGTTGCACTAGGAACCACAGAATTTACTAGAAATTCACCCAGGATGAGAAGGGTGCAACACTTGGACGAGGGTATTGTGAACTACCCCTAAGAGGTGTGAACAAAGGATATGACTCAGAGACTTGGGTTGGGGTGGACTGATGCTGATATAAATCTCCCTATTTTTTAGACTCAACTAAACATGTAAGAGAAATGGAAAATAAAAAAAAGAAGAAAATTGGCCCCACTTGACAAGCCTCATTGTATATATTAACAGTAGCAATAGAGATCTGCTTAATCAAGATAAAACCAAGATGAACAAGTCCGCTTACAAGGTGTCACCAACTTAGCTGATTTTGACTATCAGTTTACTTTAGAGATAAAGAATATGGGAACAATCAACTTTTTGGTATATATGTGAAGCCTTAAGAAGTTTCACCCATTGGTGTCGCAACCATACTCCATAGACTCTACCCATGGCTGAATAGTTTCATGCGCCTATAGAGTCATCTTTATCCCTAAGAAAAATGTGCAAACCAACCGTAGTATATAGCTATTAGAGTATGATCACTTGCTTGTGATGAAGAAGAACACCCGAAACGCCATCATCGCCTCTACAAAACAGAAAGCAAAGAGAGTTTCAAATTCAGCAAAATGTTATTTATCAGAAGGGACAAGCCAAAAAAGGAAAAAGGAAAGAAACCCTTACATGAATGGTTCATTTACATGATCTCCAGAGAGATGTGAGATTCCACCAATAGAGTTCTAGAAAAAGAAGCAAATGCGACATAAGAGAGAGACCAAGATATCTAAAAGGACTTTCAGTCAGCAGAGATATACTTACAGCCCATGTGAAAGCAAGGCTGACCTTTGCCCTCTCTTTTCCAGTATTACTAACTGCATCAATGATCATCACAGATCAAAACAATCAGTAGCTCATAGTTGATTACAACATAAGCAAGATAAACCAGAGTAACTGGAACTTAAACTTTTTACATGCAAAACCAGAAATGAACCACCATACCGTATAAACAAAGACTGCTGTAGGAAGACTACTATCACGATAATTGTGAGGTAAAAATGGTGATATTTGACGACAAGACACCTTAAGATCAGGGTCAGGCACCTAGGGAAAAAAACCACTAATCAAGATGATATACATAAATAAGCTTACTGGAACTAACAAGCTTAGGAAAAGTTACCATCATATATTGTCCACGCTCTTGGAAATAAAGCATGATATGATGAATGCTGGCCACTCAAATTCCAGCCCCAAGAAGACACACCATGGTCGTTTGATTTGCTGCAGAAGAAGAATCGTGTCAGATCCAAGTACAAACACAATCTCTAATGAGACAGCAGGCAACAGAGACAAAAGTAAGCACACAGGAAAAAGATAAGTAAGACAAAGCGAGCCATTGTATAGTTAGAGAGGCTGACATGATCAGCATTAGAGTTCTAAGTGCAAAATACTGCAATATGTTCATACTGGTATGTTCTAGGAACAGCAAACAAGAAGCAGAGAGGGGCCTCAATGAGTGACACAGTTAACAATTTATATGAAGAAGAATTTCGGCAAGGAAGTGTATACACTTAGAAAAAGATGCTCTTTACCCTAATCCTTCATGTACTCCCGGGGCCAAGACAGATGCATAACTTTTGGAACCCGCGTCACGAGATATGAAGATCTGCATTGAAGAAAGATGAGGTCAATTGTCTCTGCACTACATGTAACTACTTATCATGAGGGAACAAGGCTATAACATATAAGTTTTATTTTGCATGAAATAAACTTGCATCAAAGATATAATCAAAAGGCGGACATTAACCTGTAGTCATCTCTGTTTTAACTACTACAGAGTTGCATGATTAAGCCTTTCTAAGCTGTCATTGGTCTCAAAATAATTCAAAGTAAAAAAGGATTCAAATGAACGCCTATCCTCAATGGGCGATATGATTCCATAAGTTGCTTGTTGCTCTGCTAAAAATAATGTAACCCAAGATTTTCACAGTTTTTATGACAGTATCAGTAAATATCCATGGGGGCATCTCCCTAATTTTTTTTTTTTTTTTTTTGAAGGGTGAGTCTCTCCATAATATTACTCCAACAAACTTACAACCTATGATAGCTCGCAATAGAAAATGATCTCTTCATCCAAAGATGATATTAAGTAATTCGATTCTGCAGCTGCTTCCCCCAGAATCTAGATATTAACTCAACCTATGATAGCTGACAATAGAAATCAAACTGTTCATTCAAAGATGATATTGAATAATTCGATTTTGCAGCTGTTTCCCCACAAAACATAGATTTTTTATCCAACGATCAATACATGGAGACATTCAATTATCCTCCTAGCTATTTAAACATTTATTCTTTCCTAAGACCTAGTTCTTGGGTGATGACATACAGATGTCCTCCAAACAGGATGTGAAGAGTTTTATAAATCACGTATATACATAAATGAGAGGCAAGAGCCTTATTTATACAGCCCTATAGATAGATTAGGGTTTTCTAATAGTTAAACTATAATATCTATCTTATTTATTTATTCTGTAACTAACAGAATAAATAAAATATATTCTAACTATTTACTCTCTAACAAACTGGGAAATAATATCTATAATATCTATCTAAATATCTACATGTAACAACCTAAATTATAGTAAATAAACAGAATAAGCTATTATTAAACAGAAAGCTATACGACAACACTCCCCCTCAAGCTGGAATGTAAAGATTTTGCATCCCAAGCTTGGAAACAAGTGAGTTGAATCTTGGACCATGTAATGGTTTAGTGAACACATCTGCTGTTTGATCATCTGATGGAACATAACTCAACACAACCTGTTGTTCATCCAATTTCTCCTTATAAAGTGTCTGTCAATCTCCACATGCTTTGTCCGGTCATGTTGGACTGGATTAAGAGCAATGCTTATGGCTGATTTGTTATCACTCCTTAGCTGTATAGGTGTTTCCAACTCAATCCGAAGATCTGTTAGGATTATCTTGATCCACAACAACTCACACAGCCCATGTGCTAAAGCTCTAAACTCAGATTCAGCCGAAGATCGAGCCACAACATTAAAAGAGCAAGACTTATAGGTATTGAAAGTGGTGGAGGAAGATGACATATGTGAAGTAGCTCCAGAGTCTATAATCCAATCTGAAGGAAGAACACTTTCTGAAGCATTTAAGCATGCTGAGAATAGAGAATTACCCGATAGAGTAAGAGAACACTGACCAACATTAGAAGAGGCACCTTGTGATTTATCCAACGAATCCAGTAACTTTCTGAGCTTTTCTATATCCGTTGAACTCATGGCTGGAACTTCTGTTAGATTTGCCTTTCCACGACTTCGATTATCTCGATTTTCTCGAAGATGTCGATTTTCTCGAAGATGTGGGTACAATTGCCAGCATTGCTCCTTATTATGATTGGACCTCTTGCAATGACTGCAGAACCTTTGTCCTTCTTCTCTTCTCTAGTAGTAAGAGCTGTACTCTCAATAGTATTCTTGACTTGTTTATGCTCCAGCATGACACTTCTTCTACTCTCTTCGGCCTTCACTGTGGAAATCACCTCTGCTAAAGAAGGCAACTTCTGTTGACCAAGAATCTGAACCCTAACTTGATCATAGATAGGATTCAGACCAGCAAGAAAGACATACACTCTGCCTTTCTCAACAAAAATTTTGAAGGCTTGTGCATCCTCAGTACACACCATCTTGACATTGCAATATTGATCAATTTCAGACCACCAGTTTTGTAATGTTGTAGCATATTCTGTGACTGTTTTCTCTCCTTGATGAGTAGTGGTTGATTTAACAGTCAGATCGAACAGCAAAGCTTCATCCTTGGCATGAGAGTATGATTGCTCGATGAAGTCCCATACCTCTTTTGCAGTCCCAAGGAACATACTGGTGACACTGATATTCGGATCCATTGACTCCCACAGCCATGACATGACTATGGCGTTTGTTTCAGACCATGTTGAGTCAGCAGCTGCTGGTTTGGATTCTAAAAGATGCTTGACAACACCTTTCCCAGTGAGATAAATCTTCACATATTGAGACCATGTAAGGTAGTTCTTCCGTTGAACTTATAAGCACTATTAACGCTTAAAAGTTCCACCTTTTTGGGTTTAGACTGAGTTTTCTCTTCACCAGCCATGATAATTTCATACACGACAGATGTAGAGTACTGGAAAAGGAAGATAGTTTCTAAATTTGATTGAGAGATGGAGTACGAAGAGAGATTCAGTGGAGGAATAAGATAGTACGAAGAGAGATTCAGTGGAGAAATAAGATAGTGGCTGCAGATTTGCACGCCTAGAGATAGGTGTGAAAAAAACGATAACAGTGGCAGAAAAAAAAAACGACAGCAATGGCAGATCGCTCCTGCTCTGATACCATGAAGAGTTTTATAAATCACGTATATACATAAATGAGAAGCAAGAGCCTTATTTATACAGCCCTATAGATAGATTAGGGTTTTCTAATAGTTAAACTATAATATCTATCTTATTTATTTATTCTGTAACTAACAGAATAAATAAAATATATTCTAACTATTTACTCTCTAACAAACTGGGAAATAATATCTATCTAATATCTACATGTAACAACCAACCTAAATTACAGTAAATAAACAGAATAAGCTATTATTAAACAGAAAGCTATTATTAAACAGAAAGCTATACGACAACATGATGCACAATTGTTTTACGAAATTTCTGGACCTCGATATTCCATAGCGGCTAACTTATGAAATACAAAAAACATTCGCAAAATACAATAAATGAATTTCAGCATCACAGATGATCATATTGCAGTAAGCTAATAACAGAAAATCAAACCCATAAGATAGTCACCATCATTGAACAAAGACAGCAAGATAGAAAAAAAGAAACAGACAGGGACTTTTGAGAGTCTACTCTTACAGAAAACTGATTAGGCATGACAGGTGAGGCCTCGCATAATCCAGGAACAATCTGCCATTGCCTAAACTCTCCTCTAAAACCTCTAGAAATGCTGCCGCTTCTGGAAAAGAAAAGGTCAGCAAAAATGGTCAGCTACCAGGCAGCAAATAGCTACAAGAGACAAGCTTGAATGGCAACTGAAGATACCCCATTCCTCCAAGCGGCACTCCTTGGGTGCTGATGGCTTGCAAAGTTCTTTAGTAAAAGGATCAATCGGAGCTTTCTGTATAGAAATTGAACACGATATAAACTAGAAGTGTTAAAACCAGGGACAATAGCTTAAAATGGAGGAAAGGCGTAGGGGCGAAGGTTCATTAATATCAAAATTATACCCTTCCATGAGATGCCTCCTCCCTCACATAGGACCACAAACGTATACCAAGTCGAACCTACAATTCATAGACAACATTAATGAATCCATCAGCCTTACAGTGCATAGCATAAGCGTGGATATCCGGGTTCTTAGAAGCTAGTACTTACCATCTTAACTGCTTCCATAAAGGTAATGCTGAATTCTTTTAGAATGTTGGCATGACTGTTTAATCTCCTCCTCCAAGCTTGCTTTGGTGGAGCAGCACTGTCATAATCAAGCTACAGGCAGATAGTGCCGCACGTAATCAACGCAGATGAGAAGAACAGATTCAACTATGTAACTGAAACTAGTTTTACCGGAACAGGAAAATGATTCCTATCTAACGCATTCTGCTAGCCGATTCAAAAAACAATCACAGGACGTAAAGCCTGCAAGGGGAATGAAACTGGATGAACTTACCAGCTGCAAGGTGGCACGGGTCACATACTCATCTGGTGGCCATGAAGTCTTTCTAAAATGAAATAACGTCCCAGAAACCATCTTCTTTTCTTGTTCTTGGTGGTGGCGTTGGGGTGGGGGGAGAGGAGGGGGTGTACTCTCCCTTTTCTTTCCTTCCAGAAACTATGACCAGATCGATCTCAACATGAAGCACAAGCTCATATCCCCGCTGTATTTTTCTAATTCTGCTTCTTCTTCAACTTGCACTATCATACAATTAAATCACTTGTCCAACAACATCCTCCAACAGGTGCTCAGAATATAACCGACCAAAGCATCACATCTCTTGATTCACAACAGAAGAGAGCGCCCTGTGTACCCTAGATGAATGGTTAACGAATGAAGAAGCTCGCTGCAAATCACAGAAAGCTGAAGCTTAGCAATCGATCAAATCAAATCAGTCTCAATCCAAACGCATAACTCTCCATCAACCAAGTCACTTTCAACCTGGACGAATAACTAATTCAAATGGAGAAAATTAAATAACAAAGAGGTAAGGTAAGCATTTATAGCCATATATCTTGATGGATGCAGCAACTCATTTTACGCGCAGTTCACAGCACAAAAATATGAAATCAGAAGATGACCGCTTACTTGTTTTATGGCACGATCGGTCGGGACTCGATGGACCGTGGCAACACCGCCGCCGACTCCACCGCCAGCAACAATAGCTAGCTAAAGCAGTAGCAGCACAATTGATTGTGAATAGAAATATCGAAAGAGCTCGAATCTCCTAACGATCCGGTAGATTCCACGGTCCTCAAAATACGCAGGCCAAAATTCTCGGTTTTGTAGGTGAGGAAAGAAAAATAAAAGTACTTCTAACTTATTGATAACGAAAGTCCTTAATTTTCTAAGGCACTCTCTCTCACTTCTTCTTGTTTTTAGTTTTTCCTTGTCCTCGTGGTTTTATTTAGTAGTAATTCAATATTTAATCTCCAGATGTTCTTTTGCTTAATAATAACTACGTTTAGTTTCTTGTCTTCTCTCCGGTTAGGAGAATTTTTTGCTGTGCATAGGTTGTGTTTTAGTTTCTTTGTATTTCGTGGGTTTTGGGTGGGATTTGCAATCACAACTTCCATCTTCAACGATGTTGCCAGAGCTGAAGCGTCTAATCTTTGCTCCGTGGAGCAGATGCTAGTCAATGAAGTCTGCATAGCAGACGATACCGTAAAAACCGGTTATGCCGCTAGCACCAACAGTGGTGCCGATGACGGTAGCCATGGTGATGGTGCGTTCACACTGTCAGCGTGGAGTAGAAGGCAATCCAGCATACTCTTTTTTAGCAATGACATATGTAACTTGCTGGTTAGGGAAGTTGACACATGTCCTACATGGTATCACCTTGCATGTATCCCTTCTTATAATATAATATAATATATATCTTACTTTAAAAAAAAATCTTATTGATAACGAATAGTAAAAGTATATCGTCTCTTTTAATATATCATGTCCTTCTCCTTCTACCCTATCTGCACAAATTGCCAAAAACTATATAATCGCAACAAAGATGTGATACGGAGAAAAAAAAAAAAAAAACTGGTCCACTGGTGCACATTGAGAGATAGATTACAGTAGAAGAACACCGAGATGCCCCTTTCAAAAAGGAAAAGAGAAAAAGGAGATAAGAGTTATGTTTCCTTTTTGACAAGCGGGGGTGATAGAGTTGAACGACTCTCTAGTCTGAATAGGCGAGCGTACTGTGCTGACTTTTATTAGTGGAAGGAGGTAGAGGTGCGGAGGCCGACTTGAGATTGAGAGCATGAGGATGAAGGTTTCCTTCTGATGATGTGGCAGCCCAGGAGGAAGTCTCTCCACCTGCCACACGGCAGAAAAGAACACCAAATAAATTTTCAATGCGTATAATTCAATTTGTGCAAGGAATGGCTCTATATTTATTCCTTGTTTATGTTGTCAGTTTGTTTTACTATATTTCAGATGAGTCCACTATTAAAAGATAATGCAACATTCATGTGGATTTTTGACATATAAATTTAGTATCGTGTTATTTTATAACAATAACGAGACTTAATCTTTCTTTTATCAATCACATCTTATGTAGAGATGACCATTTTTATTCAACCCGAAAACCCGATCCAAACTCAATCCGTAAATAATGGGATATGGATTAAGATTATTGACCTAATTAATTGGGTCATGTTTATGGGTTACGATTAAATAAATATAAGTTAAAAATCCTAAGTTAAAAATCCTAACCTGAATGTAATTTAACCTGACCCATTATTTAATTAGTTAAAATAAATAAATTGATAAATATGTAAATATGTGACTTGGATATGTACTATTCTATAACTATTAGTATAATAGTAGACAAAAATATTATCACTTCTTCAGACCCACACAATATTTTTTTTTTAAATCCAAATATATTCTTTAGGTCATCTATATCCACCATTCACTTTTTATTTGAAAGCCTAAAAAATATATCATTCATTCTGCAGCCGCAAAGTCCGTCGTCACATCATTTCATCCGCACAAATAACAGATATGGGTTAAGATTATTGACTCATTTAACAGAATATTGACATTTGAAAAAATGACACAAAATGATTCGAAATAAATGACCGTCATGTGCAAGCTTTTAGGGATGATTGATCACTCTACAGAAAAAACAAGAGTATTGGTATTTAAACGGGTTGGGTTTGGGTTCAATGATTTTATATGGGTTAGGTATGGATTGAAAATTTGTAACCCGATAATTTTTGGGTCAAGTATGGGTCAATACAATTTTAATCGGGTTGGGTATGGGGTGAGCTTCAATCCGACCCATCAACCCGAATTGCCACCCTTAATCTTGCCCTTGCCTGTTATGAATCCGGTTTTGCTGATAGATCATATTCTATTATTAGTAATATTCTTATCATTTATATCTCTCATCTTACACTCTTTTCCGGTTTTTATTTATTTTTCAACCAAGGATAAAAAAAAACACATATGGTATAGAGAGTAATAAGAGGAAAATGGCCACATACTGATTCAAGTTACCTCATTTTAACCCATTTTCGAGATTCTCCCCCTCACCCCCTTTTTCCTTCATGCTTGTTGAGTTTGTGTGTTTTTATTCATACGTGGTTAGTGTTGTGATTCGTCCACTTTAATTTATATATTTAGGGATTTGTTTTAAAGAAAATTATCCGCTGCATTAGATCGGGTTCGTTTGTGGTCAGCTATCAAAAGCAGTTGTCATAAAAAAGTAGAGGAGACCACACTGAAATTGATGGCAGCTGTTAGATTAGCATTTGGATGCAACTTTTGAATGAAGTAAAGGAGAAGTGGTGGGACCGACACTGAAATAGATACAAAATGCTATTTTAAAAGCTGAAGTCCACAAACGGAGATGTCATTACACCAAAGACCCACATAAAGACTGTCTACCCATGGTCGCGAGTGTGTGAGATTCTAAATTAAAGGCCTGTGGGATATAAGACCACTTGACAAAATTAAATGAAAGGGACTAGGTCTTAACTTCATCTAAGATAACTCTGATATCATGTTGAACTTGACCCTTACCTAAGACATAAGTAATGTTATAGAGGCAGCCCGAGAAAAGGTGAATGCTAGTATCCCCACAAGCAAGAGCAGTCTTGATGCCTAGGAGCATAGCTTTTGCTTCAACGATTGCTGGCGCCCAACCCGCCTTCTCCTTTGAAATTCCTATGGCAAGGATTTTCATGTCATTTATCTTGCATAAAGCACCCATTGGGTAAAGCTTCCATCAACTTAGACCTTGACTATGTCATTATTGTCAATGACACCCTCTTCAAAGTGGTTTCTATCACCAAGAGCTTAGACATGGTCGGGTCAATGTACGATTGAGCTTGATCATGCACTGGGAAAACAATGTGATTCTCTCGTGGTACGTTTGACATCTTGTAAACCAAATCTTCCATAAAAAAAAAGAAGAAGCGTCATGATTTCGCTGATCTTGCGGCGCATACAGTCACTAGTGGAAAAAATGTTTTAAAAAACGGCATTTTAATAACGCTTTTAATTAGAAACGTTTAAAAAATATATTAAATTTTTTTCTTTAGAAATCATTTTTAAAAGTACCGTTATATGGCGGCGCGGGGGTTATGTTAAGTGACTTTAAAGAATGCTTCTTTAAGAAAATATTCTTTATATTTCTGTGCGTCAGATTATATAGAATGCTTCATTTTGAAGCATTGTTCATATTATACGTGCCACAGAACATAAAGAGCGCTTCTTACTAAAGTGTTCCTTATGTTTTACGCACCACATACTATATAGAACGCTTCATTATGAACCGTTCTTTATGTGATTCGCACCCAAAGTTAAAGTCTATTAAATACGTGGTAAAATTAATTTTATTTCCTATTCAATAACTCACGTTGTCGATTTTCTTTCCTCTTCGCCTCTGACAACCAAAAATCTCTCTTTTGCTCGTCGCTACCGCCGCTGCTCTTAGTGCCGCCCTTCGCCATCACTCATCGTCCCGGGTCATTGTCGGTTACTATATCATGGTAATTTTGCTTGTAACTGGCGAAAAAATACACGTATATATTCTGCCTGCGATTCCTCTTCATTCTCTTTGTCGATTTTTGATTTTCAATGGCGCACCTTCTGAAGCAAATAATGCTCTGTGCTAGCTTTTCATTCTCTCTGGCGATTAGATTTTGATTTTAATGTCGCACCTTATGAAGAATACATGATCTAGGTCTCGATTCTCTAGCGATTAATATAGTTTTTAATTTTTGTTACAGATTTTGCGTTAGCTCTTCATTCTGTCTGCTAAATTATAGTTTTTGGTAATCTTTCCTCCGGCTAGGATAGAGATGTCATTGAATAGGCCTTTCTGATGCATACTGTATATACATCTGGGCGCACCTCTTGCATCGTGTCAAAAATAGACATGCCCGGGACTATCCCTCTACTAGTTGAATTTATAAACAAATATAAATCCCTGGTTGGATCCTCTGTACCGAGATATACCAGAAGATTAGTAAGGTTATTTGTGACCTCGAGCTCAATTTTGTTGCAAAAAAAAGGAATCCTGCTCGATAAAGTCGGTTGACTAGGGTAAAATCATATCCCTTAGGAACCGTACATGCATCTTTTTGGTGCATACGGTTCAAAGTGAAAAATATCAATGTGTAGATTACAGCCTTTGGATAGCTTTTTTTTAACTTCTAATTGATGTATTGTTTCATCGAGATCAAATCAAAATCACGATGCCATTTCTTGTTCTTGAGGGGTCCTCTTTATTCCTTTTTAGGTTTATGCTCTCCGGGTAAAGATCTGCTCAAATTTGATTTGCACATATAGGCAAAATGCATCCAATACCGTTTTTTTTTAGGAAAGTTTTTCGATATATTAGAAATTGCAACCCGAACTACCACAACTAATGAAAAAGGGAGTAATTAGCTAGCTATATTTATAATTCTTTCTCTTCTTGTGTTTATGCACCTCTGAAGTGGTAAATCAGTACGTGGAACTGTTGCATCTAGCATTGCAGATTGATTAGGGCTGAAAAGTAATTTGTTTTGCAACTGTTAATAGGTCAAACTTATCTTCTGCTTGTGATAGTAAAGAGTTAGGCCTTGATCATGCCAAATTTTTCTAGAATTTTTAACTATTGTTAGGTTTAAGTACTATGTCTCATATTCTGCTTGTGTTTGTGTTTATGTATAGATTAAATCACCAAATTAAGCTCGAGAACACACCGGTTTGAGGACATAGCTGAAATTAAATCTTACTTAATTGGAACCGGTAATATACTCAAACTTATCTATTAAAGATCTCAATAATTTTTGCAATAAGTGTTTGGTTTCTTTTGTCGCTCGTTGTGAAGAAACAGTGGTACTTTTACTAGGAGTGGTCTCTCTCACACACCATATCAAGGCTGATCAAAAATTTCATTTAGTCACCGGTCGCAGCCCTGGTCGCCACCCTAGATCGTTGTCTGCAGCACATGTCTCACGGTAATTTTTAAAGCCCTTGTGAACAATATGCTAGGCGCTATCTCTGGCAATTTTGCATGTTCTACCAAGTTTTTTGCATAATCGGAATAAAGAGATTATCCAGACGTTATATCTTCATTCTAATATAGTTTAAAGATATATAATGTAGGTGTGACATTATATATGTATTCTTGTCTAGTTAAAAAGATTGTATGGCTGTCTTGGCTTGAAAAGTAGACCGTACAAGCTTATCTTTTGGAACATGCATTTTGATGCATGAGATTGGTAGAGTAACGTAAAGGTCATGCCTAATATTTTCTAAATTTAATAAGTGTTGATTAATAATTCTTTAATAATCCGCAATGATAATAACTTATGCAAATGACACTTAACTTATTTTTATTTATCACATTGCGGGAAAAAACATTATAAAGCATTGGCGATGAAAAACACGGTTATTTTCTTCATCAAATTTCATTGCGGCTGGAGTACTGTGCCTATCTGTCTTCGATCTCTGATCATCTTGTACTTTTCCAATTGACATCACTCATCAGGTTAGAACTTAACTATTTCAAGAAAACACTTTTGCTTAACAATAATAATTTTTGTTTGTTTATTCGTTAATATTCATGTATTTCTTTGAATAACACTACAAAATTAAATCAAACATAGTTACCCGTCCAAGATATACCTAGTAGAGATATATCTTGGATAGCCCCCATCAAGACTGTCCAAACATCTTCGATCGCACCATCTAGGTTTTAAATGGGTTTATAATATACTTTTATTGAAAATTTTAGTTGCAATTTCTTATTGTTCTTAAAAAAATATATATATATATATATATTTATACACATTGAAGAATTGAAGGAAAATGCTGCTGAAGTTCCCATGAAAGTATATTATAAACTCATTCCTAGGTGATATTGAATGTGATTAGATGGATTTAGGTTGGAAAAAATATAATAGTTAAGAGTACTTTACAATAAACGTTACATTTTATAGAAGGAGATGGAGTGTTCAAAGATGTAAAGTGGCAGATTAGAGATGATTACCTTCAAGGGGTCGATAAGTTTTGTAAGGTCCTTCTCAACAATCTTAATCCAAAGGATAAGGGGTACATTCTTTGTCCATGTATCAACTGCAAAAATGACTTCAAATACATAGGTGTAGAGAAAATTAAGGATCATTTGATTCGTAGTAGGTTTATGAAGGATTACAAAGACATAGCATTGTGGCATGGTCAACATTTCCTGGATGTGTTGAGTGTGACGAACAAGCTCCTGTGGAACAGTTAGAAAGGGATGACACAAATAACTATGGGGATCCTCAAGATGATTTACTTAAAGGTGAGGTGGATGATGACAACCTTGACAATGATGGATGATGTAGAACAACATTTTTCCAACAAACCGAATTCATATGAAAGCCTTATGAAGTCATCTAAAGAACCACTGTATAGTGGATGTGATGCATTGAAGCTAAACAAATTAAGTGTGATCCTGAAACTATTAAATCTTAAGTTGAAGTAAGGGTGAAGCGATGTAAGTTTCATAGCTTACCAGCAAACAACATGATACCAACAATCACTTATGAGGCAAATAAGTTAATGTGTCCAATGAGTATGGAGTACAAGAATATCCATGCTTGTCTAACAGGGGTATTTTGTATTGGCACGAGCATGAGTTTGATGACCTTTGCCCGGAATGTGGAGAATCACGGTATGTAAAGAAAGGACATGAAGACAACTCTTAACACTAAGGTTTGTTCTCGTGGTAAGGAGTTATGGCATGAAGGAGCAATTATGCACGATTCGTACGCTAAAGAAAACTTCACACAAGGTGTTATTGTTGTTTTGTACGATCAAGGACTTCCTATGTACGACAACCTATCTGGATATACAATCAAAGGAGCTTTAGTGTGTCCTATATGCGTAGAGAGAAAATGTGCAATATCCGATTGAAGCACAGTGGCAAAAATGTGTATATGGGTCATCGAAAATTTCTTCCCAAACATCAAGTACCGTAACATGACAAAAGAATTTGATAAGAAGACCGATCATGCTGTATTTAGGCAACCTTTATCTGGTTCTGATGTTTACAACCAGGTGAAGGATATTGCGAACGATTTTGGTCCTCCGTCCAAAGCAACTGAGAAGAGTGTATGGAAAAAAAAGTTGATATGGGGACCTTGAATATTGGTAACACCTACCAGTCAGACATAGTATTGATGCCATGCACGTAGAGAATAACATGGGAGAGAGTGTTAGTGGAACGTTAATAAACATGAAAGGGAAGATAAAAGATCATTTGAAGGGGTGAAAAGATTTAATTGAGTTGGGTATACGGGAGGATCTTTCCCCATAATAAAGGATAAAACGTACCTTCTTGCCTCCCCCATGTCACACATTATCTAAAGAGGAGCAAAAAGGAGTTTTTGTAGTTCCCTTCATGACATTAAAGTACCATCAGATTACTCATCCAATATAAGGAGTTTGATGTCCATGTATGAGCTGAAATTGGTAGGGATGAAATCGCACGACTATCAAGTTCTAATGCAACATCTACTTCCTATTGCAATTTGTGGGATTCTTCTGGATGATGTTAGAAAAACCATTACAAAATTTGTCTGTGTTTTTCAATGAAGTTTCAGCCAAAGTTCTCGATGTGTAGACACTGTACAAATTGCAAGCCGATCTCATAATCACTATGTGCCAGGTGGAGATGTACCCCCCCTTCATATTTTATATTATGGTACATCTGCTAGTTCATCAAATTAGAGAGATCAAGTAGTGCGGACCATTATACCTTAGATATATGTATCCATTCGAAAGATACATGGGTATACTGGAAAAAATGAAGAATTAGAGACGTCCAGAGGGAAGCATTATCGAAGGAACAATAAGTGAGAAAGTGATTGACTTTTGCACTCACTACTTAGAAGGTGTTGAACTAATTGGACTTCCGAAATCAAGACACGGTAGGCTGTAGGGTGTTGGTACAATTGAAAAATAAAACTGGTAAAAGCTGATTTTGATGCACTGAGTAAAGACCATCTAATCGTGTTGAGTCACGTAGAAGATGTTGAATTATATTTCGAGCCTTCCGGGGGGTTGAAATTTGGGTATAACACACACATAACCTTCTCAAAGCAAAACATCCATCAATGAGCGACCTCATATTAAAGAAGGAGCAGAATGATACATTTATTAAATGGTTTAAAGAAAAATGTTATGCATGAGGATTCGAACAATCTGACTGAAATTTTCAAGTTGTTGCACTCATCTGAATCTTGATGTGATGTCCTATGAGGGATTGATGTATGGATTTAAGTTTTACACAGAACGACAAGAAATAAGTCTACAAACCAAAACATTGGTGTACATCTTGCTGCCTCACAAGACATGTTTCAAGTGTGGGTCTCGTAAGTGACAATGAAAAAAGAATATTATGGTATGCTTCATGATATATGGATCCTTAACTACACAAGTTATGATGAAACTTGTGTATTTCGTTTGCAAATGGGTAGACAACAAGCACAACTATCGTGAGGTGGACATGATATGAACGTGGTTGACCTAAATTCAGCGATATATATAGATGAGTCGTTTATTGTTTCATCTAAAGCAAGACAAGTACTTTATTGTCATGATAAGTCCAATCCCAGATGTTTGTAGTCTTACAAAGCAAAAGATGAATAGTTGGTGTGATGGTGTTATCGATGAGGATGATTATGATTGTGAACTAGATGATGTTCCTCTTCAGTGCCAATGGAGGTCGATAATGTTACCGATTTTGAGTACACAAGGTCGGATCATGATGAAGAAGTGCAGATTGAAAAATGAAATATGTCGTAAGTTGGATTATAAATTTATTTTCATTAATTATAAAAAACTTAATTCATTGCATGCTTTTACTTTGGCAACGTTAATTACATTATGAAATAACTACGAGTATATTTTTATCATGACCTTCTGCAGATTATGGATCTTGACGATAAGGCAGCTCTACGGTGTGAGGAGGAGTTTGAGGCTTTAGTGGAGAGGAGGCGCATGGACCACCCCTCACATGACCACCTAGGATGTATTTGTTGGGTCGGATGAGAAAAATCAGCAAGGAGAGATGGTTTTTCCATGCAAGGAGACTACAGAGCCATCTACAAAAATTGTAAGTATTAATTAGTTTTAGTACTACTTATTTAGAATTCAATATATATATATATATATTTATAATTTTATTGTTTTTAAAAATAATTGTTCTAAACTAGTAGTATGTTTACTACGGTACAAGGCTGCTACGGGGACAAATCTTTTCTTATTGTCCCTCCTACTCAGGATGATCCATTGAACAAAGCCTCGAGAAAAAGGATTATCCCGGGAGTGTTCACGGACTGGAGGCCAAGTTTGTCAAAGAGATGTCTTTCCTTCACCCGATGAAAAGGAATGAGGAATTGATACGGTAAGTGGAAGAATGATTGCGGTCAAAGATGAGAGAAGAGATGGATCAAAGGATGCGGGAAATGGAGAAAGGTAGCTTCAGCGTGGACTTTAAGCACATCTGACTTTACCATCTCCCGCACCTCATGTGCACTCCCCACCACCTGCACACTCTCCTGCATATGAAACCTCTGTCATCCATGCACCTCTTGTCCCTGTTGTAACACCCCTAACTTGTAATCCCGTCTTAACTACATACTTGGTACAATCGGACAAAACTTAACAACATAATACAGTAGAAAGAAACATAACAATATTACTAACTCGGGTGCTACAACCGTTACTCACCCATGTGAGTAACTAGGATTCCAATACGTACATACATCATCCAACAATATTGCCATGACCCAGAAGATGATATCATACTATACAATACTAAAAATCCATAAACTAGTGAGCATTCTATTTATCCAAAATCGTATACAACAATGGTATAAACAAAACGAGTTCCCAAAAGTTTGTAGCAAGGTATACCGCTAAACTACCCCCAAAATCCCGTGCTCCGGCTTGCGTCTTCAGTCACGCACCTGTAATATATTTACCATAAACGGCTCAGCACAACCTCTGAATATGCTAAAGGTAATTTCATTAACCCTTAAACTCCTTAAGTAAATTAGTCGAGTTGTCATTCGGTTCATTTACATGCTATTTCATTTTACAAGATATAAAGCAAAAAAAGCTGTAAATGCAATAAAAACATTCAACAGTTCATCCAAATATAGCACAAACAGTTCCACATATAATTATACATACAAGCAAAATAATAATAAGTGAGCAAGATAACGATATGAGGGTTGTTTCATTTGAACGGTTCCCGTTATTCAACCTTCAAGGCTCTTTCATTCGTTATCCATATTTACGAGCGTATTTACGTCTCATACTAACTTGTAACTAGTGTGTGTTCATTTATTTAAACTTTAATTCATTAACTCTTGACAGGTGTCGTGTTGAGACAGCCCGTTTATGTACTCCTTACTCCATGTTATTTGGGCAGGGGCCCGTGCACCAAAAGTAGTGCCCTCTAACCAACGATCCGAACATCTCTGGATTTCCTCTTTGCCTTTGTGAAGGCGTCTATAACGGCTGTATCCATGCATCAACAGTAGTGTCCTCCCAACGTTAAAATGTGGCTCGCTGGATTTCCATAACGAGTGGACCCGATTCGGTAATCCCCTCTAGTGATCATTATGCGCAACCTGGTAATCAGTGATTCCCCTAGATTTCTCATCATAACCTTTCTTTCAACCATGTGATTAAGTTTACTTAATCTTCTTACCTAAGACTACTCCTAGGTTATAGTGAATGTATAGTCTCCATATAGTTGCCTTTTAGGTCTTACACATTACCTAGAATTCATCTAGGTCGTTTTATATTCAAATACATATGTTGGTGAGGATGGTAATACCGATCCTCTGCCTAAGTTCATTACCTAGGTGATTAAGGATAATATGATGTATCTCGTTTTATCGTATGCGAGCAAATATTTCCTTAGTTAATAATGGTAATCGATTCAAGTTTACTTTAGGCATGCCTCAGTTCGAAAGACATTCGCGCACTGAAATACCCCAAACCTTGATATGTTGCTTAAACATTAAACTATGGTATATTAAGGCTAAAAAAGTGCCTTAGAAACGTTAGTGAACGATTTAAACTTAGTAAAACAATAAAGTACCATAAATACAATTTGAGCAAAAATGTGCTCTAAGCTTGGGATAAATTTGTATATAGACCTAAAGGTCATACCTATACCTTATTTACATGTTAATGAAATATTAAACCAATTACCAAAGAAAACCAAGCTTGAAAACAAGTAAAAACACAAAATGTGCTTAAGGAGTCTTAAAGCACATTTATTAAAAAATGTCTTGTAAATGGGTTTTGAGTGGCTAAATGTCCATCATTACTCTTCAATTAACATGTGTACTACTAGTATCACATTATGAGGTCTAAATCAATGGGAAATCAAAATTTTCACAATTATGTGCCCTGGTTAGTGAATAGTGCCCAAATAGTGCTAGTTTTGACTTAAGTCAACTTAGCTAATTAAATGGTCAACATAAGTCATGAAATGCCCTATTATAGGAAGGGGGCCGGTTTCCTAAGTGGTGACTCACCACCATGTACAAGATAAGTAAAGAAAAGAAGGAAAAGTAAGTATAAAGAAGAAATACCTTTATATGATAAATATCTTCAAAAGTAGACCTCTCACCTCACTTTCTCTTCTTCCTTAATTCCCACCGATTTCTTCATCTTCTCCAAAGCTCCATCGGTTTTGCTACAGCAAGTAGCCATTCTCCAACTTCCATTGCTTGTAACTTCTAGCTCATATACCAAATCAAATTCTAAGACCATATTTATCTTAGTTGGAGCAAGCTCTACACTTCTATCTTTTCAAATCTTCAAAAGCCTCATTTTGCTGCCATGGAGATTCACCATTGAAGGAGCTTGAGCTCATATTTTCATGCCTTGTAATTCTCTTTGCTCCAAGGTAAGGAAAATCAAAGCAAATCAAAGTTTCCTCTCATATTTGTACATGTCCGAAAATTCACCATTAATGGTGTCTTCTTGTTCTTCTTAGCTCCATTTTAATCTCCAAGGGCTAGGAGGATTCCTATCTTGCTACTTATTCAAGTTTCCCTCTCAAATTCCAAAGATAAATATCATTTTAGTGTATTTAAAACACTTATGTTAAACTAGGGTTTGTATATGAGTTTAAGTATGAATTCTTAAGCTCATTACCCTATATGTGTGTGGGGATAGAAGGTTGACAAGTGATCAAGTTCCTTGCTAATCTTCAATCCAAGGAAACAAGAAAGAAGTTTGGGAAGAGAAGAGGTAACTAACCTATCTTGATGTAATTATGTGTCTTAGGAAATTGAGCTTTGAGTTGCTTGATAAGATGCCTAAGGAGCCAATGACAAAATGAGCTAGTGAATTGTTCTCAATAGAACTATTAAAAGGCATATGTGATGTTGAGTGTATTTGCAGGTCAAAGGCAATATATATGTGGGAAATTCAGTGTTTAAGGTTTATGCAATTTAAGGGCCTAGAGCCATGTTATTTAAGGGCCTAAGTGCCAAGCAATTTAAGTTCATGCACTATATTTGATGTAGTGTAGTTTGAGGTTTAGTTGTGTGTAAAGGGTGTTCCTGTAAAGTTGTGTCTTCGATGTTTAAAGGATGAAAAGCCATGTGTTGTGTATAAGGATGTGAATTAAAACATTGAGTGTTCTTGGGTTGTATTAAGTGAACAACTATGTATTTTGGTGTTAGGTGATACAAGAGAAGCTACTGCGATGGCGAAATTTGGTTAATGAACAAGGAGTTTTAAGTGTCTAAATGATGTGTGGTGACTAGGTTGAACTAGGAATGATTAAGGTTTAAATTAGTGAAAGAAGGTGAATTAAGGTGTTCTTAAGTGTTAAAGTGTCTGGTCATATCTTGGAGGATTTAGAATGCAAATGAGAGTTAAGGATACTTCAAGCCATGGTGAGATTGTGTTAAGGATCTATACAAAGGTTGGTAACAATGAGGAAGTACGGTGTTATAAGGAAGATGTTTGAACTTGTGAAGAAAATTCTAGGAAGGACATAAAGTGTTTTGGTGGGCTAAATAATGTGTAGAAACATGTTATAAACCTAAGGGAGGAAACATTATAAGTGTTGAGCATTTTGGCAAGAAATGAGTAAGTGTTTAAGGATATAGAAGACGAGTTTTCTGGCACGTCCAAACTTCCATCCGAATTTGGAAGCTCGGACATGCCCTGTTGCGTCTAAATTTTCTGAGTTTCGACCAGTGTCTGAACTTCTGTCTGGCCTTTGATGTTCGGACACACCCATCTCTTTTCTCTGGTTTTTCCTCGACCTGTGTCCGAACTTTGGAAAGCTCGGACACATGTTCGGACACTCGAAATTTTTCCTTTGATTTTTCCTCGACCTATGTCCGAACTTTGAAAGCTCGGACACATGTTCGGACATGCGTCTGGTTTCACCCAATGAGTCTCGACCAATGTCCGAACTTTGGAAACTCGGACACAAGTTCGGACATGGTACTGTTTTGACCAAAAACTTTGTTTAAGGTTAGAAAATGATATCTAATGATGGGGATTGATAAGTAATGATGTTATGAGATTGTTAAGGACATGTTAAGTGAGTTATAATGATAATGAGTGGGTAAAAAGTTGTATTAAATGAAAAAAAAGTAAAACGAGTTAAAAATGTGAAGTTGTCTAACTGATTAACGGGAGTAAGTCATGAGCATTAGACTATAAACAAACAAGTTACCCCGGTGTTAATGAAAGTAAATGTAATGTTATCAGTTGTTCAAAGATGTTACGAGGAACATGTGATGGCACGTTAGAGTGAAACCCCGGTGACAGGTATGGTTTTCTTGCAACCTGCGTCCTACCGGATTACACCGGCTTGTATGCCAATGTTGTTTCTGAATGTTTGCCACGTTATAAGATAAAAGTATGTAATGAGTTTACAGTAATTCATATATGTGGAGTGTCTAGTTTCGATACCATTTAACCTCGAAAGTGTTAAACCTTAGCTAACTGAGTCTAGGATCACATAAGAGATCGGTATTCGGATTTAACGACCCGAACCATGGGACGTTCTAACCACGGCTATGCGTGAGTTAACTGTGTGATGTTTGTGTGTGAATGTATGGACCTCCCTTGTGTGTTAAACCAGTTGTAATACTGTATATGGTGTATGGATGTGATAGGTTCCAAAGTGGAGCCCTTAACTATGTTTATATATATATATATATAGGGGGGGGTGAGGAATCCGGTCGTTCCGGTCGCGCGTTGTTTGGGAGTGGGTATCCATCCTTGCTTTACCTTCCTCTCTGTTATGGTTGTTTTTCCTTCTTGGATTACGATCCCCCACTAGCTACTCCAAAGCTTAGCTATTCTGACTTATGATCGGTCTAGGGGAACATGTGATTGTGCGGTTGTTCGGATCACTATGTCCGATCCATCTTGTGTTAAGTATCCGTTCGTCTAAAAGGACGGTAACGAGTTATGTAAACGAGCTTAGCATGAGTTTGACAACATTCTCTAGGCTCTCCAGTGAACTAACTATGTTTGGGCGGTTCCTAAAGAGATCCGTACCCGTTATGTTATGTGTATTGATGTACTGCAATGATTATTGTGATGTGATGTTATATGTTGATTAAAATGTGGAGTATGTGGATCATGGATATGAATCCCAGTTTATAATAAGAGGCATTTGAGGATAACCGATTAGTGGAAAGTGCCGTCTATTAAGGAAGTAGCTCCATTAGAGGAGAAACACTCTAGGGTTAAAGAACACAATGAGTGATTTATTAAGTGTAGATGTGATGTCTGTTTGTTGAGCCCTATTGTTGTGTGTATGTAATGTGTTATGTGTTTACGGTTACATGCATGGTTAAAATATAATCAACCGCATGCTAAGACGACAATTAGTTGTGCGTGGCCCGGTAGCATGCAGGCTGCGGGATTACCATACCAGCAAAGGTGCTGAGCCCCTGGGGGCCACCCTTTCTTCTTTTTCCTATTTCAGGTACAAGGAGCTGGAAGCCGTTCGAGAGTAGGACGGGGTAGGTGGTAGTGGTTGTACATGGGTAGCCATTTAAATTGAGTATGTATTGTAGGTGTAGTAAGACCGAAATTGTTATCGGCATTAGTTTGTAAATACTCGGTACAGTTGGAATGTATATGTTATAATGGTGTTGTTAATGGAAAGGGATAGTAGTGTTAGTTGCTCAGGAATCTAGTCCATCAGACCGATACAATGTATATGTAATAGCCTTGTTAGCCACGGGGTGGTTAACGGCGTGTAACACCAACGAGTAAGTAATGTGATGAAGGATGTTTTCCGCTACAGTTAGTTGTTAAGTGTGTTGTTGTTAGTTGGGGTGTTACAAAGTGGAATCAGAGCGAAGTATCGCTCTGATGACTGAATTACCGAGATTAGGAAGTACGAGTTAGGATTTTAGTACTTTGGGTTAAGGTTGAGTGATAGCGTGAGAGATACGCTAGTAGGAACTACTAGTGAATACTGAAAACCTACTATATCCTTCCCGCCCTCCACAATCCCTGTTTTATAACTATTGGAAACAACGCCAGAGAGTGAAGTCCTCTCATACTCGGAAACCCAATTTGGCTGTTATTAAGTACCTCTAAAGGTACGGAGAACCTGTCATACGGTAGATCCCGAAAACTAGGAATCCCGGAGGACGGTTTCCATCTGAACAATGTCAACCACATTTAATAGCGAAGAATGAAGAATCTTGTGTATATAAGAATAGAATTTCCGGCAACCTGGGTCGACATGCCGAGCAGTCGAGAATAACCAGCTGCAACGCCCAACTGTGCAACAGGGAAGAAGTAAAGTAACGGAACCCAGACACATGTCTACGGGAAAATAATACACCAACGGTATACCAACCGCGAAGGAACTCACCATAGTACCCAAACAAGAGACAAGTCTCAGTAACCACGACAAATGCGTGGAACGGGCTACAAAGAGGATCACTACTAAGTAAAAAGGGGTCTTCCAGATGGGAAACACCCTAGTTAGCGATTATCATGTGAAGACAGGGGAAGTCACCTAGAGGATTTATTGTCAGGACTGTAAGGTCAAGTAAGGGCCAACAGGGCCACTGATAACAGTGCGGGTGAGAACAATACCGCAACCGGTGTGTGTTTGACCGAGAGCCAGTTAGCATGGCCGATAAGTGTCCAAATGAGCATGATTTAAGGTGTATTTCATATATAATATTAGCACTTTTCTTGCTCATTTCTCCACTTCGGTTAGTTTTTCCTCTAGTTTATGTTTTATTGTTTATCTCACAATTTATTGGTTTAACATGAGGAAAACCAAGCTGGGAGTAAAGTAGATAAAGAGACAAACGCATAGACGCAAACGGCTCAGAAAAACGGACTTATAACGAAGAATGTAGAGCCGGTCAAACAGAGTCACGCGAGAGTCACGCGTGGACTGCAACCGCCCCCTAAGTGGCGGACGTCACACGGACAACCGCCAGGCGGACACGGCTGAGGCAACCGCCTCTTAACGGGCGTTAAGGAGGCGGACGTGACACAGGCTACCGCCTAGCGACGAGGCATTAACTCGCGGTCAGCATAGAGGCTACCGCCTCTTAATCTCGCGGACAACACAGGAGTTACCGCCACTTAATGGGCGGTACCACCGGCGGACACAAGCAGGACCGTCGTGACTAATTATCAGTCTCGACCAGTTTTCTTCTTCGCCGTCTCGCCGTCTGCAACTCGCACAACTCGTCCACTGCCATATCTATCTACTACGCACCGCCTACCTTAATTTCCTCACGCGTGAGCTTTGTCCCCTGCGCAATCAATGAAGCAATCAATGCTCTTCTTCATCTGCAATCAAATTCGTACGGATCCAAACCTCTATATAAACCCACGCCTCTGCTCAATAAAATCATTCCCTTCCTCACAATCCAAAGCAGTAGACGTATCATCCATCCAGTAAATAACCATCGCTCACTCCCACGATCCATTCCATCCTCTTATCTCCCACTTCTCCATTGTTTTTTTTTTGTTTTATTCCACCACGAAAGCAGAAACACGATAAGAAGAACAGAAGAAAAGGGAGCTGGAGCAGAAGCGAATCGCAGTCCAGTCTCCGCCGGCAGTCTCCAAATTAATGGCTATTTCTGTTTCCTTTTATTACTGTTAATGTCTGAGTGATTTTACTCGTATCCTAGGATGGGATTTGACCCTAAATAATTCAGACTTATTATTAATACCAAGTTTGCTTATAAATATTTTTACTCTCCTCTAAATTATTAAATGCTTAATAACTGATCATTTTATGCATTTACGGTTTCTCTTATTTCAATGATTTTGTAATCTGAGAATAGACCACAAAGTGAGATAAACGTTAGATATATTTCCCTTGATTAGCAGATAAAATCCATCGCTGTTTATAAAAAGAATTCTCACTTAAAGCTAATTAATGATTTTAGACTTTTTCTGATTGTAAAAAGTCTATTGATTTAATTAAGAGTTGTCCTTATCTATGATTTAGGAAGGCCACAAGATTAATTCTTAAACAGACAAATAAGAGTAAATTAGGATTATAATTATTGTCTGTACTTAAATAAATATTTATCACCTGTTTCACTTATTAAACTGTTTTTATTCCTTCAGCAAATATTGTTAAATGCTTATTCTGACAAAATACTGCATTTATTTGGTAGCTATCAATATATGATTTTGAGATAGTTAAAGTACCACAAAGGAATTAATCTTGGTATTTACACTCCGGATTGAGCAGGAAAATATTAAGGCATTCATAGGAGTTCGTAAATGACAATTATTAACTCTAATAAACAATAAATATTTGAGACAGGATTATAAAAATTGTTTAAGTAATTTAGGAAATTCCCCGCTATCCTAGGATGCCTTTTTCCATCCATTTACTTTATTTTACTGTATTTATTATTTCTGTACTAATTCTGAAAATCAAGCTTGCCTCCGGCTAAACCCAATTTACATTTTATGCATTTTTATTTGCCTTTTTGTACAATTGCTAAAACTGGATAATTAATTAGATAATGCGAGTCTCTGTGGATACGACCTTGTTGTACTACAAAGATTGGGTTTACTGCCCATAATTAGCAAGATAGCTTAACTACTATTTTGCCCAACAAGTTTTTGGCGCCGTTGCCGGGGACTTCGGTCCAACTATTGGGTTTATTATCTGTTTAGTGTTTTCTTCATTTTCGTTATTTGCCCTTTTGTGTATATATATTTTTTTTAAAGACTTAATTGATGGATAGTCACTACGATCGAGCAGGAAATTGGTATGGTTACCCCTATGGCGCAGAGGACTACAATCAATGGAGTGTCTGTCAAAGGTACGGGGAGTACCATGAAAGCCCCCAATGTTCAGACCCAAATGCTGAATTGAGAGCTCTCTTGGAGGATTACAAGTCATCTCTCAAGCATATCCCCATCTTTGTGTGCCAAGAGTGTGGAGGAGACCATGAAAGTTCCCAATGTCCTAGGTTGCAACAGAGAGAGACAAACGCCATTTTAAGGGAGATGATGGCAGATTTTACCTCAGGGTTTGAAAGGATCCAGCAAAGAACGCTAGATCAGATCGAACGCATGGAACAACCGTTTCAACAACTGAATGAAGTGGTTCATGAGAGAAACACCTGCTAAGGACATAAGCTACTCTCCACCTCCTCCACTATTCGAATTAGAGAATCCATCACCAAACAACCATCAGCTTGATTATGAAGACAACCCCTCAGAAGAGAGTTTCTCCATAGACTTCATGGAGTTCCTCCCTTTGAAGTCAACTACTATTTACTTTTCCTCCTTCTCTGTGCTCTATCCAGAAGATGAGGATATTTATATCCTCGAAAATGAAGAGAAGAATTGCCACCACCTCCCCCACCATCCAAACAAAACATCCAAAAAAAACCACGCCACTATCACTTTCGAAGAATCAGTTCTCTCTGAAGATGATATCAAGCGTTCTTTCTACAAGCCTCACCTACAAGAGGAGGATATTACATCCTCCAATTTGAGGAAGAAAAATCATCACCGCCGGGTCTTCTGTTAGAACTACGCTACCGGCAGTACCTCCTCAACACCAGGTTTTGTGGAGTATTCATTTTCCTATTATATTTGCCGAAGTAACGTTTTGTTTTGATCCAGGTGGTTTTTTGTTTTTAATTACTGCCAACCTCGTTTTCCTGGCAGAGCTATTGTCTACTTATATTTTTGATCCAGATAACGAAGCGGGCGTCTAGCCAAAGACGTTAAAGAAGGGCAGCTTCCCGGGAGGCAACCGGATGAAGTTTATTTTATTCTATTGCTCTTTTAATTTTCAGGTTCCCTTTAATTTTATTTTTGCTAACTTTTACCTCGTTTATAGTATGGTTGCTTCTAGTGTTTTATGCAGGTGCATGTCATGTCTACACCGCAACCAAGCTACGCTACTTGAGGCTGAAGCTCAAGTGTGGGGGAAGTCCAAAACACGCTAGCAAAAATAAAATCAGGGGAGTAACCAGTTTCTTTAAACTTGCTTTTATTTTAAATAAAATAGCAGAGGAGAATTTATATGCTTAAATGAATATTTGTGAGCTTCGTGTTCTCTCTATTTTATCTACTTACCGAAAAGGCCTTCTGAGGCTTTCCCTTGTTTTCTGGTGAACAATGAGGACATTGTTCAAATTAAGTGTGGGGGAGTGTGCCCTTTTCGGTGACATTTTGTGCTTAAATGTTTAATCTCTCTCCTTATCTTGCGTTTGTCCAATTCAATATTATGGACCCTTTATATGTGGGTTGTTCTCTTTAGGAATAAATACTGTTATGAATTGTGGGATAAATGGTACAAATTTTAAAAATTTTGATTACTTTTGAGGAGCATTTTTATGCGTGTGACCAAATGATCTGAAATGGTTGGATTTTTATTACTCAGGGGTTCTTTCTGTCTTCTTTCTTAGGGATTGCTAAGGGGTGCTTCTCTGTCAAAAAGAAAGAAAAAATATATAATAATAAGGGACTTGCGAGACACCATTGGTAACCAACAAGAGAGTTGAGTGTTCTTAAATACAAAAGGCTTGATGCCTACATTATCTTCTCATCTCGTATGCAAAAGTGAAAACAAATGCATAAATCTATTTTTCCTTTTGTTTTCTCTCTCAATGCCCCTTCTTGAGAGAAGTTGGCCATGGTAAAAGTTCTCAAAGTCACCTTAATCAAGAAGCATTGAAGTACTCCGGATCATACCCGAAACTCTTATTTTTATTTTTGCCCTGAGTACACCTATGCCACCAGTAGGTGATGGATCAACTCCTCTCTAAAATTTAAGATATGCTATTGAGTTCTTTATCCTACCCTTCATAATAATATTTGTTAATATTGAGCATTCCTTACTTAGGTGCGTAGTTTTGCTTGAGGACAAGCAAAAGATAAGTGTGGGGGTGTGATAAGTGTCCAAATGAGCATGATTTATAGGTGTATTTCATATATAATATTAGCACTTTTCTTGCTCATTTATCCACTTCGGTTAGTTTTCCTCTAGTTTATGTTTTATTGTTTATCTCACAAATTTATTGGTTTACCATGAGGAAAACCAAGCTGGGAGTAAAGTAGATAAAGAGACAAACGCATAGACGCAAACGGCTCAAAAACGGACTTATAACGAAGAATGTAGAGCCGGTCAAACAGAGTCACGCGAGAGTCACGCGGTGGACTGCAACCGCCCCTAAGTGGCGGACGTCACACGGACCCGCCAGGCGGACACGGCTGAGGCAACCGCCTCTTAACGGGCGGTTAAGGAGGCGGACGTGACACAGGCTACGCCTAGCGGACGAGGCATTAACTCGCGGTCAGCATAGAGGCTACCGCCTCTTAATCTCGCGGACAACACAGGAGTTACCGCCACTTAATGGGCGGTACCAACAGGCGGACAACACAGGACCGTCGTGACTAATTATCAGTCTCGACCAGTTTTCTTCGCCCGTCTTCGCCGTCTGCAACTCGCACAACTCGTCCACTGCCATATCTATCTACTACGCACCGCCTACCTTATTTCCTCACGCGTGAGCTTTGTCCCCTGCGCAATCAATGAAGCAAAGCAATCATGCTCTTCTTCATCTGCAATCAAATTCGTACGGACCAAACCTCTATATAACCCACGCCCTGCTCAATAAAATCATTCCCTTCCTCACAATCCAAAGCAGTAGACGTATCATCCCATCCAGTAAATAAACCATCACTCACTCCCACGATCCATTCCATCCTCTTATCTCCCCACTTCTCCATTTTAGTTTTATTCTTCATTCCACCACGAAGCAGAAACACGATAAGAAGAACAGAAGAAGGGAGCTGGAGCAAAGCGAATCGCAGTCCAGTCTCCGCCGGCAGTCTCCAAATTAATGGCTATTTCTGTTTCCTTTTTATTACTGTTAATGTCTGAGTGATTTTACTCGTATCCTAGGATGGGATTTGACCCTAAATAATTCAGACTTATTATTAATACCAAGTTGCTTATAAATATTTGTTTAGTCTCTCTAAATTATTAAATGCTTAATAACTGATCATTTTTTGCATTTACGGTTCTCTTATTTCAATGATTTGTAAATCTGAGAATAGACCACAAAGTGAGATAAACGTTAGATATTATTCTCCTTGATTAGCAGATAAAATCCATCGCTGTTATAAAAAGAATTCTCACTTAAAGCTAATTAATGATTTTAGACTTTTTCTGATGTAAAAAAGTCTATTGATTTAATAAGAGTTTGTCCTTATCTATGATTTAGGAAGGCACAAGATTAATTCTTAAACAGACAAATAAGAGTAAATTAGGATTATAATTATTGTCTGTACTTAAATAAATATTTATCACCTGTTTCACTTATTAAACTTGTTTTAATTCCTTTCAGCAAATATTGTTAAATGCTTATTCTGACAAAATACTGCATTTATTTGGTACTATCAATATATGATTTGAGATAGTTAAAGTACCCAAAGGAATTAATCTTGGTATTTACACTCCGGATTGAGCAGGAAATATTAGGCTATTAATAGGAGTTCGTAACTGACAATTATTAACTCTAATAGACAATAATATTTGAGACAGGATTATAAAATTGTTTAAGTAATTTAGGAAATTCCCCCCTATCCTAGGATGCCTTTTTCCATCCATTTACTTTATTTTACTGTATTTATTATTTCTGTACTAATTCTGAAAATCAAGCTTGCCTCCGGCTAAACCCCAATTTACATTTTATGCATTTTTATTTGCCTTGTTGTACAATTGCTAAACTGGATAATTAATTAGATAATTGCGAAGTCTCTGGGATACGACCTTGTTGTACTACAAAGATTGGGTTCACTGCCCATAATTAGCAAGATAGTTTAACTACTATTTTGCCCAACAATGGCGCACTTGCCATAGCAAGTGCTGCTATGACAGGGCTGTTCGGGAAATTTTTTAACAAATACAAAGTACTTAGTAAAGTACCATGAAGTAGTGAGATCATCATGACCATGAAAGGGCTTGATAGCCTAAACCTCTGTAATTGGAAATACACCAGTCAGCAGGAAGCTAGACCTTGTTAAGGCAAGAAAACGTTGTGAAACCACGAGAATTTTTCTTTCAAACTTAGAACCCTTTCAAAACCCTTTTTCAAACCAAAGTTTTCTTTCAAACCAATACTTCTGTCTAACCTTCTTTTAAACCAAACTAGTAAACCCAAGGGTAGTTGATAAAGATACAACAATGGATAAAACTTTCCCTCGATAAGTTCGGGAAGCACGGAATGCATGTTGTCATAGGACAATATAAGGGAGTTGACAACAGAATACTTCACCTAGGCGTGTGACGGACACTACGAGTGTACCAACTATAATGTGGACGACTGCACTCCGATAGGAGCTTGTGAGCCTGACAGACCTACTTATGGGTTAGTTGGGTAAGTAGCAATGTATGAGCTTGGTACCCCACATATGTATACGAGTAGAGTCCGAAAACGGGAAGTAGTCGACTCCATACTACGGTCAGCAGTAAAAGTCAAGCAAGAGCAACTGTTACCATGAATGGTTAAAGTAAAGGACTCAGTTAAGTTAACGAGACTAAAGGAATTAGTGAATTCATTCAAGGAAATGTTTAGAGTCAGGAGGTGCGAAGTGCACTAACTGTTTGTAAAGACATAGCATATGTCTTAAGGATGCCAGGGATAAACATGATGGCTGGAATGGTGACCCAGCCTGTGCATGGCAAGCAGATGCCTAATGTGGACACATTAATGTGCAATGAACGGGATGAAACTCCCAGAATGAGTACCTACACTACCAGGAAATGTTGATCTTGACAGAAGAAGATAATAGGCCAGTTAAGAACGCAAAACGGCGTGGCTAACTGAATATACCAATAAAGTGCGAACCAGATGTAATGGCATAACTTAGCAACACCCTGGAGCAATCCTTGAAGGGTGTTCGCATCAACGATAGTTGAACGAAATAACGTGACAGAAACACAAGGGTTGAAACTAGCACCTAGTTTAGACATAAGTTGTCAGGAGACGGACTGACAATCCTAAGGGGCATCCCATGAAAGGAAACGGAATGCAACGACCTTGTCATGGAGCCCAATATGATATCCAAACCATGTAATGTGGTACAGAGAAGTACATGTGTGTGGACAGCCTACAATGAGCGGAGCTCAAGACAATAAGGCTTATATGCCACAAACAAGATATGTTATATAAATTTAATCGATTGTAAAAGTTTATGTTATATAGTAAGTAAAGCGGATAACGAACCACTTCTAAGAGAGTGGGGATACCTCTTAATATTGTGAGACCGCAACAGCGGTAGTTATGTGAACCAAGTTCAAGAAACATGTTAATGATTGAACATGTTGTCATTGCGAGAGAACAGAGGTTTGGTAGCATGTGTGTATAAGTGAAGCACCGAGCTGAATAACGCCGGCTTGTGACTCGAGTGATCAACGCTCAAGGAGCATTCTGTAGTCATCCAAATGAATGACGAACCATAATACAAATGATGTAAGTATATGTGTGGAAGCTAATATGATATGAATACCATATAAGTTGATGTTATACAATGAGAAAGACCAGTTATGAGTTAAACTCAGTGAAGATGCAAGGTAAGTGATGATAAACAGACTGGCAATAAGCCAGTAGTTGGTACTATGTGATAAGGAACTCAGTGTGGATTCCGTTGCTAAAAAGGATTTACTGTCAAGAGTTTACGCCTCTGCACTCTGTATGACTGAGTGTTTTGGTATTGCATTTGAACAGTAATGATCGAGTGCGATAGATAGGATTCTGGAAATGTTAATTGTGGCGGAACAGAAAGCGGCTTATAACGCCATAGAGACTGATGCATAGGAAATGCAAAGACGTACCAATGAAAAGTACTTGTACAGGACCAAATGGGAGGCATGAATAAGAACAAGTGACTACAGTAGCACTAAATACCAAATATTGGTATGGAATATACCTCAAGTGTGGGAAATAACCGAGAGAGCACTACACATTAGGTTGTAGCTCAACCTCAAACCGACAGTAAGTCGGAAGGAATCAAGTCAATCATTGTGAACACGTAGCAATATACACAGTAAACTATCGTGGAAGTGGATAAAAGTTTGTAACTCACCGAATTCGCTCACGGTCAGAAATACCACGCATCGGTTGAGAAACCGTTATTACCAAGATAAAGTGATAATTGGGGATGTACAATACAGTAAGAATAACGAATGGGCAAACTAAGCCCTACAGTTGTTAGAGTTGCGCAGCAGAAACTAGTGAGCCAGTGATTCATGTTGAATGTGCATGTGAACATGAGTGAATGGCTAATTATTAATGCCTAGAAGCCTCACAGGCCAGAACCGAAACCGTTATGAGTTAAATAAACTCTAATGAGAATTCTTGGTTTAGGGACTAAACCGCCAATATGGTTAAGGTCCTCTAAGCAGAACACATTGTATAACGTACCGCGTGGAAGTTGAAACACTTCACGATGGTAGAACTTTTTTAAACCAATATTCAGTGGTTGATTACGTGGACGTAATCCCTTTTAAGGGGGGTAGAGCGCAAAACCGCTTAATGTGTATTACCGTACAAGTGTACGTGACCTATGGTGTGCATAGCACAAATAATTTGTTTGATGATTGTGTGTGTGTTACGTAAACATACGCATTCACTCATGGTTTGATTGTGGTAATTGCGCACAGAATGCGAATACCATTGTGATAAGTGTGTTTATTTGTTAACTTTGTGTGTTAGTACAAGTGTAAGGGAGTAAAGAAACTCCCGGGGAACAACCCCGACAGTAACCGTGTGGTTATTTTGATAAAATATATGTATATATTTAATATAGTGATTCATGAGAGGGTATGAAACCGACATAGAACCTAGTGAGAATAAGATTCCCTAGGTAACTGGATTTAAGTGAATGGAGATAACTGATAGACGGAGTTCTATCCCTTGGAGATGTATGATTATGACTAGAATGACTTAAAAGATAGAAAATTGGAAATGAGTGATTTACCTGATGCTTGAAATTGAAGTGGGAGGTGAAACTTGATTTCATGAGATCAAGGGAAGCCGAACACAAATTGGGGTGGAAGGATAGTTCAACACTGATGCTGATCACATCAGGGTTGGATGATTCTTGAAGCTCCCTATAAGTGGTCACAAATAACCACACTAAGAAAAGAAGCAAAGAGCATAAGTTGGACTTGGAGTTGTATGTGTTTTCAAAGGATTTTCAATTGGTGTTTTCAAACAGTCGGTTAACATTTGAAATAAAGGATTCTCTTATACTTAACCTAGTAAGAATATTTTTGTAGTACTTGCTCACGAGCCGAGGACGCATGAGCCTTTGTCTTCGGACCGGTGACATGAAAGTATATATGTTAAAATTAAGTGACTGTTTGACCTCCCAAAGGGACGGGGACCAGAAGGTGTCCATCGCGACCGGGTTCTGCGGGATCACAGTGTATAAAAAAGGTATTTTTGGTTGCCATACATGCTAAGACATGTTGTGTGGTATGTGTAATAAATATTATTTTGACCTTGAGTCCTAATGTGGTTGAGTTCCGAAAGTTGTGATGTTACCTAACCTATGTGTCTAAATGTTGTTATGTTACTTGGACCTATGTGTCTAAATGTTGTTATGTTACCTAGACTATGTGTCTAAATGTTGTTATGTTACCCAGACCTGAGAGTCTAAGGGTTGTTATGTAAGTACAATGTTGTTAAGATACCCGGACCGTTGAGTCCGAGGTTATCATGTAAGTATGTTATGTTATGTATGGATGTGTTATGTTACCCGGACCGTAAGTCCGAGGGTGTGATGTAAAGTATGTTTGGTTATGGAAGTTTTATTTGCAAGTAATCCTGTGTTCTAATCCAAATGATGCGTGGGAAGTGTGAACTTCGAGGACGAAGTTCTTTTAAGGGGGGTAGATTGAAATACCCCAACCTTATATGTTGCTTAAACATTAAACTATGGTATTTAAGGCTAAAAAGTGCCTTAGAAACGTTAGTGACAATTTAAACCTTAGTAAAACAATAAAGTACCATAAATACAGTTTGAGCAAAAATGCTCTAAGCTTGGAGTGAACTTGGTTAGGACCCAAAGAGCCTACCAAGACTTAATAATATTCAATTATGATTTTAAAGGCTAATTAAGTCCTTAGGAAACCTTGGTAGACAATTAAACCAAACAAAACACAAATAAATACCTAAAGTCAATATGGGCAGCAAAAATGTGCTCTCAGCTTGGATAAATTTGTATAAGACCTAAAGGTCATACCTATACCTTATTTACATGTTAATGAACATATTAAACCAATTACCAAAGAAAACCAAGCTTGAAAACAAGTTAAAACACAAAATGTGCTTTAAGGAGTCTTAAAGCATTTTTGAAAAATGTCTTGTAAATGGGTTTTGAGTGGCTAAATGTCCATCATTACTCTTCAATTAACATGTGTACTACTTAGTATCACATTATGAGGTCTAAATCAATGGGAAATCAAAATTTTCACAATTATGTGCCTTGGTTAGTGAATAGTGCCCAAATAGTGCTAGTTTTGACTTAAGTCAACTTAGCCTAATTAAATGGTCAACATAAGTCATGAAATGCCCTATTATAGGAAGGGGGTGGTTTCCTAAGTGGAGACTCACCACCATGTACAAGATAAGTAAGAAAAGAAGGAAAAGTAAGTATAAAGAAGAAATACCTTTATATGATAAATATCTTCAAAAGTAGACCTCTCACCTCACTTTCTTCTTTCTTCCTTAATTCCCACCGATTTCTTCATCTTATCCCAAGCTCCATCGGTTTTGCTACAGCAAGTAGCCATTCTCTAACTTCCATTGCTTGTAACTTCTAGCTCCATATACCAAATCAAATTCTAAGACCATATTTGTCTTAGTTGGAGCAAGCTCTACACTTCTATCTTTTCAAATCTTCAAAAGCCTCATTTTGGTGCCATGGAGATTCACCATTGAAGGAGCTTGAGCTCATATTTTCATGCCTTGTAATTCTCCTTTGCTCCAAGGTAAGGAAAATCAAAGCAAATCAAAGTTTCCTCTCATATTTGTACATGTCCGAAAATTCACCATTAATGGTGTCTTCTCTTGTTCTTCCTTAGCTCCATTTTAATCTCCAAATGGCTAGGAGGATTCCTATCTTGCTACTTATTCAAGTTTCCCTCTCAAATTCCAAAGGTAAATCATTTTTAGTGTATTAAAACACTTATGTTAAACTAGGGTTTGTATATGAGTTTAAGTATGAATTCTTAAGCTCATTACCCTTATATGTGTGTGTGGATAGAAGGTTGACAAGTGATCAAGTTCCTTGCTAATCTTCAATCCAAGGAAACAAGAAAGAAGTTTGGGAAGAGAAGAGGTAACTAACCTATCTTGATGTAATTATGTGTCTTAGGAAATTGAGCTTTGAGTTTGCTTGATAAGATGCCTAAGGAGCCAATGACAAAATGAGCTAGTGAATTGTTCTCAAGAGAACTATTAAAAGGCATATGTGATGTTGAGTGTATTTGCAGGTCAAAGGCAATATATATGTGGGAAATTCAGTGTTTAAGGTTTATGCAATTTAAGGGCCTAAGAGCCATGTTATTTAAGGGCCTAAGTGCCAAGCAATTTAAGTTCATGCACTATATTTGATGTAGTGTAGTTTGAGGTTTAGTTGTGTGTAAAGGGTGTTCCTTGTAAAGTTGTGTCTTTGATGTTTAAAGGATGAAAAGCCATGTGTTTGTATAAGGATGTGAATTAAAACATTGAGTGTTCTTGGGTTGTATTAAAGTGAACAACTATGTGTTTTGGTGTTAGGTGATACAAGAGAAGCTATGGCGAAATTTGGTTAATGAACAAGGAGTTTTAAGTGTCTAAATGATGTGTGGTGACCTAGGTTGAACTAGGAATGATTAAGGTTTAAATTGGTGAAAGAAGGTGAATTAAGGTGTTCTTAAGTGTTAAAGTGTCTTGGTCATTATCTTGGAGGATTTAGAATGCAAATGAGAGTTAAGGATACTTCAAGCCATGGTGAGATTGTGTTAAGGATCTATACAAAGGTTGGTAACAATGAGGAAGTAAGGTGTTATAAGGAAGATGTTTGAACTTGTGAAGAAAATTCTAGGAAGGACATAAAGTGTTTTGGTGGGCTAAATAATGTGTAGAAACATGTTATAAACCTAAGGGAGGAAACATTATAAGTGTTGAGCATTTTGGCAAAAATGAGTAAGTGTTTAAGGATATAGAAGATGAGTTTTCTGGCACGTCCAAACTTTCGTCCGAATTTGGAAGCTCGGACATGCCCTGTTGCGTCTAAATTTTCTGAGTTTCGACCAGTGTCCGAACTTCTGTCCGGCCTTTGATGTTCGGACACACCCGTCTCTTTTCTCTGGTTTTTCCTCGACCTGTGTCCTAACTTTGGAAAGCTCGGACACATGTTCGGACACTCGAAATTTTTCCTTTGATTTTTCCTCGACCTATGTCCGAACTTTGAAAGCTCGGACACATGTTCGGACATACGTCTGGTTTCACCCAATTGAGTCTCGACCAATGTCCGAACTTTGGAAACTCGGACACAAGTTCGGACATGGTACTGTTTTGACCAAAAACTTTGTTTAAGGTTAGAAATGATATCTATTGATGGGGATTGATAAGTAATGATGTTATGAGATTGTTAAGGACATGTTAAGTGAGTTATAATGATAATTGAGTCGGTAAATTGTATTAAAATGAAAAAAAGTAAAACGAGTTAAAAATGTGAAGTTGTCTAACTGATTAACAGGAGTAAGTCATGAGCATTAGACTATAAACAAACAAGTTACCCCGGTGTTAATGAAAGTAAATGTAATGTTATCAGTTGTTCAAAGATGTTACGAGGAACATGTGATGGCACGTTAGAGTGAAACCCCGGTGACAGGTATGGTTTTCTTGCAACCTGCGTCCTACCGGATTACACCGGCTTGTATGCCAATGTGTTTTTCTGAATGTTTGCCACGTTATAAGATAAAAGTATGTAATGAGTTTACAGTAATTCATATATGTGGCGTGTCTAGTTTTGATACCATTTAACCTCGAAAGTGTTAAACCTTAGCTAACTGAGTCTAGGATCACATGAGAGATCGGTATTCGGATTTAACGACCCGAACCATGGGACGTTCTAACCACGGCTATGCGTGAGTTAATTGTGTGATGTTTGTGTGTGAATGTATGGACCTCCCTTGTGTGTTTAACCCAGTTGTAATACTGTATGGTGTATGGATGTGATAGGTTCCATAGTGGAGCCTTTAACTATGTTTATATATATATATATATATATATATATATATATATATATTATGGGGGTGAGGAATCCGGTCGTTCTGGTCACGCGTTGTTTGGGAGTGGGTATCCATCCTTGCTTTACCTTCCTCTCTGTTATGGTTGTTTTTCCTTCTTGGATTACGATCTCCCACTAGCTTACTCCAAAGCTTAGCTATTCTGACTTATGATCGGTCTAGGGGGAACATGTGTTTGTGCGGTGTGTTCGGATCACTATGTCCGATCCATCTTTGTGTTAAGTTATCCGTCCTCTAAAAGGACGGTAACGAGTTATGTAAACGAGCTTAGCATGAGTTTGACAGCATTCTCTAGGCTCTCCAGTGAACTAACTATGTTTGGGTGGTTCCTAAAGAGATCCGTACCCGTTATGTTATGTGTTATTGATGTACTGCAATGATTATTGTGATGTGATGTTATATGTTGATTAAAATGTGGAGTATGTGGATCATGGATATGAATCCCAGTTTATAATAAGAGGCATTTGAGGATAACCCGATTAGTGGGAAAGTGCCGTCTATTAAGGAAGTAGCTCCATTAGAGGAGAAACACTCTAGGGTTAAAGAACACAATGAGTGATTTATTAAGTGTAGATGTGATGTCTGTTTGTTGAGCCCTATTGTTGTGTGTATGTAATGTGTTATATGTTTACGGTTACATGCATGGTTAAAATATAATCAACCGCATGCTAAGACGACAATTAGTTGTGCGTGGCCCGGTAGCATGCGGGCTGCGGGATTACCATACCAGCAAAGGTGCTGAGCCTCTGGGGGCCACCCTTTCTTCTTTTTCCTATTTCAGGTACAAGGAGCTGGAAGCCGTTCGAGAGTAGGACGGGGTAGTGGTTGTACATGGGTAGCCATTTAATTTGAGTATGTATAGTAGGTGTAGTAAAACCGAAATTGTTATCGGCATTAGTTTGTAAATACTCGGTACAGTTGGAATGTATATGTATAATGGTTGTTGTTAATGGAAAGGGATAGTAGTGTGTAGTTGCTCGGGAATCTAGTCCATCAGACCGATACAATGTATATGTAATAGCCTTGTTAGCCACGTGGGTGGTTAACGGCGTGTAACACCAACGAGTTAAGTAATGTGATGAAGGATGTTTTCCACTGCAGTTAGTTGTTAAGTGTGTTGTTGTTAGTTGGGGTGTTACACGCACAATCAATAAACGCGAGATAGTCGGTACTTAAATCACATAAGTATAGCAAATATATAATCACACATATCACTCTTAGCAAACATCCACACATATATGTCCGAACCCGAGGAAATCCTTAGGAGAAATCGGACCACACAATAACATACCGTTCACCCGGGTAGAAGATGCTACGCGCAATCCCGAGCTCATCCTCTAATTCTCTAGCTCTGGAATACGAGGCTAAGTATTAGCTCTCTACAATATCAAGCCAAGTCGGTATCCCATATAGTCACTAATCCTCCGATATTTACCCCGTGATTGATTTTCCTTATCATTCGGTTTTTAACTCATGTTCGGGATTAGTTATTTAGTCCTTCAATTATGTAGTAACTAACATATTGTATTATACTACAACTTAGGATTTAATTCTCACATCTAACTCCTTTATCCATGGGTATATATATATATATATATATATATATATATGTTCATATAGATATTATTACTATATGATATATAATATAGTTGACCCTTAAGTATTAATAGCCTTTGGCATTTAAATTCCCACCTTATGTATAAGTTAGTCAACTTGACCTTCTTGGTAAATTTGGTTGACTTGGTCAAGGTATGCTAGTCAACACTATTATATATTCCATAATATAATCCCTTGAAAATTGTATAATTCCATTATTTGTTTAACTCTTACACCATAACATTTAGTCTTTGTTTTAAGTTACATAATGAAACACCCCACCCTTACAATAAACTTACACACTTATTTAATTCTCAATCATGTTATATATATACTGAAATACCCGGGAATTTCCAGGTTAAGAATAACATAGTATATAATATGAATGATAGGTCCGGGACTAGTATTAAGGTGGCCTAGGGAATTTAATGATGTTCATTTCTAAATCTACCTTCTCCTTAAATGTTTACAATTAATTGTAACATTTTTCTTTGGTTAACTTTATCCATGTTTCTAAACCTTTTTCTAAATTCGTTAAGTGATTTAAATCCCAAAAGGTCGATCTAGAATCTTCTTTCTAATTATTTAATTCTAAATAATAAAGTCCGATTTCAATTTGGCTATTTAATATATATTGTTTATTGTCTCTCCTTCTTTCCCAGTAATTATATTATTAGCTTTGTGACTCATCTTTTAAACGTAACTGTTTTCTTCCGTTGAGTCCTTAAATTATTTACTTATATTGATTTATTTCTGGTTTACTTCCTTGCTAGTAATTGTTTACTAATTAACTTCTAAGATATTTTACTCCTCATCCTTATCTTCTGCAACAGTCAAATAAATCTCTTTTCATTCTATTTCAAATTAAAAGATTATATCTTTATTTCCTATGGGTTGTTTTGTTTTCTTCTCCCGATTTTCTCAACGTCAGTATATTTTTAAATTGGTTACAATATTAGTTATTTGATTTCTCCTTTTAAATTGTTTACATTACTTAATAATCTCTCTACTTCTTTACAAAACGTAATTCATTTAATTTATATTAGTAATCCCTAATTCTCTGATTTACTTATTTAAACCACGATCTTATTGATCGTTCTTCATCTTCTTCTCGCCGTCACTGCTTTCTTCTTTCCAACCCTCATTTCACGTTCTGCTGGTGTTTTGATCGGAGTTCTTCCCTGGTGCCAACTAGAGTATAACGGGTAAAGTAGTAGCATAGTTAATGTGTTAGTTTTGTTCGATTGTGTTCGTTGTTTCTGATTGTGAACTGTTCTAACCTAGACGTTGGTGTCGACGACGAACGTCATTGGTGAATCTGTTGGGTGTCTTCCTGAGTCGAGAGAACGATCAGGTAAATTCTGTGCTCATTGTCGGTTTGGTTGTGGATTGTTTTCTGTCACAAATTGCGTTTTGAGGAACTGCGTTGGAGATTTGGTAATGGTTTTGTTTTGGGAGTTCTTCACTGGTTTGTGTTTATTCTGGAGTTCTTGGTGCTCCCTGATTCACCATGTTGGTTCTCTGCACCGTGAGCATGAATTATTTACACTGATATATACATTATTGCGCTGCATACAATGACTGCAGTTAAGCTCTATGATCTACTCTATGGACTGATGATTCATAGGGGGTGTGCACACTTAAGGACTTAGAGTGAGGGTATTTGATGTTTCGGTCCGTTGTGACTGCTTGGTTGTTTTGTGGATACTCCAGTTGAAGGCTCCCCGAATGGTTTTACTGATTGATGGACATTGAAGTGTGAAATAGTTTACTGGATTGCAAACTCGAATGTTTCGTTTATCTAAATTCAAAAGGGATTTCTAAAATGTATTTTACGTGATGAGATAGAATTTACTCAGTTTCACTGATTTGCGCGATCCCTTCGTGCTTTTATTGTTGTTTTCTGATCGCAGGTACAAATTGCTGACTTGGGGAAATGGGGAATGCGCTACGACTTAGTGTTAGGAGAATTGAGACTGTTTTAAGATATTCGTTGCTTTATGAGTTTTGGAGCTCAACTTTTAGGTTCCTTAATAATGTTTTGTTGTTGAATACAGTTTAAGCTTCCGCATATTTGGTTTCACAATGTTAAGTTGATGTTTTGGAATGTTTTGTGGTTTAATAGCCTGAGCATCCAAGGGTTTGGATGTGGCGGTAGCACCTTGGATTACAAGAAAGTCTTCCGCTGTTTTCTATGGTATAAGTGTTGTTTAAGTTCATGTTTTCTCTATGCTGATCTTAATATGGTTTGGTATAAATTTTGGCTTACTTTTGGTCTCTGTTATACTGTTTTAAACGCATACAGGGACCTGTCCGAACGTCCGTCCGGACATCCATATTCGGACAGGCCCCGAGAGTTTAAGAGGTTTGCTCTGTTTTGTCGTGTCCGAATTTTTGTCCGAACTTCAATGTTCGGACAGCATGCGAGGACGAGGTCGACTTGCAAGTCTCGACTTAGGTCCGAACTTGTAAGCTCGGACCAATGTTCGGACACACCGCGTAAGAATTTTCGGACTTTGAAACTCGACTTGTGTCCGAACTTCCAAGTCCGGACACAAGTTCGGACGCCTTTGGTTTTAGACTTTTCAATTCTCGACTTGTGTCCGAACTTCACATGTCCGGATACAAGTTCAGACCAACTCTATTTTGCCCTTTTAGGTTTCGTTTGAAGCCCGTTTTCGATACCGTTTGCGCCGTTAGATTTGTATTTCCTTTAGCTATCTTTGAGGTAAAATCCAGGGTGTTACAGGTGGTATGAGAGCTTTGTTTTCGAAATAATATCAAATGTGATTTAAATTGGATTAAAATATGGGGATAAGCCGATTGGGGAATCTATAATATATTGTATTGTGTGTGTAAGATTGTGAAGCTATTTTGGTTGATCGGTGTGATGTTTGGAAGGTTATACTAACCAATGGAATCTCTTGTTAATCTTATATGTGTACACTAAGTACATGAATTGTTTATTTGGTTGTTACTACATATATATACATGATAGCCTAACTGTATACTAGGTAGAGTATATGGTATAGATTGGTAAGACTTGTGGTATGAGCTCTAAAGAGGTTATAGAAATAGAGATCTTTATTCCTCTACGTCATAATCAGGAGATCGCCTGAGCTCAAGCTTGTAGGACTAGCAGACCAACTTAATTTCTCCTATAATACCAGAAGCCGAAGGACTACAATGGCCGCCAACGACCCAATGAGACAACTCCAAGAGCTTGCCTTGAACTTGGGGCAGATTGTGCAGCGACAGGCACAGCGAGACAACACACCTGGAGATTATACTAAGAGGATAGCACACCTGAAGCCAACCACTTTTGCTGGAGAAGAGGACCCGGTCCTACTCAAAGACTGGATCCGGGAGTTTGACAAGATTTTTGATGCGGTCAACTGCCCAGAAGACAGGAAGGTCAATGGGGCAGTGTACTACTTCAAGGGGGAGGCCGATATCTGGTGGACGGCCAACCGAGATATGCTACGAGTTGAGCCTAATTTCGGATGGGAGGCGCTGAAGCAAGCTATGAGGAGGCACTTCTACCCCGAGCATGTGCACATGCAGAAGTATCTGGAGTTTTCTGAATTGAAGCAATTGTCAAGGAGTGTGAAAGACTACCACTCAAAATTTCTGGAGTTAGCAAGATTCGCACCCACCATGGTCCCTGATGAAGCCTCAAAGGTGCAGCGGTTTGGGGGGGGGCTCAACTGGAGTCTCCAGGAGGCCCTGAGTGTCTTGACCATCCCGACTCTCCAGGACGCGTATGGTAAGGCTGCCAACCTTTACAGAGTGCAGCAGAAGAGAAGGGAGGTCCAAGCGGGCCAGAAGAGGAAGGCAGATGATGGGGAGGACTCTCGGGGACGTGATGATAGACCCTAGAGACCGAACCAGGAGAGGAGATGGAGGCCCCATTCTGATGAGAGGCGAAGGTTTGAGGGAAACCAGAGACAGACCCAGAGGTGGGGCGACCGACACCAGAACCAGGCCCAGAAGACGGAACAGGGGCCAGAGAGGCACTTCCATTGTAATAGGTGCCGTAAGGACCATCCAGGAAAAGACTGCGAAGGGAATTTAGTCACGTGCTTCGGTGTGGCAAGAAGGGCCACAGGGTGTTTGAGTGCTTCAAAAACCCTCCAGGGGATAATCAGAGAAGAGGAGGCGGCAGTGACCGGACCTACAGACAGACAGATTCCCAGCCCAGAGGCAGAGAGCAGTACCAGGGTCAGAACCAGCACAGAGATGCTCCCCAGCGTGGTAGTGGCAGAGGTGGAAATGGAGAGAACCGAGACAACCACAGGACCCCTGGAAAGATTAATGTCATGAGCCGAGCTGAGGCCGAGGCTGAAGCTGACGTACTAACAGGTACCTTTTCTGTTTGTGGTACCCCTGCTCGTATTTTGTTTGACACTAGAGCATCATATTCCTTTGTTGCTGAGAACTTTGTTAAGAAATTGGGGCTGGTGGCTAGTAAAACTTCTACTATAGCAGTATCCATACCCTCAGGGCGAGTTATCTTTGTAATAATGTACTGAAAAATGTGGGGGTAGACATAAGAGGGGAAACCTTTGTAAGTGACCTTATCCAATTTACCCTTCCCGACTTCGACGTCATTTGGGGATGGACTGGCTGAGTAAATATAAGGGGAAAATTGATTGTGGAGAACAGAAGATTGTCCTAAGGGGACCGTCAGGGCAGAGGGTGTCCTATCGAAACGAAGAGAAGAAGCCCGGGGTGAAGATCCTCTCAGCTATGTCGATCCTCTCCCAGGTGAGGAAGGGACAGCAGGTGTACCTTTGCCATGTCCAGGACCTGAGCCGGAAGCCAAGCAAATAGAAGAGATCCGGGTGGTGAACGATTTTCCAGACGTTTTCCCTGGGGAGATCCCAGGCATGCCGCCGACAGGGAGGTAGAGTACAGCGTCGATCTAGTGCCAGGAGCAATACCTATCTCCAAAGCTCCATACCGTATGGCGCCGTCAGAGCTGAAAGAATTGAAGGTTCAGTTAGAGGACCTCTTGGAGAAGGGGTATATCCGGCCGAGTGTGTCGCCCCGGGGAGCTCCTGTCTTGTTTGTGAAGAAGAAGGAGGGAGTATGAGGCTGTGCATAGATTACCGGGAGTTGAACCAGATTACAGTGAAGAACAGATACCCATTACCCCGAATTGATGACCTCTTTGACCAACTGCAGGGTGCAGGAGTTTCTCCAAAATAGACTTGAGATCGGGATACCACCAGCTACGTGTCACAGAGAAGGACATCCCGAAGACTGCTTTCAGGACCAGATATGGGCACTTCGAGTTCCTGGTGATGCCCTTTGGATTGACGAACGCACCAGCCGTTTTCATGGACCTCATGAACCGGATCTTCAATCCCTATCTAGACCGGTTTATGGTGGTATTCATAGACGATATCCTCATCTACTCCAAGGATAAGGCAGAGCATGAGGAGCACTTGAGATTGGTTCTGCAGACTCTGAGGGAACAGCAGTTGTATGCTAAATTGTCTAAGTGTGACTTTTGGCTAGATCGAGTGGCGTTCTTGGGCCACATTGTTACAAAGGAGGGGATAGCAGTGGACCCAGCCAAGATACAAGCGGTGAAGGAGTGGCCGAGACCGAGCAACCTGACTGAGGTGTGTAGTTTCCTGGGTTTGGCAGGATACTACAGAAGATTCGTGAAAGACTTTTCGAAGATTGCTAGACCACTCACCAACCTGATGAAGAAGGTGGTTAAATTCCAGTGGAGAGACGAATGTGAAGCAGCATTTCAGGAATTGAAGGGAAGGTTAACCACGGCCCCAGTGTTAACTCTACCTTCAGGGACTGAGGGCTTCGAGGTGTTCAGTGACGCCTCCAAGTATGGCCTGGGGTGTGTGCTGCTGATGCAGAAAGGAAAGGTGATTGCGTATGCATCGAGGCAACTGAAGGAGTACGAGACCCGATACCCGACACACGATCTGGAGCTGGCAGCGGTGGTATTCACCCTTAAGATTTGGAGACACTACCTGTACGGTGTTTCCTGCAAGATCTACACCAACCACAAAAGCCTCAAGTACATCTTCACGCAGAAGGAGCTCAATATGAGGCAGAGGAGGTGGTTAGAATTGATTAAAGACTATGACCTAGAAATTCTGTACCACGAGGGGAAGTCCAATCTAGTAGCAGACGCCCTGAGCAGAAAGAGGAGCCATTCAATGAATTCAATGTGGCTCCTTCCTGATGAGTTAGCCCGTGAGTTTCAGAGGTTGAATTGGAGGTGATGGAATCTGGAGGAGTAGAGCATGAGGTGAAGCTGTACCACATGAGTGTCTCTTCCGACATCTATGGGGAGATCCTCAAGGGACGGCCTGGGGACATGAAGCTGGAGCGTATCAAGGGGAAGATGAAGGAAGGGAAAGCTGAGGGGTTCGAGATCCACAGTGACGGCAATATGAGATTCAGAGGCCGATGGTGTGTGCCTCAAGGGTGTGCCGAAGTAAAGGATAGACTGATGAGGGAGGCCCATAATACTCCCTATTCAGTTCATCCTGGTGGTGACAAATTGTATAAGGATTTGAAGAAGATGATCTGGTGGCCTAAGATGAAGCGGGAGGTGGCAGAGTTTGTATCAAAGTGCCTTACCTGTCAGAAGGTCAAATTCGAACACAAGCGGATGAGGAGGTTTGCTTCAGCCGCTGGATGTCCCGAAGTGGAAGTGGGACTCCATTTCCATGGACTTTGTGATGGGCTTACCACCGGCGAGAGGAGGAGTTGATCAGATCTGGGTAATTGTGGACCGACTCACTAAGTCTGCACGGTTCATACCCATGAAGAAGACGTGGTCTATGAGTCAGCTGGTGGACGCCTACATCAAGAATGTAGTGAGATATCATGGGGTGCCTGAGACTATCATTTCAGACCGGGACTCGAGATTTCTAGCTCACTTTTGGCAGCAATTTCAGAAGGCGATGGGCACTAAGTTGAATTTGAGTACCGCTTTTCACCCTGCTACTGATGGTCAGACTGAGAGGACCATTCAAACTTTAGAGGACATGCTTCGAGCATGTGTGATGGATTTTCAGGGTTCGTGGGCTGATATGCTGCATTTGGTGGAGTTCTCATACAACAACAGCTATCACGCCAGTATTAAGATGGCTCCTTACGAGGCCCTATATGGGAGGAAGTGCAGGACCCCACTATGTTGGAGTGACATCAGCGAGACAGTGGTGCTAGGACCACAATTGATAGAGGAGACTATGGAATAGGTCCGGGTAATCCAGAGTCGGATGAAGGCAGCTCAGGACAGGCAAAAGTCCTATGCTGATCTCAAGCGTAGACCGATTGAATTCGAGGTGGGAGACAGAGTTTTTCTGAAGGTATCTCCTATACGCGGGGTAACCAGATTTGGGAAGAAGGGGAAGCTTAGTCCCAAGTACGTGGGACCCTATGAGATTTTGGAGAGGATTGGGAAGGTCGCCTATCGCTTGGCACTTCCTTGTGAACTGGAGAAAGTTCACAACGTGTTCCACGTGTCCCAGTTGAAGAGGTACATTCCTGACCCTTCGCATGTGCTGCAGCCGGAGGTTCTAGAACTGGAACAAAATCTATCTTACGAGGAGTACCCCATTAGAGTGATGGACACCAAGACCAGGGAGACCCGATCGAAATTGACCCGCATGGTCAAGGTTTTATGGTCCAATCATGGAACTGAGGAGGCTACGTGGGAAGTGGGGAGTAGAAGAGGAGATGAGGAAAAAGTACCCACAGCTTTTCGATCAGGTAACCACTCAAGTCAGTACCTAGTTCTGCTGTTTTCGCCATAGGGATGAGTTTTAGCTTCGAGGGCGAAGCTTTCTTCTAAGGGGGATGAGATGAAATACCCGGGAATTTCCAGGTTAAGAATAACATAGTATATAATATGAATGATAGGTCCGGGACTAGTATTAAGGTGGCCCAGGGAATTTAACGATGTTCATTTCTAAATCTACCTTCTCCTTAAAATGTTTACATTTAATAGTAACGTTTTGCTTTGGTTAACTTTAGCCATGTTTCTAAACCTTTTTCTAAATTTGTTAAGTGATTTAAATCCCAAAAGGTCGATCTAGATTCTTCTTTCTAATTATTTAATTATAAATATATAAAGTCCGATTTCAATTTGGCTATTTAATATATATTGTTTATTGTCTCTCCTTATTCTTCTCCCAGTAATTATATTATTAGCTTTGTGACTCATCTTTTAAACGTAACTGTTTCTTCCATTGAGTCCTTAAATTATTTACTTATATTGATTTATTTTTGGTTTACTTCCTTGCTAGTAATTGTTTACTAATTAACTTCTAAGATATTTTACTCCTCATCCTTATCTTCTGCAACAGTCAAATAAATCTCTTTTCATTCTATTTCAAATTAAAAGATTATATCTTTATTTCTTAATGGGTTGTTTTGTTTTCTTCTCCTGATTTTTCTCAACGTCAGTATATTTCTAAATTGGTTACAATATTAGTTATTTGATTTCTCCTTTTAAATTGTTTACATTACTTAATTAATCTCTCTACTTCTTTACAAAACGTAATTCATTTAATTTATATTAGTAATCCCTAATTCTCTGATTTACTTATTTAAACCACGATCTTATTGATCGTTCTTCATCTTCTTCTCGCCGTCACTGCTTTCTTCTTTCCAACCCTCATTTCACGTTCTGCTGGTGTCTTGATCGGAGTTCTTCCCTGGTGCCAACTAGAGTATAACGGGTAAAGTAGTAGCATAGTTAATGTGTTAGTTTTGTTTGATTGTGTTCGTTGTTTTCTGATTGTGAACTGTTCTAACCTAGACGTTGGTGTCGACGACGAATGTCATTGGTGAATCTGTTGGGTGTCTTCCTGAGTCGAGAGAATGATCAGGTAAATTCTGTGCTCATTGTCGGTTTTGGTTGTGGATTGTTTTCTGTCACAAATTGCGTTTTGAGGAACTGCGTTGGAGATTTTGTAACACCCCTACCATTAATACGATGCTTACCGTCCAATCTCCTTACACATCAGATACACGCAGCGGATACATACTTACATACAGTGGGTGATACAATGCCGTTAGTCACCCACGTGACTAACAAGGCTACTTCTTCTACATACAGCATCGGTCTGATGGACGGAATCCCGAGTACTACACATCCATAATACATACTCCATTCATCAATCAAATACAACAATGTTCCATTCAATACTTACTCCTCCATAATCCATACAATACAATATACTTAACCGAGTCTACTAGGATCCTTATATAAGCATAATGTCTCTTCCAAGTTCAGACATACTCACTAAGAGTCTACACCTCCATTCCTCACAACTACTTACTTTTAAGTACAAGGTTGTCCCCGCTCGACTACTTACTTACATGCACCTTGACCTTGACCACATCCGCTTCGGGTACATGCACACTAAAAACGTTCCCTCTAGGGGGTCAGCTTTCGCTGCGCATGATAACCGCATACCCCGCATACTAGTGAGGGTACGCCGACCACTTGGTCGAATACATGCAGTTCATTTTCATTCAAACATACATGCATACATGCTCTTATACACAATGCAATAATACTTACGCACACATACATACATACACTTCATTTCATACAAGGAATACGATGTAACCATCCAATACATACTTACATTCTTCCGAATACACATGCTCATTACATACACAAGTACAGTTCTTGTTAGCTTCATTGGTCCACCCGGGTTAATCGGGTGGAGATTATTCTTTTACTCGTTACTTCATACATACGCATACATACTCATACTCATACTCATACCCATACATACTTACTTACTCTTACTCTTACTCTTACTCTTACTCTTAATCTTACTCATGTTATTAAGTCGTCAGGACCTCCGGCCCTGGGGACTACTCCGTCCCACCTCCGGGATTTACTTGACTCACCAATCCGGGATGCTACCCACTTAAGGGATTTGGGCCGCGGACCAGTTTAAGAGTCAGGAATTGCAGCCAACCTCTTGTGACTCCGCATCCTCACACGTGGCCGAAGCTATATCGGACTTCTACTCATTCCAATTTACTCACTTAAGTTAGGAGTTAGGTAGTTAGGAATTAGTAGAAGTCAACATCCAACCATATACACAATACATTATTCATATACACATCCATACAAATACAATACAATATACAAGTACACTACAAGGTACAATTACACATCATTATCATTCATATATTTCATGAATTATACAAACTATTGTTCAAGACAAATATCGAGAACAATGTAAACAAGCACAAGTAAGTGCAATATAATCCGATTCGTGCATTTATCTTATTAAGTGGTCAAATAAGCACACAAATCGGGGTACCAGATTAGGATACAGGGCATGAAGAAATCATACCTTTCACCGTTGTACTTGTATCCCAATGTTCCTCCGGTGTTCACAAATCAAATCCTATGATATTCATACAATCGAATAATTAATCTAACTATCATTAATTTAATTCGATTACTCTTACGTTTCCTAACCCATACTTACTAAGTCTTTACATTCTTTACACTTACATTCCATTTACTTTCTTTTCATTACTTATCCATGGTTTACTTACATATATATACATGTGTATAGGTGGGTATATATATATATACTAGTCATAATCCTATAGTTTTTTTTTTGTAAGTTATGGGTCGTCCGACCCAGCGTCCGACCCAAGCCCTGGGTCGGACCATTCCAGTAGATTACCGTTCTCTGAAATTCTCCCCGTCCGACCCAGCACTATTCCGTCCGACCCATACCCTCTGGGTCGGACCGTTCCAGAAGGTTTCAGTCCCGTGTCCAAGCTCCGTCCGACCCACTGTCCGACCCAGACTCTGGGTCGGACGAAGTCAGGAGCTTCGACCTTGAATTTTTTTTTGCCTGTCCGACCCACGTCCGATCCACGGCCCTGGGTCGGACCATTCCAGAGAGATTGATTTTCGTTGCTTAAGCCACGTCCGATCCAGGCTGTGGGTCGGACGGTAGCAGGACACTGCTACCGACCTTATTTTTCTTTCTCATTTTCACCCATTGTTTCCCCAATCCTCCTACATGTAATCCCACATGTTTTAGTGCCATTTAGGCTTCCTAAAATACCTCAATTCATTCACCAACCCCATTACTAAATTCATCAACCAATTTATACAATTCCCTCACTTCCTTTCAACACTTTCAACAGTTTTTCATTCTCTTATGCTACAGATTTTCAAACTCCATTCTACCATCCATTACTTCTCAAACAATGCCACTATTAGCATCCCAAATACCTCATCTCACCATGCCAATTCATTTCCAAGCAATTACAACATCTATACCCAAGTCCAACATTCATTTTACTAAGTTTTGTACTCTCATTGTTCCTAATTCCTCCAATGAAATCCAATACTTCTTGCTACAGATTTTCACCTTGATTTCTATCCTCCAACATTCCTTCAACTAATGCTACTCCTAGCATTCGAAATGCATTACTTTACACCTTAGTTCTTCTCCCCACTTAACTCCTTTTCAAATCTGTTACAAAGGGGTTAACTACACACTTTAAGCTCTCCAAGTACACCTTGTTACTACCTAGGTTGTTTCCTCTTCTTACACAACTAAGTCCCCAGATTCCTAGACCAATTTTGACATGGTCTCCCCTATAATTTTACACTCTCACCACATTGTTTTACTCGCATAAATGGTCCACACCACCTGTTATTATCAATATCAATATACCCCTCTCTCATACACAAAATACCACACTAACAACATTAAATTCCTGCACTCAAACATAATTCCCATCCATGTTTCAACAAGTTTTAATTGTCTTTAAAGGTTCAAAATACTTATATTCTCCTGCACATTACCCTACTACTACACGACCATTTACAATACATATTTTCATTCCCAAAAATCTGTTACATTATACATATATACAAGGCTACACAAATGAGTTTAATTACCTTGTTTTCTCCTTCTAGTTTTCTTTCTTCTTCTTTCTTCTTCCTTCCTCTCTTCCTCCACCGGTTATTGCACTTCAACAATCTTACACTACAGCCCATATACATACACATTTCAATATGCCAACTAACCCTAACCATTCTTTAAAGTTTAATGTAGGTTTTAGGGTTTAGAATTTCCATTACCTTGCAAGAGTGTAGGTAATACTTGGAATGGTTCAAGAACCATCTTTCACCCCTTCAAAATGCCAAAATCGGCTATAGAACAAGAGAACCAAACAAGGGTTTAGCTAGATTTTCGTTTTGCCCTTAAAGGCAAGAAAAAGATGGAGTTTCAAGAAGATTTTTACCTCAATGGAACAAGGAGAAGAAGGTGGTTCTAATGGTGGTCTTGAAGCTCCAAATGGGACATACCCATAAAAACGAAAGTTCTCCTTTTTGATTTTTGAAAAGATAGGAATGTTGCTCTTGATGAGAGGATTCCAATGATGTAGTTTTTATAATTTTTGGAAGAGGTTAAAGGGGGTTACAAGAGGAGAGAAGAGAGGTTTTTGTGTGGTTTTGTTTATTTCACCATGGATGTCGCATGAAAGAAGGAGAAGAGAATAGAGAGTGAGTGAGGGAGGCTGTGTACGTGAGGAGAGAAAATGAGAGATAGGAGAGAGAGAATGTGAGAGTGTGGGGGGTAATAAGTAAGGTGAGAGTTTACTTTATTGTTTTTGTTTTTTGTAAATAAGAGGAAGTTAGTGAGTGTGTGAGAGGGGAATAGGGGGGCCAGCTGGCACCACACACACACACACAACTTCATTTTTTTATTTTAAAAGTGGACACATAAGTTTGGTCTATTTATGTTTCTACCCCACAACTTCCCGTTTTTGACAGTTTTTACTAATTTCTCGTTTTATTGATTTTATTGGTTCTAAAACTTCACTAATATTTATTAATGATTATTTAGTTGACCAAAATTGTTACGAGTCTATTTGACCCGCTTAAAGTCACGTTTTCCGGTTACCTCGAAAAACGCGCTTTAAGGTTTGTTAGTGATTTTAATCCGTTTTAAGGATCCGTTTTCTTCGGGAGTCGTTCCCATATAATATTTAGGCCTTTTTAAGCCTTTAGAATCCATATAATACTCTAACCGAGGTCTCATACCTCCTATGGTTATTTAACGCTTATTTAGCGTTTTCCGCTTTTTAAGAGTTTATTTATTCTTTTGGATTTATTTTTCCTTACTAGTATTAATTAGGTACCATTAGGCCCTTAAATACGTATTAGATTAATTTTAATCCCTATATTTAAGTTCGGGGTATTTCAGATTTGGTAATGGTTTTGTTTTGGGAGTTCTTCACTGGTTTGTGTTTATTCTGGAGTTCTTGGTGCTCCCTGATTCACCATGTTGGTTCTCTGCACCGTGAGCATGAATTATTTACACTGATATATACATTATTGCGCTGCATACAATGACTGCAGTTAAGCTCTATGATCTACTTTATGGACTGATGATTCATAGGGGGTGTGCACACTTAAGGACTTAGAGTGAGGGTATTTGATGTTTCGGTCCGTTGTGACTGCTTGGTTGTTTTGTGGATACTCCAGTTGAAGGCTCCCTGAATGGTTTTACTGATTGATGGACATTGAAGTGTGAAATAGTTTACTGGATTGCAAACTCGAATGTTTCGTTTATCTAAATTCAAAAGGGATTTCTAAAATGTATTTTACGTGATGAGATGGAATTTACTCAGTTTCACTGATTTGCGCGATCCCTTCGTGCTTTTATTGTTGTTTTCTGATCGCAGGTACAAATTGCTGACTTGGGGAAATGGGGAATGCGCTACGACTTAGTGTTAGGAGAATTGAGACTGTTTTAAGATATTCGTTGCTTTATGAGTTTTGGAGCTCAACGTTTTAGGTTCCTTAATAATGTTTTGTTGTTGAATACAGTTTAAGCTTCCGCATATTTGGTTTCACAATGTTAAGTTGATGTTTTGGAATGTTTTGTGGTTTAATAGCCTGAGCATCCAAGGGTTTGGATGTGGCGGTAGCACCTTGGATTACAAGAAAGTCTTCCGCAGTTTTCTATGGTATAAGTGTTGTTTAAGTTCATGTTTTCTCTATGCTGATCTTAATATGGTTTGGTATAAATTTTGGCTTACTTTGGGTCTCTGTTATACTGTTTTAAACGCATACAGGGACCTGTCCGAACGTCCGTCCGGACATCCATGTTCGGACAGGCCCCGAGAGTTTAAGAGGTTTGCTCTGTTTTGTCGTGTCCGAATTTCTGTCCGAACTTCAATGTTCGGACAGAATGCGAGGATGAGGTCGACTTGCAAGTCTCGACTTAGGTCCGAACTTGTAGGCTCGGACCAATGTTCGGACACACCGCGTAAGAATTTTTGGACTTTGAAACTCGACTTGTGTCTGAACTTCCAAGTCCGGACACAAGTTCGGACGCCTTTGGTTTTAGACTTTTCAATTCTTGACTTGTGTCTGAACTTCACATGTCCGGACACAAGTTCGGACCAACTCTATTTTGCCCTTTTAGGTTTCGTTTGAAGCCCGTTTTCGATGCCGTTTGTGCCGTTAGATTTGTATTTCCTTTAGCTATCTTTTGAGGTAAAACGCAGGGTGTTACAATAACACTTCAAATATTAATACTCCAATTGTATGAATTATAGAACCCTCTTAATTCATACTCTTTCATTATTTTATGTGAGTTACAAACTCCCTTTAGTTTGTATTATTTTCACATACTAACACTTAGATCTTATATCTAATGTTAATTAATATGGTTCCCAACCATATGACCTCCAGTCTTAATTCATTATATTCTACCTTGGTGTATAATTATAATACCTATATATATTCATATATTTCCATATGAATTATAAAATTCCTATAATTAATACTAAGTCCATGTAAAGACATTATGATCATAGTCTTAATGCTATGTCATGTAATATTTCAACCTTACATTGTATTCGTCCTTAAAACACCATAATTCTTCGCATAACACCATATATATATACTCATTATTACACTTTTGCCCACAAATGTTATCTAAACTTACAATTACATTATAAATCATATATTATAATTCTAACTCCTTATTTAATTTATTCCAAGGTGTTATTCTAACTCTAAATTGCCGAACAGACCCAAATGGCATACATTCATGTTAACCCTATTTTTCTTAAATTACAAAGTGACTCACACACTTTAGAATTCTTACAATTTAATTCCTAACTTATATCCTTTATAATCTTCCAATTTAATATCCAATTTCAACCCAAAATTTCTAATAAGTTACAAATAGACCCCTTGTTGGTCTGTTCTGATTTTTACTCCAATCTTTCTAAAATTCAATTTTGACCCCATAAGTTTTCCAAAACTTACAATTAACTACTAAACTTACCTTAATTCACATTTCCATCATTTGTTTCTCTTAATTGGTCAAATCCTCAACTTTCCATCCTAAGTTGACCAATAATCTGCCTTGACCTATATTTCCTAATGTCACTTTTTCCCCCATATTTTCTAAACTTTACATTTAACTCCTTATTTCTTCTTAAATTCCAATTTGATATTTTCTTTCTCTTAAGTTGGTCAAAGCCCCAAAGTCCACCCAAGTTTGACCCTAAATTCGGCCTTGACCCCAACTTTCCAGAATTTATGAAACGACTCCATATATTTCCTAGGGTTTTCACTTAACTCCTTAACTTTCAAAACTTATATTTTGTGTTATTTACCAAGGTAGCCACATACTCTCGGTTATTTTATTATATCATAACCCCAACTTTATTTCATTAAATCCTTTATCCCAACCATAGGTTATATAACCACTATATCATTTAAGGCACTTTTGTCCTTAAATTCAATCCAACACTTCCTAAAGTCTAACAACTTTGGGGTGTACCCACAATCACTCTTATAACCCATATTTTAAAGCCCATAGCATCACATATCATACCTACTTTTATAGCATATAATATACCCTTAAACTCATAAAAGCAAGCCTAACATTTGGCCAACATAAAAACCATAACACAAACTTTAAATGCACTAAAAATAAAATTAAATACACATCCACTCTCGGCCATAATTTTCCCAAGTCCCAAACTTTCGGCTTATACATTCTAAGCCCTTAAACTTTGTAGCTTTGACCTTTAAGTCATTAAGACATCAACTAACATAACTAGATATGTTTATATCATTTTATGTTCATTATTAGGTCATAATAGACCATATTGACCAGGTTAATTTCGACCATAACAAGTTGCCCTAACAATAACACTTAAAGTATAAAATGTGTCGTAAGGTAAAGATCTTACCTTTAGATGTTCCAAGTTGATATTTCATCTTCCTTAACTCATGGACCTATTTTTAAATTAGAGGGGAGTTAGATCTTTGCATCAAACTTAAGCTTAAATGATGACTTAGGAGTTCTATGGCTTAGATTAAGGTTTTACCTTGAAAAATGATGATTTTACTCCTTTGAATTTCCTTTGTTCCAATATTCTAGGGTTTTCAACTCCATTTCCAGCCATATTAATGACAAGAAAAACCCATCAAGTTATGTTCTTTAAGACTCCATAACATAAGTAAGAGCTTAAAGCACAAAAATGTGTCTTAAGAAGATAGAATTACCTTTGAAGACCTAGGTGAGTTTTCTTCACCAAATCTTGATATTATAAGGAAAATAGATAAGAATTTGATCTAGTGTAGGTCCATGGATAAAAGGTAGATTATTGTTCAAAAGGCTTGATTATGACTTACCCTTGAAGTCACCTTTGGAGGGTTATCTTGCTTGAATTTAGGTCAACACAAGGAGCTAGATGAAGCTTCATTTTATGTGTAAAAAGATTAAGAAAATAGTGTAAGAAGCTAGCACTTTCAGACCTTAAGAAGTTAAAGGAATAGATGAAACCTTAAGACACTTTTCTCTCACTTAAGCTAGCTTAGATCATCCTTGCTCCAAGACTTGTTGATTTCCAAATTTCACTCCAAGGATTTGTTGATTCTAGGCTTGGATCGAGAAGGAAAGTGGCTGGTTGTGTTCTCCTTGTTTAGTTTATGTGTAAAAGAGAAGATTTGAGATGAAAAAGAAGTGTGGGTCTAGTCCACCATGGGTGTTCTTCAAGAACTCAGGAGGAAGATGAAGAAGCTGGAGGAGGAAGATGGTGAATCTCTCGGCCAAAGGAAGGATGGGAGAAGGAGTGTTTACATTGAATTTGTTTTAATGAAGAAGTGATGGGTCATGACTAGTAAAGGATAACTAAGGCTTCTTAAGAAGATATTTTCTTCCAATGTTGCAAGGTGGCATGTCCATGTGAGGAGTTTGTCGGCTCTTCCTTATTTAAGGGGGTGTTTGGCTCACATTTTGTGTATTAGTATTATAAGGTGTCTTATAATGTTCTAAACTTATATATTGTACACTTGGACTTATTTCATGTGTCAGTTTGTGACCAACATCATTACCTTGTCCTAAAGTGTGTTGATTTGTATTTTTGAGTGACTGGTATACTTTACTATTCATTGTGACTAGTTAAAGTAGGTTCTTTGATTCACTCTTGATGTTGGTGCTCTTAATTCATGTAATGATGTTACATGCTATATTAACTTTAGGAGTTCTTTTCTCCTCATTTGTTCCCTTTTTAGTCCATTATCTTATGTGGGGTTTAGTGCCCATTTTGGACTATACATATTTATTTATATGTATGTTTAGAGGTAGTAAAAATTCCTTATTAAACTAGGCTCATTAGTCTTTATCATTTAATGTTTAATCTTTGATTAAACTCTTTCCTTTAATGAATTCCTTGTTAATCACTAGTGTGGACGGAAGCAAAAACACGGGTCAAAACCGCTCAAAAACAACGGTTCTGAATCGTCTCTTAAACGTCCGTCGCTTTTTGTCATCTGTCTTAAGAGACGGTTCCAAAACCGTCTTTTAAGATGACATTAAACGACGATTTGGTCGAAACGTCTTTTAAAGCTCTTGAACGCAAAAAGATTTAAATTTTTAGTCTCATGCACCTAGATTAATTTGTAATATGTGTGTAGGTGTTTGGATTCGAACCCACGACCCTTTGTAAAATCCCATGCACACACCCCTTAAACACTAGACTAGTGCATCAAATTCGTTTATTTTATGAACAAAGCACATTTATGTAACATTTATAACATAATCTTTTAGTAATTGACATTCTATTTGTTATTCTAACTTACGTTCACTCCCATACAAAATATAATTTGTAGTAAAAACATCGTAATAAGTAATAAGCATGGTATTACATACTAAAGATATTGTAAGATAACATATATGTACATATAGTTAGAAAGTTAATTACTATACAAAAAGACTAATTTACAAAAACGTAATAAATGCTAATTATAAAATACAATTTTTTAAATTACATATGCATGTAATATCTCACTACCTATTTTGTGAATTTTAACCAACATGTAAACTAATTTAAATATCTATTACTTTGTACTATTTTTCAAACTGTTTTAATTTGTGATTAAAACATAGTTTAATAAGACTAATTTACTAAAATGATAAATATTAATTATAAAATTATATATAAGAGTAAGTTACAATGCTAATTATGAAATTATATAAATAATAAATATTTTGTTACAATATTAATTACAATGCTAATTATAAAAAGACTAATTAAGCTTTTATAACATGGTTTACCTTACATTAAAGGGGGTTTACTTGAAACCGTCATTTAAAAGTGCTTCGCGCCTATATGTTTAGCGCTTTAAAAGACGGTTTCAAGTAAATAGTCTTTTAAGAGTGCTTCACGCGCGAATGGGCAGCACTTTAAATGACGGTTTCTGGTAAACCGTCTTTTAAGAGTGATTCGCGCGCGAATGAGCAGCATTTTAAATGATGGTTTCTAATAAACCGTCTTTAGGCAACACTTTAAATGACGGTTTCTGGTAAACCGTCTTTTAAGAGTGCTTCACGTGCGAATAAGCAGCACTTTAAATGACGGTTTTAGGTAAACCATCTTTTAAGACAACACTTTAAATGACGGTTCAGTTAAAACCGTCTTTTAAGGTCTCTTCGCGTGCGCCCACATATAATTTAAGACGGTTTTTGCTAAAACCGCCTTTTATAGGCCGTATTTTTTGATATTTTTCCACTAGTGAATTAAGGTAATTAATGTTTGGGGTATTTTACGTGCACCCTCACATGATCCATACCCGTTTGTAAACCTTTAGGTTTGGGATTTTTTTAATATTTTTATTATTTTATTTTTATTATTTTGACATCAATTATCCCATAATGTGATATAATATGCTCTATTTACCTCTTGTCGAAAAACAAAATGCCATCTTCTCCATATATAGCCAACCGAGACTGAGGATGTTGTGGTGCCAAGTGTTGTAGACCGACTCGACCTCCCAATGCCACTTCAAATGAGTTCTTGCTTGGTTCACACGTGTGTTCTTTGACCAAGTGTTGGATCGTCATGAAAACTCCACTTCTGTTAGATTGGAATGGCTGGAGCACGGTTGTTGAAGCCCGTGGATCACAAGTTCCATGGCCTTGCGGTCTCGTTATAATCTCCAATACGGTAACTAATCCATACTTGAACTTTATTAGTTATTGTTTTAATTTTACCTTTAGGCTATTTTAGTTTTGTATGAATTTAGTGTTATTTTAGACACCTACTTTTGGGGCTGACAAAGGTAAGAAAGTTGATGAGTCTGGGCGTGAGAACGTCGATGCACAACTTTTTGAGCGAGAAGGTGGGCCAGGGACTAGGAGCTCGTTAAAAGCAGTTGTATGATATGTTAATATGGAAGGGCGAAATCTTCATGGGTTTCACGATGAAGGTGCCGCAGTACGTTTTCCACACTAACACACCTATTAACATATTGATCACTTTGGGTGATGTGAAGGAAATGTTGACGAGAGATGTACTCAACATTTTTGCTTTACAAACGTACACCTTGTAAGTGTTACATATTAAAAGCACAAGTAATTATCTTTTAATAGCTAGCATGTACATAAATTTTCAATTGTTATGAATTTTTAAATGATCTTTTCTCATCTAGGTGCTTAATTACAAGGCTCCAATCGAAGATGAGAGTAGAAACAATCACCTTCCTCTACCCGTAAAAATGTCGTCTTCTTTAGCTATGAGGGAAGGTGCAAAATGTTAGGACCACATGCAGCATGGGACAGTGGCTTCCCTCAGAAGAGAAAGTCGATATTTGGTGATACCGTATCATCATATGTAAGTGTACTTAAACTCATCTTATATATGTTTTTCTTTATTTTTTTATTGAACTCATTTTTTAAAGCTCAAGTTGATGTTATTTGTTTACACTTGTAGCAATCAATGAGTGTTATTTGTGGTGTGTGTCAACACATCAACCTGTATAGTGATTGATCCGTTGGGGACCTATAGAAATAATGAGATATCGATAGTGCTACAGAAGTAAGTAAATATGTAAGAAATATAAACTATGTATATCTTGTTAATTGATGCTTTCATATTGATTCTGTTTATGTTTTATTTCATTGGTTTTAGAGCAGCTCTACGGGAAGCTGGTAGAATGTATTTTCCATTGAATATTCAGTTTGTGAAGGTAGAAAATGTTTTATATATACTCCTTCATACTTATATATAATAGTGTCTTCATAATTTCGTTTTTGTTCAATGTACAGTGTCCTAAGCAGAAAGATTCCCGAAGTTGTGGATATTTCGTTATGAGGTACGAGTATGACCTTATACATCACATTGACACTTTGGAGAACATTTCGTGGGGATATTTGTTGTGTTTGTAATAATTGTTAATAGTTTTACTGTGTGCATTCACTAGTACAAAAAGAGCCTATTTCGGTGGTTCTTATGGGTCTATTTCGGTGGTTGTAAACCGTCGAAATGGAGACCGCCGAAATAGGTTCTCAGACCTATTTCGGCGGTTGTAACTATAACTGCCGAAATAGATGCTCGTTAGAATCATAAACTAACAACACCTATCTCGGTGGTTGTTAGCATACAACCGCCAAGATAAACCCAAGGTTGGTCCCAGGCGCGGTCCCTTGGCCGGTCAATGCCAGAATGTATTCTGGAACTGACCAACCGTAGGTCCGACCCTCGCTCCTAGGGTCGGTCGGTGCCAGAATAACAACCGCCGAGATAAACCCAAGGTCAGTCCCTTGGTCGGTCAATGCTAGAACGTATTCTGGAACCGACCGACCTTAGGTCCGACCCTTACTCCTAGGGTCGGTCGGTTCCAGAATACATTCTGGCATTGACCGACCAAAGGACCACGCCTGGGACCGACCATGGGTCTATCTCGGCGGTTTTAAGCTTACAATTGCCGAGATAGGTTGTATTTTAGTATCTATTTTGGCGGTTCTTAGCTTAGAACAGCCGAAATAGCCTCTATTTTTTTCATTATATCTTATATATTCACCATAACACACCAAATGATTCAATCAAACCTGTATTATGGTATAATATAGCTGCCTCCACAATGGGGCGCTCCAGTACACATTCATAAAGTGCTAAAAGTGCCCAATATCAACGACACACCACAATTTGAGAGTTAATGAACCAACAAACACAAAAAACACTTTGCATTACAAAGAATAAATAAATACACTTCATATCTACCAATACACCGTCCACAAATGCATAGAATTGCAATTACAAAGAATAACCAAAGTACACTTCATATATACCAATATATCATCCACAATTGCTTTGAATTGAAATTACATTATAAAGAAAAGTACTTAAATCAACTTCATCATCAACAAGTCATCAAATTTATGCAGATGAACTCCGACCATTCCTCAAGCATCTCAACTATTTGAGCATCTCCATATTCATCACCTTGGAGCAATTGTTCGTAAGCCTTAAAAAACGAAAATGAACATTAATTTAAAAACTATAAATCTAGAAACATGTAAAGAGCTAAACTAAAACTTTCAAAAAATGTTATATACCTTATCTAACAAGTATTCTGTTAAAAGGGATGACACTGCTACTATGTCATGCATAAATCTCATGACATAGTATCCACATTCCGAACCCCTAGGCTGCACCGGGCACTATACACACACAATTTCACAATTATAAACTAGTGTTGACATTATCACATAAATTTAGTAATTAAGAATACCTTGACTAGGTTCCAAGGGATAGTATTCTTCATTTGTCTTTTCATTGACATGAATGCAGCGCTCATGGAACTATATACATCAAACATACAGTTTTAAATACACGTAGTTACATCGGAAGTTTTGAAACAATATTGTTAAGTAATAACAAATGTTGTTTAAGATAACAAACTCACCTCAGTATCACTGTCGAATTCCTCGGTCTTTTGGCCTTCCTACCAAGTGAGTCAAATTGTAAGACTCTTGGGTGCTTCATCACCAACACAAGCAATGACCAGTGTCAACTGTTCACAAATTACAACAATATATTGAAATCATTATACAACTAGCACAATTTATAAATAGATAATACTAAGAGAAATAGTCAAATAGCATACCCTTGATGATATGGCAGCATAATAAATGACTTGTTTGCATATTGAAAGATTGCATTTGGCATATATTGCATAAGGCCTTCAGGGTCACTTGTCATGGTGGTTTCACAGCACATAGAAAGACACATGAATCCGAAACTGTCATTTTAGTATCCACGACGCCTTATTATGCACATGCCTGCACCATAAAGACAATAACATCTGTTATTTACTTTTTATTCGAACAACTTATTCATCATCGATCAATGCATTCTAACTATAAAAGGTAGTAGTCGCTCACATGACGACTGGCTTGATGATCGACACATTTGACCAATCCCTCATGAATACCTCTGTGAAATTGGACATGTACATCTCAAATCGATGTGCATCTCCTGCTGCAGCTTGATAGTGAAATATGGCCTGTTGATAAGCCGCTGACTTATCATATTTATTGTATTAGTTTTAGGAATATATTAGTGTAAATAAGGTTAATTGGTTAGTATTTATGTTATAGTTTATATTAAGTCTATTATTTGTTCAGATGTGTTTTTATATGTTTTTCCATGCAAGGAAATACTTCTGACCAAAATGCCGGACATAAGGCCGGGTAACTCCTGCACGACACAAGTACGGAACAGAAAAGAAGCTTTGCCAGGTGTGATGCGGTAGTTCCTATGGCATAATGAAAAGTTGAGGTTGACTCGTGATTCTATCACAGCACATATTTCCATGTGATTTCCAACCGCTGCCGGGTATGGTGCCGGACATATCCTGTCCGACACATGCGTCTCTTCGCCTGTCGGTTTTGACCGTTAACGGTTACCCACGTTTAACACGTGGTGCCGGATCCAATAGACCCGGCATGCCACCCGGCACAAGGAGAATATGGTGCCTATAAATAGGACGAGGGCCACACTTTTCCACACACTTCAACATCCTTATACATTCCATTCATTACTCCATTTCCGCCTCCACTCCATTGTTGGTGTCCAAAGAAGTCTACAGATCCATCCACGTGAAGAGAAGAAGAAGACCTTGTCGGGTTAAGACTATGATCATTTCCTTCTCCCCCTTGTATTATCTTCTTGTAGTTGTGTGGATGGTGATGTAGAATTCTTTGTTAGTTTCTGGTTAGGGAAGATTTCCTTGTAAAACTCTTATGATCATTTATGGAATTTTCAAGTTTCTTAACCCAAGTTCTAATCTTCATGCAAAGTAGAATGAGTTAGCTACTTATTCGCTTATCTCTAAGTCCTATTTAAGGCTTTCAAAAGCAAGAGTATGATAGATTAGGATTTTGGTGATCTTTAAGTTTGTTGTTCTGAAAAGTGGGCATCAAGACCTAAGGTTTATGATTAATCTCTTATTTCCCCATTATTTTGTTTGTATTTGCGGCATTAGCTATGCACGATGCAACGGCAAAGTATGGATATTGAGTTCCTTTTATCAGACCCGAATCTGGAAGTGTTATTTACGAAATGAACGGTGCCGGATGTGTAGTGTCGGATGGAAGATGTCCGGCACATTCAAAGGCCTTGAACATCGGGTATTGGAGGTCCGTCCAGCAGCAAACCCGACACATTCATTTTGCTAGACACAAATCCTTTTTGAGACTTGCCATCCTTGATCATTGGTCATATGAGTTCTCTCATTGATGTCATCCAGAATCAAGTTAGTTTATTTAGTCTTCCTAGATTAGAATCAATATTCACTTTCCCCCTTTTATTATAGAATAGGTAATTACCGGGATTAGGACTAGTTTTTTATAAGTCCCTTGGGTTCGATACTTTCGGTCGTAATATATTTATACTATACTCCAACCGGGAATTATTTGCTACCCGTAGTAGTAGAGTTGTAGGTTTATCTTTTATTTCTTTTATTTGTTTATTCATTTTGTATATAGTTTTTCCCTATAATTTTTTGTTAGCACCTGTCATCCTCCACAGTGATCGAATCAATGTGAGGTGACGTCAGCAGAAATGCCAAGTGTAGAACCTTAATATTAGGTGACAAGCCAACCAATATGCTTTGCTCCACCAAATTAGGTCTACACACGAAGTTGGTAGATGCCTTTGATTGAACTGGTAGAGTAATTCTTTTTCCTTTCCCCTTATCAGTTTTTGGTCGGCTCATTTCCTAATATATTAACTAATTAAGTATATGGATGCAAGGTGGTATATCAATAGTTTTAGAGCAATTATTAAGAGTACTTACCTGTCCAGAAAGTTTGATCAATCAAACTGGCCACTGCACTGTCGAAGTTTATGCAGAATGCAGTGTAGGTCTCTGTGGGATCGGCACCGGTAAACAGACATCACCATGTTCTGCAACAAAGTCGTCCAGAAGCACCCGTGCATGGTAATGCCGAAGTGGTTCACCATTCACAATATCAGTTGGATTTGAGGGGAAAAGTTTACCCTATGCCACCATGACCTCTTGATTTCCAGATTGTAAAAACAACGTACGCTCACATGGTGTCTGTATGTTATATGGATTTATTTAGATGGAAATTGTGAAATCCTAGTTCTACGATGAGATTGGTGATCTAGTGATAAATTTAAATGTATTCGTATTTTATATTTAAATGTTGGTCTAACCTATAGAGATGCATAGAGAAACGGCTCAGCAGATTGGACATTACTTCCCTATACTTGTGTATTATGCTCATGAATGGGTGACTCAGCTGGTGGTTGAGAAACCTCTTGGCTGTTAGGCTTATCTGATCGATACCTAGACGTAGCCTGAGCAATTCGCTCGTCAAGACTCTGGTAAATCCTCTGCTCCATCTCATACATCGCTTTCAGGTGCTCATCGTAGCTAATCATCCTCTCTCGTGTCCCTTTTTTAGACCCCGAGAGTACCAAATGTTTGGCGGATACCAACATGCCCACCAAAAACCAATGGCACCCTGGATGATACTTCTTTCCAAGAGCACGTGTAAGAGGATCATCATTCCTCTTTGAAGTCCAAGTGCCCTGGGTGAGCCGAGAGCTTAAGTCACCTTAATACAACACACAAATGTAGTTATTAATTTTTTATAAGTTATATATACAAACAAAATGACCAACTTTAGATCATCAATCATGGTCCCCTCAATCCACAATAGTTTTAGATCATCAATCAGTGGAGTGAGATACACATCGATGTTATTACATGGCTACTTGGGACCAGATATCAGAATATGATAACATGATGTACTTTCATTTCATATATAACCATGAGGGAAATTGTAGATCACTAGTAGAACATGCCATGTACAATGTTGACTACTCAACGTGCCGTATAGGTTCACTCCATCAGTACATAACCCAAGCCTCAGATTCCTATCTTCATGTCCAAAATGTTTTGTGTACTGTCTGTTGATGTTTCTTTACTGAGGCCCATCTGCTGGATGTCTTAGTTTCTCATCACTTTTTCTACCCTCTGCGTGCCATCGTAAATTCTTTGCATCTTTCAGATTGGAAAACAACCTTTTGAACCAAGGTATGATCAGTAAATACCACAAAAGTTTAGCCGAAGGATTTTGTTTCTTAGCGGATGAGCAGTTACCATCCTTGAGCTTGTATTAAGACAATGAGCATTTCTTACAACTGTCTAGGGGTTCGTAATCACCCCTATACAACACACAATTGTTGGGACATGCATGTATTTTCTTATACTCAATCCCTATCGAACACATCCATTTCTTCGCCTCATAAGTGGTAGGGAGACCATTCTCATCTGGAAGCATATCATGCAGCAGCTCGAGAAGGGCCGTGAAACTCTTGTCACTCCATCCATATCTCCCCTTCAAGTTGAAAAAATTTAAAACAACCATCAATTTTGAGTACTTAATGCACGTACGGTACAACGCTGTCTTGGACGCATCCAATAACCTTTGATACTCATCCGGCCTATCGGCGAAATTGTCATCGATGTTATCAAGCATATCGTCCATTCTCTCATCATGGTACGTTGTCTCACTGTCAACATTGACTCCTGAAGTGCTTGTGAATCGATCTGACTCGTTGACAGTATCGAAGGTCTGCTCGGTTCTTGAGTGACACCGATCATGATTGTAGGTAGTTGAAGCATTATCTTGAACTGATTCTCCATGAAAAGTCCATCTTCTGTAATGTGGCATGAAACCACAGGTCTTCAGATGGTATTGTATGACGTCGATGCTTGAATATTTCCTTACCACATCACAGTCAACACAAGGACATGGAATTTTCACCTTATTTGTCCTGTCCTTGTGCTGCATTGCCACTTTGCAAAACTCTTTCAGCATCTTGTCAAAGTGACCCCCTTGATCACCATACATCCAGTCACGCTCCATACTTTTTGTGCAACAGATCACAGGTATGAGAATTATCCTAAGTAAACTAAAATGTTTATGTAATATGGTTTGCATTTGCTTGCACATGTTTATTTCCTATTAGAGCGTGACTGAGATGATTGTCAAGTAATCTAGCCTAACTCTAAGGTTCCAAACACAAACTAAACTATCATTTTAATTTTAACAAATCGTTGCATTTTTAAAAGCAAAAACCGGTGTTAAATAACTTACTTGTTTTTAAGATGTATAAAGGGAAAAGCAGTTGGCTAGGTGGTAGACAAGCAGTGATAGTACAGAGACCTGATAAAAAAATAAAAATTGTTATGTTGAGACAAAATACAATATTACAAAGACATTTCTAGAAAAAATTCGGTACGACCTTTTCATAATTGTACACATCCCATGCTTACTATTAAGCACTCACCAATGTCATTACAACCACAAACATTCCAACAATGACAAAAATCAAACTAAATACAAATTCAATCATCAAACCACTTTTTCAAAAAAATTAAATTCTTTACTAGCTAATTGGCAAACAATTGCAAATTCAAATCATCAAACCAACATTTTTCAAACCATATTCTTTACTAGCTAATTGTCAACAATAATCAAACCATATTTTCAATTCTTCACTGAATAAGTTCGAACCGGTTCAGAGATTAAAACAAAATCCTAAGTTAAAATACGTTTTTTTATTTATAGAGAGACGGGAATGTGTCCGAGAGGTAAGCTGGTGTGCGAGAGATGCAGCAGTACCACTTCTGATATATCTCTACAAATGCGCAAAAACAAAAAATTAGAAAGAAAACGCAGCAACATGTATGTTCATTATTCATAGTTAGGCTTGCAAATCATAGTGAGTGAAGAGAATGAATAGAAACGCAGCAGCATGTATGTTCGTTGTTCATAGCTAGGATTGCAAATTACAGTGAGTGAAGAGAATGAAGAGAAATGCAGCAGCATGTATGTTCATTGTTCGTAGTTAGGATTACAAAATTAACCAACACATTTATATTTAAAAAATCGACATGGCCTTTGCATAATTGTACACATCCCTTGCTTATAATTAAACACTTACCAACTTTATAGAAACCACAACAGTTTTCAACAATTAGCAACAATCAACGATCGATACAAATTTACTAAATCAAACCATATTTTAGAAACGTTCAGCAATTGGCAACAATCATTGTTAGTCAGTTAATTTAGGTTGCAAAATTACCGTGTGTGAAGAGAAACAAGATGGTCCTCGAGATTATTAACGGTTCTAGAACAACTCAGCCCCGTTCAATGGTGTGCGAGCTGCAGTACCTGCACACACACAATAAGAAAATCAAGAAGAGCATAGAGCATTTACATTATTTGTTCGCCAATTCATTTGGGATTCAAAATTACCGTTAGTGAAGAGAAACAACCCCTTGAGTTGGATTGCAAAAATCCAGAAAAATTCAACCCCGAATTCAATGGTGTGTGAGGTGATAAACCAAATTGACACAGGAAAAAAAGCAACGAGCAAAGCATGTATGTTCTTAATTTGCCAGAAAATGAAGAACAAACGTAGAGCATGTTCTCAGTTCGGCAACCGCAGAGCATGTATGTTCCTAGCTCGCATTTAAGGAACCGCAGAGCATGTATTTCTAGTTCCCCAGTAAATTAGGCTTGCAAAATTATACTAAGTGATGAGATTATTACCGTAACAAACCATAGAGCATGTATGTTCCTCGTTCTGAAGTTAGGGTTACGAAATCCCGATATATCTAGCCGGTCGAAGGCGTGCAACGAGGAGGATGAAGAGAGTTGCAATGGTGGCGGTCGTTGTCACCGTGTAGCGATGGTGGTGGTCAGAGGTTGCAGAGTCACCGTCAATTTCACAATATGGTGAGCGCAGCGTCGACTGTGCAGTGAGTGAGGCTGAGTGAGGGAGGAAGAAGACGACTGCCGTATTAGTTAACAATCTATCTCGGCGGTTCTTTCAAAAACCGCCGAAATAGAGTGCATCTACTTCGGCGTTGTTTTTAGAACCGCCGAATAGTGTTATAATTTTTTTAATTTAAGGAAAAATCTACCTCGGCAGTTTCTAGTAAGAGCTGCCGAAATAGGTGCTCGCCGAGATTGGTTCCCAAGTTTTGAAAAATCTATATCTCGGCGGTTTCTTCTGTTAAGAACCGCCAGATAAAGCGCCAAATTAGGTCATTTTGTACTAGTGATTTTATTGTATATCACATTCTAATTAATGGTGTTTTTGAGTCAATTTATCAAGTGATTGATTTCTTTGCAATGAAAGAAAAGCGATGGACTTAATGCAAAAGCTGAACTCGATTTTGTGAAAGAACATATGGCATTTAATTAGTCGAAATACTTATGATCAGAACTATGTAAAATGAAGTACTTGATTTTTGGCTTTGTAATTGTTAGATTAGCAATTTGACACTTTGTTTTGAGTGTGTGGAATGCAATTTGGTCTATACAAGTTTTCTGCATTATTTGTACACAGGTTTCGTGCTTTATGTTGTACACAGGTTTCTGCAATTGTATGTGTGTGTATAGAAGTTAAAAAATAAAAAGAAATAAAGCATGCTTATACGGTATACACGTTTTTTATAGCCTAACAAAAAACTATCAAATTAATGGCACCAGTGACTATAAAGAACGTTTACCTATAATAAGCGTTCTTTATAGTTACAAAAGGCCGTCAATAATTTGACGCCAGAGACTTTAAAGAACGCTTATTACGTAGGGAGTGCTCTTTATAGTCGCTGGATTAGCGCCTAAAAATGGACTAGAAAGAACGCTTCTTAGGAAACATTCTTTATATGTGCTATATAAAGAACGATTTATGAGTGTTCTATATGTTATTTACCTTTTAGCAACAGAGGTATAGAAGGCCTACAAAGCATTCTCACAAGCCTAAATAAGCATTTTTTCTTTTTTCATTGTTCAGAACAGTCAGTGATCATAAGCTCTTTAAATGCTCTAAACCTCATTTGGAATAACTCAAGTTTGGTGAGACTTTTAATGGATCACCATTTCTTGATTAAGTCGTAAAGGAGTAGTGAGTACTGAATCATATCATATTGTTGTATCCGTCACAGAAGGAGCAAATACCTGCATCTTCTTTCCTGTTTCTACATCATTCTTCCACAACACATGGCAAGGGAGGATACCCTGTAGGACTTTCCAAGCTAGCAGTCGAATTCTTTGAGGCACCAAACATTTTTGCTCCCTTCTAATTGCACAACCTATTCGACTTTGAAAAGAAGTGGATGCTACCTTACCAAGATTGAGAGAGGTCGTAAAAGGTAGTAGGCCAATTTCACGGTGAAGGTTCCATTCTTAGATTCTCCCCAGGACATTCATCCCTTAGATCGGATCCATATAGAGGAATACGTAGAATGTGATCTACATCCTCTTTCCGGTAACCAAGCTCAAACATGTGATTCCTCCCAAGACCCTTCTTGCTCACCAATCAGCCAGAAAACATAGCCATGATCCCTAACTAAAATGGGGAGGTTTCAAGTCAAGGGCATCCACCTTTCTTGTCCGTAAGCCAATTATCAGTTACCTAACTGATTTACCATTACCAATGTATCCCAGGGAAGCCTTCAAGATGGTGCCATCCTTAAAGTATTTAGCCTAAATACTCTGGAGATCAGAAGATATGGATTATGAAAAACTCTTAAACATATTATGGCTAGCATAACATCATTGAATGATCTCAAGTCCCTAAATCCTAGTCCCTCGTCAGTCAGGCTATTACAGAGGGTGGACCATTTGGGCTAACTGATACCTTGATGTGTTTGAGCTCCCTTTCCACTAGTAGTTAAGGATGATGCTCTTAATTTCATTGAATAAGGATGATGGTAGTCAAATAACCCCCATGACATAGGCTGGAAGGGCCTAAAGGACTAACTTAATCAAGATGCTCCTTCCAGCTTGTGATACCAATAGCTCCCATCCATGGACTCGCTTGGAGACCTATCCCTGATATAGTTTAAAATATATTTCCTATTCCTTCCAACCACACTAGGAAAACCGAGGTAGAGACCAAGATCTTGAACTTCCATGACCCTAAGGGCTGATGAGATACTGGTTTTGATCTATGGTTGTATGCATTCTGAGAAAAGACACCTGAGTAGTGATATGAATGCTTTTCCCTGAAGCTTCTTTGAACTCTTCAATAAGACCCATAATGCGCTTGACATTAGTCAGATTAGCTTTGCCAAAAACAACATAATCATCCGTAAAAGAGAGAGGTGACATTAAACCTTAGGCCCCTGCACGAGATACCTCGGGTGAAGCCCGTGAGAGAAGCAATGCTTAGACTAGAGGACATGACTCCATGCAGCAAATGAAAAGCAAAAGGGAAAGTGGGTCTCCCTATCTGATTCTATGATGGGGTTGGAATGTAGGTCCAGGGTGCCCACTAATAAGAACAACAAAAGAGACAGAGGATATGTTGTTTCATACCACTTTGATTCAATTCTCATGAAACCCCATGTTCTTAAGCATATCCATATAAATGACCATTTATCCCAGTCAATGCTTTAGCCATATCAACTTTCAAATCAAAGTGTCCCTTCGTAGATGCCTTTCAGAGCTTCATCATATGGGTGAACTCATGTACCACTATGATGTTATCAAAATCAGACGCCCTAAGACGAAAGTCTTTTGGTCCTCAAAGATGACATGCTGAAGAACACTTTTTGCTCTATTTGTAAGAACACGAGATATAACCCGATAGATTTTAACATAAAGAGATAGGTTGAAAGTCTTTTATCTCCTTGGCACCAGATTTCTTAGGGATAAGAACTGTATGAGTGTGATTAAGGCCCGCTAGCATCTCATTTGTGTTTACTCTGAGTGTTGTATCCACGAAATCCTACCTAATAATTTCGCACTATGAGCTTATGAAGGTACCATTGATCCCATCTTGTCCTGATGCTTTATTAGGATTCAACTCTTTAAGAGCTCAGAAAATTCCTCTCTGTCGAAAGGAACAACCTGAATATTCTCGTTGCTCCTCATTTAGGCGGTCTTCAACACAGGCAAGACGGTGATGATTTGTAGCTGGGTGTGAGGTTGTCAATAGATTAACAAAGAAGTTTCTGGCTGCCTCACCATCCCAGCTTGAAACTCGTGTCCCTTGATTATCAATTATTTCAAGGACTCGGGTCTTCCTTCTCATAGACTGAATATTATTTGAAGAAAACATAAGTATTATGGTCCCCCTCCCAAAGCCATTTGTGACGCGCCCTTTGCGCCTATCGAGTTTCCTCTTCTTAGAGAAGTCAATCCAATTCCTTGTAAAGGGATCTCCACTGATCTAAGGCCTTGGAGTTTGTGGTTGCTTACCAACTTGGTCAATTTCAGCATGAATATCCATAATTCTCATACTATTCGTTTGGTATCTATGACGCCCCATGTCCTCAGAGCTCTGCCACAACTCTTTACTTTTTCTACATACCGACCTCGCTCGCTTCTAGAGATACCATCCCACATGACTTTGACTAGTCGTCGGCATTATCTTCATATGCTTAGCAGTTTTCAAAACAAAATAACTTATCTCCTCTTCTCCTTGATGGTTTGGTAATGAGTTTTGTTGGCTAGTGGTCGGAATGACCCCTTCAGAGATGATGATTACATGCACGCGGGGAAAGCTATTGCCATTCTAGGGATGCTAGAAAGCAATCAAGACAACATTCACATTATGAGGGTTTTGAACACCAATTCGTGAAGGTAAAGATGTCCCTGCAATAGCCTAGATCAAGAGATTACAAAAATTCCAGCAATTACTAAACGCCAGCATGCATCCTTGATTCCTATTACCTCTGCTGAACTTTTATAGTTCAACAAAATCTCATTCACATCCCTGCAACCAGCTATGGTAGTGGTTTAGAGTGCTTCAATTGTCTAAGAAGTTCCCATAACCTCCAACGGTCTCACATTGTTGGCCACCCACATACACCTGTGCAGTGCTATCCTGAACTTAAGCCCTCATCGATCCAGTAATCCATGTGATGAGCTGAGTAGAACCGGATTTGAAGGGAAATAGAGTCATCGTAGTAAGCTCTACCCCCACCACTTCTGCCGTCACCATCCACGAAAAATCCAAAATACCTCCAATCCTTTGTCTCACTCTTTCCATTTCCATTCTATACAATTTGGTTTCTAAGAGCAAGATTAGTTTGGGCGTTTTTTGTCTAATCACATTCAAGACCCAACGAAGGGAGCAGGATTCACCTAGCCCCAACAATTTAGCGATATTATACTCATAGTTGAAGAAGGTCCAAAGGGAGGATCCATGCTCTAGATATTATCATGCACAAATGGGGAGAATTACAAACAACTATCAACCAAAGTAATTAAAGCACAACTTGCCTAATCAGCCAAATCGAGGTACAATGCTACTAGAATTGAAATACCCCGAACTTAAATATGGTGATTAAATTATTCTAATATGGTATTTAAGGGCCTAATAGTGCCTAAGTAATTTTGGTAAGGAAAATAAATCCCAAAGAAATGAGAAAACGCTTAAAAAGCGAAAAACACTAAAATAAGTGTTATATAACCATAGGAGGTACGAGACCTCGGTTAGCGTATTATATGGATTCTAAAAACTTAATAAGGCCTAAATATTATATGGGAACAACTCCCAAAAAAACGGACCCAAATAATGAGTTAAAATGCAAATAAAACTTTAGCGCACGTTTTTCGAGAAAACCCGAAAACGTGACTTTGAGTGGTCAAATGAACCCTTTAATTATTATAGTTCATTAAATAACTATAAATAAACATTAATGGAAGCTTAAGAACCATTAAAATAAAGAAACGAGAAATTACAGAAAACGGGCCAGGTTAGTGAATAGTGCTAAAACCGGGCAAATTAACGAGTGTTTTCTGTAAAAAAACGAAAAAAGCTCCAGCATGTATTACATGTGGGGGCCGGTTTTAGTGAGTGAGTCAGCCTCTCACACCCACAATAAACAAGTAAAGAAATAAAAGAAAATAAAAGAAAGGAAAAAGTGAAAGAAAGGTACAAAAGTAACTTTAGTCTTCTCTCTCCTCTATTTTCCCCTCTCTCTCACGTTGCTTTCCTCCTCCCCCTCCTGATTCCTCTCTTCTTCTTCCTCTACTGGGGACGATTTTGGAGTTCCTCAAGAGCATCCATGGCAGCCTCTCTTCACCCCTTGCCCAAGCTCCATTTAAACTCCAAATCAAAAATAAAATACATATTCTTCTTCCTCTCATCAAGCTCTACCTTTATATCTTTTCAAAATAAAAAAATGAAGATGTTAATCTCCATGGGTTTTTCCCATTTTAAGAGGAAATTGCATGTTCTTGAAGCTTGGAGTCTTCTCTTCTTCCTAAGGTAAAAATCTCCAAGAAAAACTCAATTTTTCTTCACCTTCTAGAGTGGCCGATTTTCTGCCCCTCTCATGCCTAGTTCCTTTTCTTGTTTTGAGCTATTCTCCAAGCTCCCATGGTGGATTAGAGCTCATCCTTTGATTCGTGGCAAGAACCCATTTCTAGGGTTTCAAAGGTAATGCCAATCTTAGTGTTTTAAGCACTTCCTAGTAATCTTGAATAATTAATGAGTTAAGGGTCTTTGCTTAATCTCATTTTCCTTATTTAATGTTGGGCTGGAGCATTGGCAATTGTATTGCCCTTGACCATTTTTGGGAACCAAGAGAGAAGAGGAGAAGAGAAGGCTTGGAAAAGAGGAACTTATAAAATTAAGGTAATTAAACTACCTTGAATGCTTACTTTGAAGTTTTAGAATTTTTGGGAATGGGGAAAGCCAAATGAATGAACCCAAAACTGGAATGGAAAGGTATTTGGAGGAATTAGGAAGGATTTGTAAGTTGTATGTGAAATGAAGGCCTTAGAGCCAAGTAATTGGAGTATATGTATTAGTATTGTCATTTGTGGAAGTTTTGGTAAATTGATATTGCTTTGAGTGCTGGTAGGACCCTTGTGGGTGTGGCTAGATGATAAGTATCTAAATGAGCATGTTTTATGGGTGTATTTCATATATTATATCAGCACTTTTCTGCTCATTTCTCACTTATTGTATGTTTTTCCTCTAGTTTATGTTTTATTGATTATCTCACAAATTTATTGGTTTAAACATGAGGAAAAGCCAAGCTATGAGCAAAGTACATGAAGAGACGAACGCATAGCCGCAGACGGTTCGAAAAACGGAGTCCAAACGAATAATCTAGAGCCAGTCAAAGTTAGCAAGACTCACAACAAGTTGTGTCCGCCCAGAACTAGGAGGACAGCCATGCGGACAGCTCTTGTCCGCCCCATTCTGTGTGAGTGAGCCATGCGGACAGCCCTTGAGAGCTCTTGTCCGCCCCATTTTGTGAGGTGAGCCATGCGGACAAACCAAGGCGCGCAACTCTCTTTGTCCACCCCGACAACACACCAAGGCAACCGCCTTGTTTGAGGCGGACAACACACCAAGGCAACCGCCTATTTTAAAGCGGACGTGAGGCGGACGTGACTAAGAATCAGTTGCGCCAGTTTTCTTCTTCGCCCGTCTTCGCCGTCCTCTGCAACTTGTTCTGCCATCCATCCATCTACTCCACCGCACCGCCTACCTTATTTCCTCACGCGTCTCCAGCTCTGTCCCCTGCAATAAATGAGCAATCAAGGAGCAATCAGTCTGCAATCAAAATTCGTACGGATCTTCTTCTCCTCTGCCTTTATATAAACTCACCCCTTCAACACCATAAATCAACCACGTACGATGGGAGGCTGAAGAATTCGCTCACCACACTCATCCATTCGCTTCCACTTATTTTTCTCCCGTAACACCACAACAGTCCATACTCACGCAGTAACAAAAGAAATAGAAGAGCAGCAGTGCGAGCGAGAGCAGACCAGTTCTTTCTCTGAAATAATGTTAAAATTTATCTGTGTTCTCTTCTTATCTCCGTTAATGTCTGAGTAATTTTCCTTTGTATCCTAGGATGGGGGTTTATTCCTAATATTACGTAAACAATATTTATCACCTGTCTCACTTATATATGTTTTAATTTCTTTCAACTAATATTGTTAAATGCTTATTTTGACAAAATACTGCATTTTTATGGTAACTATCAACATATATGATTTTGAGATAGTCTAAGTACCACAAAGGAGTTAACTTGATATTTACAGTCCAGATTGAGCAGGAAAATATTAAGGCTATTACTAAAAGTTCGTAACTGACAATTATTAACTCTAATAGACAATAAATATTTGAGACAAGTTTATAAATCTGTTTAAGTAATTTAGGTAATTCCCCCGCTATCCTAGGATACTTTTTCCATTCACATCCATTAATTCACCTTTTTACTGTTTTTATTATATTTGCACTAATCCAACAACAAATCAAGCTTGCCTCCGGCTAAACCCCTTTTACAGTTTTTAATTAACTACCAAGACTAGGATAATTGAACAATCTCTCTGTGGATACGACACTTGTTATACTACTACGAATAGGTGCACTTGCCTATTAGTTTGCTATAAATCTATATTTTAATAGTGTAGTTTTATCACCAACACTAGATTAGGAATGAAAATTGGTGAGAATTGATGAAGTTGAGGATGTGAGATTTATGAGGAGGTTATGGCAAAATTTTTAGAAAATAAGCATTTTTGGATGACTTGGTGAATAGGAGAACCAAGGTGTGTATTGGGTTGAGTAGAGATGTTTAGTAACCATGGAATGGTAGTTGTAGGATGAGAATAAAACGGTGTAAAATCTGTAGCAAATAGCACGTGAAATGCATTGGAAAAACAAGAGAAAGAGTTAGTGTTTGTAACCTTGAAGATGGAGATTTGACTTGGGTATAGGTAGTGCATATGTCTAGAAATGAATTGGTATGGTAAAATGAAGTTAGGAAAAGATGCAAAGTGCAAAGGAAAGTGTAGAAATGCACAAGTGTGCAAGTTGTAGAAATGAGAATGGAAATTTGTAGAATTGGGCAAGAAGTTGAGTATGGATTGGACCAAGGATTTGAGGTGGTTTAAGGAGTGTTTTGAGGTGTGTTTAATTATGTAGGAAACTTGTGGAAAGTTTATGGAATGATTAGGGGTGGATTAAGGGTTGATTTGGGGTTGAAAATGACCTTAATAGCAGTTTTTTTAGCAGGGTCCGGGACTTAGGATATGTACCAAGTCCCGGACCGCTTCAAAAAAAGGCCCGAGAGTGAATGCAGGAATTGGTCCGGGGCTTAAGTCCAGGACCAGGTAGAAAAATGAGCCGAAAGTACACAGAAGTATTGGTCCGGGACTTAGGGTCTGGACCAAGTCCTGGACCACCCCCAAAAATGCCCATAAAGTGTTTTAAAGTGTCTAGAACATGGGGGATTGATTGGTATTGGTTTTAGGAGTTGTTAAGGCCTTATTTGGTGATATTTAAAGGCCCTAAGAAGTGTAAACAAGTGTAGGAAGTGAGAGAGAAGTAAGGACATAATCCGACATGGGTTAAACTAAGTATACCGGGACAACGGGGTAAGTACGGGAGTAGTAACTATTGATGTACCGTATGAGCATAGCGTCAATAACATGTTTAAAACATTACCAGTGGAACAAGTGTGAACCAAGGAACAAGGGAACACATGGTAAAGCTAACTCCGGTGAAAGGTATGATTTTCTCATGCCCCGTATGCTAACCGAGTTACGCTGATTTGTGTGCTGTATGCCGGCTAATCAAGATCAAGACTAAAGCATGAAAACGGTTTATTGCCTTTCATTGTATGTCTTGTTGTATGTTTTATGAGCTAACCCTTCTTGATTGATTGTGTGGCTTGACTTAGTGTGTAGACCGACTCATAGATGAGTCTTGTTGTTAGTGACTCGTAGTAAGAGTCGTGTTGTGAATTAACGGAAACGTAGAAAACACAAACTAAAGAACCAAGAAACGATAACACAAACCAATGAACTCACCAGAATGTGAGAGAGTGTACGGATTAGTAACCTCCTGACAACGGTAGGAGAACCGAAATGAACAATCCGCAAACAATAAGTAGTGGAAGCATATAAATAAACCCTATTAGAGGAATTAATGTTGGTGCAAGTCATGAACCATGAGAGTAGTAAGAATGATGAGGGATCTTCACACCCCTTAGCAAATTAGTCGACCCACTATGAGAGGACCCGACTGATGTGAGTAATGCCCCGAACATGAGAGTATTCGATACGTTGGCGGAACCCTTAAATCTGAGTATACTAGACGGTGGCAATTCCCTAAGCTAGTGGAGGTTATCGAGAGGGATACTTCTAGGCTAATCCATGAGATTGTAAGATACTCTAAGAGAGGAGTGTTGGGAATTTGAGTAGTCTGGAAAAAAATGGACATTCATATATGAGGAGCTGAGTGTATAGCCCTTTGTATTGTAGGCCCAGTGGCGAGTCTTGTGTATGACTCCGCCCAGAGACCAAGAGTAATAAGTATTGAGTATTGCGTATGTATGAGTAAAGTAATGAGTAGTATGAGTAATGAGTAGTATGAGTATGTAATGAGTATCGAGCAATGAGAAGTACGAGTAAGGAGAAGAGTATGTGTAACACCCCTACTCTAATCGGCTCCTAATCATCTTACTTAACAATATAATCGCAGCGGTAATTTCAACAATTGGACTACTGGTGTCACCGTTCTCACTCGCCCATACGAGTAATAACGTGCTTCCTAATATACTCTTAAATACGAAACAATTTCTCGCAGTGACAACAAGAGATAGATCTAAACTTCCCAAACCAAAATATAATACATTCTCAGTGAGCTTTCTAAGTATCCAAAACCTATACATGTTTCTAGGTTCGTATCAAAGTGCAACAGTGCATGTTCAAATAACTGTAACCAAACTACCCAGCGCGTCACTCTCTTTGCCGACACCGGATGCATACCTGCAAAAATGGTAGTTTGTGGTATGGAATCAGCCCCTGCTGAGTATGTTATTACCTGACTGTCGTGCACCCTCGGACCATTCAGTTATTTGGTCGAGAGCATGCATTTCATTTTCATGCAAATAGTTTAATGTTAAACTGTAAAGCAACAATATATATTGCAGTAACTCAAACAACAAGCAAGCCCCCGGCTTCACACATCGCATCGTAATAAATCACTGAGAGCGTTACCGCGCTTATATGAATACAGAGATTCCACTCCAACAACACCTGAAAGATCATAGTTGAGTACGTCGACTCGTTTGACGAATAGTCCACAAAATCCACACACGAGCACAGTGACTCGACTCATCCAGTTCACAACACAGATATAAGTACAGTTTATTTAATTAATCCAATTCACAACACACTTATGAGTACAACGACTTATTCAATCAACACCACAACATACCACACATAACCACACAGCATAACCAATGAACAACAAGGCGAAACAACGAGAATTATAAACGAGTATGAACTCTCGTCTTTGGCATGCACGCCCAAATAATGTTCGCCTAATGTACGAGTTAATATAATCGTTCGTAATTGTTCAGTCATGTCTAATGACAACGTCTCATTAGAACGACGTGTCTCTAAGTTACCCATATCTTTGGCGGGTCACCCACGGCAGTAGCCACTCCAGCGGTAGAGTCTCCGTCCTACGAACAATCTGTAGTTCGTTGGAAATTTATCCTGATACTTACGGTTACCACACGGTATCCTAGTATCGTTAATGATCACATTTCACAGCAAGAGCCACATCCTCTTGATAACTTATCTATACCATCGCATCGCGTTATTATTTTTCCTAACACAACAGACTAAGGTCGTTAGTCCAATCCTGAGTATGTCGACTCAGGATCCAGTGTTAGATACGAGAGCGGCGTTAAAGAGGCCAATGCTCCGTATATAAGTCTCATATAATATATGTATCTTATTGTCTTAATGCTACAACAACGTTTTTCTTACGTTCCTTATATTACACATATAAGATAGCATCATTGCCGCTAGTCCGTTTTATAATATGTTCATATATACGAACAGTACTGTTATCGTGCAACAGTAATAATTATAAGCAGCATTAATATACAACTCAGGCATATTAATTCACACAAGCAGACATTCAATCTTAACACAGATTTTCACACAATGTCTGAACTGAGGAAATCCTCAGAGACAATCAAGCCACATAAATAACATACCGTTCACCCGGATTGTATTACGGTGGAGTATGAATCAGCAAGATCCTATGCTCCGTGTGTCGTCTCTAACAGTCTAGACAATACATAACGCTACTGATTAGCATCCCCCGTATAACAATCATAACTCTACGGTACTCCGTACCGTCACTAATACCTCCCGGTTAATCCCCCGTCATTAACTGTCAACGTTTGTCGGGTTTTCGGCTTAACTCGAGATTGGAAAAGTGTTACATTACATGCGTAGTCTTATCTTATATTAATAGACTTATTGTTGGACGTTGTCATCGCATGTAAACTAATGTATATTTGTAGATCGTATAGTTTGTTTCTTTACTGCATGTATGGTTCTTTGTCATGCACTATACATCTCACCTTAGTATTTATTTTTCTAAGGTTTGTCTCTTTTCTTTTCTCTCTTTTTTTTTATTCCATGTGGTATAATTCATTTGTAACTATACTTTTAACTATTTAAAATCCTTATTATTCCCTGCATACTTCTAACATCAGAATTTCGATATCTAATGTTTATAATTCTTTTCTCCTTATCTATTATCATTTTAATTACGATAATTTATAATTATTGAACCAAATCACATTTTCAACACCATTACATATATTTATTTATATATGTGTGTTATGGAACTTATTTATTATATGGTAAGTCTTATAATCTATATCCATCTCTTTAATGAATATCTCTTATATTATAAATGTTATAACTCTATAACATTAAAAACCATATTACAAATTCCATTTAAAAATGTTAATATTTCCGAACAGCACCTATGTTCTTAAATATTTATAAAATCCACCACTTAATAATATAATGTTACATTATTGTTACATAACATATCTTATGACATTTAAGTCATTTAAAACAATTATAACCTATAGTCATATTTTGTTTATAAAATACCAAATGGCCCTTAATATTTTCGGCATTTACTTATAACCACTAAACTTCTATAAAACCACAATTCACTCTCAATTTCTAATACATAGTTTTCTAATTCCATTAAAACTATATATTATACACATTTCTTAATAAAACCTTATATATAACTCCAAAATTTACCAAACTATACCAAAAGGTTATAAACATTATTCTTAACCTTATTTTTCCTCTAAATCTCGGTTTCTATATCATTTATTACCCATTTGTAACAATGTTATAAATACCATATATTATACTTATATAATTCATATGAACTCCAAATTTAACCAAATAAACTTCTAAAATTTCTAATAACTTAAGGACTTTACTAAATTCCATTTAGTACCCTTAAGTCTCGGTAATTACATTACTACCCCAAGTCTTATAAATCTTTTACAATTTAATAAGTATCTTATTATAAGGTAGTATTTTAATTTCTTAAGTTTTCTAAACTTGGTCAAAGTCTCCTATATAGTCAACTTTGACTCCTAATACCAAATGGGAACCAATTTTTTTCGGTAATTACTAACAATAACCTATACTTTTCTATTTTTACAATTTTGACCACCCCAAAACCTTATAAAATGTTATAATTTTTATTAAATTCATTTAAAAACCCTAAATTGCTCTAAATTAAGCCCACGGCCTTCTAAATTCCTAGTAATTACGAATTGGCCCCAATTTTAATTATAAGCATAAATAAAACTAAATAAGCTTATAAACTTAAATTAAAATGGCCTAATGACATGGCCTTATTACAACCTTGAACTTGCAAAATAAATTACACAATAAATGTCTCAAAATATAGCATATATATTCGGCCTCACCTTAGTTTAATTATTTTTCCACATAATGCCATAATTTGACCATTATGTTAATTAAACCTCTTAAATGACTAGCTTAATTTATCTTAGCCATTTTTTTTCCATTTTTAGGTCAATATGACCTATATATGTAACTTCACTCTCGGCCATATATATATATATGCTTAAAATTTATAAAAATCATAAGTTTAAGGTGTTTATACCTTGATTTATCCTTGTATATGCCTTGTTGGCCACGAGGCTGTATGGAGATCTATTTTCCACAGCTTAGTTTACATGTTTTCAAACAGCAATTAAGGCATGATTAGTCTCCAAGCAAGATCTAACCATAAGAAGTGTTTAATGTCAATTTTCAAGGTAAAATTTACCTTAGAACACCAAGGTTATACAAGGTTAATCTCGGCCTGTATTTACAGTAGGCAAAGAGTGTTAAAAGAGCTACTAAAACCAAGCTTTAAACTGTATAACTCAGATTAGAAGATAGCTAATCTTTACCTTGTTTAAAATGCCTAAAAGGTGTTTTTGGCTTGGATATGGTTATACTTCGAAGCTCTTGATGTACCAACTGGATAAGTATGTTAAGATGAAGATTATAGCTTAGAAACAAAGTTTCACAGCCGAATTTGAAGGGAATCAAAAGATATGTGCTTAGAGCACATTTTTATACCTTAAGAACAAGATTAGCTTTCTCCACCTTTTCCCTTGTAATGCCGAGATACACCCTCCATTTAACCTCCATAACAACCTAAGAACATGATGGAAGTGGGTTGATGCTTTGCTCCATTAAAAGAGGAAGAAATTGTGAAGAAAATGAACATTTAAGAGCTTAATAAGCTTACCAATGGTGATTGCTGTTATCCTCTGAGTTTGGCTGTGTAACCACGAAAATGGAGAAGCAAAGAGAGGTGAGGGGCTGCTTGGAATCGGTGGGAAGCAAGGTGAGTGAAGAAGAATGATTGGAAAGGCTTAATTGAATTGGAAAAGTAATAAAAGTAACTTTTACTATTGCAAATTTGGTATTAGGTAGCTAATTTGTCTAACAATGATTATGCTGACTCCTCTCCTCCTTGCCTGTCGAAATCCTTGGTCAATTGGGTCAATAATTGACCATTGACCATACTTGGTCAATATTGACTCGAACGGGCCCCACTTTAGGGTTTTATTAATATTTAATATTAAATTTGTAAAAATTCGTAAATTTCTGGAATTAAATTCCTATATGATATAATATGATAAAATATCATATTAAAGGTAATTATAATTTTTAAGCCATTAAAAAATCAATTTAAAAGGCAATCTCACAAAAACGTGCTTTAGGTGTTTTAGTGCACATTTTTGTGTCACAGGGTGTTCCTGAGCTTAGTTCTCTTGAGAATGTTTTGTTGTATTCCTTACTTCATTATAATACTTAGGAATCCACTTAGGATCCTATTTGAGGTCACACAATCTTTATGGTGTCTTAAGGACATTTTCGGCTTTACCGATCTTAAGGCGTGTTTGCCTTGTTGAGATCTTTTAGATTGTTCCCCAATAATATTTAGATGTTTAATAATCATCTTAGATCATTAATAGGTCATTTAATATATTTTAAAGGTTAGGGGTATTTCAGTATGGGTACTGAGTATGCGAGAGCAAGTGATGAGTAATGAGTAGGAGTAAGCAATGGTAGTAGTGAGTACTGAGTAAAGCATGAGTGAAATAATGAGTAAGGTATTGAGCGTAGTGTGAGTAAAACATTTAGTAAGTAAGATTAAGCTTGGTGTAAGCCTTGTGAACTCGTGTAAGGAGAAAGAGAGCATCCGACGAAACCGGATGAACGAATAACTAAATGAACGGTTGACTAACAAATTGTTTTCCTTGGTAGGTAACGAACCTTGTATAAGTAAGTAAGTATTGTTGATTGTATTGTGTAGTAATAGTATGTATGTATGCATGTAAAATGAACTCCATGTATATCCGACCCAAAGTAGTCGGCGTACCGCGGTTAGCACGCGGTATATGCAAATTTCATATGCAGCAATTTTGCTGAGCCCCTAAATGCGACGTTTTTATTTTTACAGGTATTCGAAGTTGACCACCGTTCAAGAGAGTAGGACGGGGATTGCTATGTAAACATGGGTAGTTTGATTATGGGATTTGTATTCGAATTGTAATGTGAATTTGGAAGTCCAAACTGTATCGGTAATTTAAGGATTGTAGTAGACTCGGTATAGTATTGTATTGGAGTTGTAATTGAATTATGGTTGAGTATGCAAGGGAAAGTAATGTATTGTGTAGAGTACTCGGTATGTTTAATTCATCAGACCGATAGTATGTAGTAGTGTAGCCGGCCTTGTTAGTCACGTGGGTGACTAGCGGCATTGTACACCCGCCGTTGTGTATGTATTATTCGTTGCGAAGGTAAGGTTTGTACAATAATGACGGTATTAGCGGTAGGGGTGTTACAAGAATAGACATGCAGCTGACAAAATCCAACCTAGACACCGAGAAGCCCTTCGTCTAAGGAGGGGTCGCTAAGAAGGAGGCTCACAATGGTCCTTAAACTTAATTTCCACAAAGAGGTAAAGAGGAAGGACCGACTCACCTTGAGGAGCTCAGGTCGAGATTGGTACACCAGGGGTTGAAGTCAAGCTTCAAAGATGTAAGTCCTTCAGGGACATAAGACGAACTGCAGGTTGATAAACTTCAGAGTGAGGAAGGAATTCAGTCAGCCTATTATTTTTATTCAATACAACAAGCAAAAATGTGTGGGTTTTGACATCAGTTTGTGTTTAATGTCAGGTGACTAGTTTTCATTGTGTTTCAATGAGAGTGGAGAGGGGAGGGAGAAAGAAGGTTGGGAGTCAGTATGGGCGGAGAAAACAAGGAAAAAACATAACCAAGAAAGAAAGAGGAGAATCAAGACAGAAATAGGAAACCAAAACAGAGGAGGTGGGAAGAGAGAGCTTCTCGCTCTAACCCATTTTTCTTCCCCTTCCACTCCAACTCACCTTTATACATTTAGGGTTAGATTCATACGGTTTTGTATCTTGTGTCTTATGCATACAATTTGTTTAATACTTCATATGTGTCTATATGATGATTTGATTTAGCGGTAGGTCTCGCATCATATAGTATAGAGAAAATTACATTCCTAACCTATGACGTTGGTGAAATTGCACACCCCCCCCACGAGGTTTCAAAAATTACTTTCCTCACTCATGTGGTTTCCCCCGTTTTACATCCAACAACTTTTCTATTTGTTTTTCAACTTAAAAGTTTCTTAAATGTTGTCTAAAGTTGATGAAACTTTATATGGATGATGCTAAAGTGCTATATTATGGTCCAATGCCAAATTCAAAATTTTTAAAGCTCACATGTGGCATGTGGGACCTAATGAAAACACGTTCACATGTCACAGGTTTCATTGGGGTCCCACGTATTACATATGAGCTTAAAAAACTTTGGATTTCGTGTTGGATCAAAATATAACGATTTAATATTAAAGTTTTATTAATTTTGGACAACATTTAAGCATCTTGTAAATTGAAAAAAAGTTTCTCGATGTAAAATGGCAAAACCACATGGTAGGGAAAGTAATTTTTGAAACCACGTGGGTTGAATGTGTAATTTCACCAAACGTCGTGGGTGAGGGATGTAATTTCCCTATAGTATATGTGTTATTCACCACATTATTCATACATGTTGGTATTCACATTGTTGCGAATTATGTTTACAAATATGTATGAATCAACGTCTAAATTCTATAAACATAACACACAATTGTATGATATGAGACCTAAAACTATATAAAACCGAAATACTAACATATTTGAAGCAATACATACATTTTATACACAAGCACACAATCATATGAAACTAATCCTAACGATGTGTTTGGTTACTATAATTTTCATTCTTGGAATAAAATAGTGTTTCTTTGATTACAACTGAGATAACGTTTAGAATTAATTGTTCATTTGTATAATTGATAGAATAATTTGTACAGTATATTTGAGATACAATAACAAAGTTAGTTCATTCATTAGAAAAATATAAAACAAAAACTAAAGACAGAAGATAGTGTAAAATAATTTATTAAAAGAAAATAGAAATACTTAAGTAAAAAAAACATATCTTAAAGAAAATAAAAATACCCAGGACATTCACATAGGGGGACTTGGTCCTACAAATAGTTGACAACACCTCCAAACTACAACCCAAATGGGACGACCCATACATCATCTCTAAACGAATCAGTCCCACTTCGTACCGACTACTTGATCACGATGACCGAATCATCTTCAACTCTTGGCACGCCAAGCGTCTCAAGAAGCTCTACCCGTAGATAATTGCGTACCCTTGAACCTCTGTACTACAATCACATTATCGGCTCTAAATATCATCAAAGTTGACCGCTCAGCTCGCTCTGAATAGAGGTTTCTATTACCCAGTCTCAACGCTGAATCACTCAACTCTTTTGATCTTTTGATTCAATGAAATGCTCCTGTCATATTTATAAATCACTTACATAACACAACATATTCAGACCCTTCGGTCAAGTTTCCAAGTAATGATATAGGATCAACGATCACCCGACATGATCCATCAGCTTAACCCCACTGCAAGGTCTGTCGGCCTGGCTTCTCCAGCTTGACCCGTAAGCCTAACCTCTCAGAGGGATCTGTTAGCCTAATCTGATCAATCAGCGCGATCCGTCAGCCTGACCAGTGTTAGAAAAAATAATAGTGAAACTATCTTGCTAACTAATGGGCAGTGAACCCACTTGTAGTAGTACAACAAGTGTCGTATCCACAAGGACTTCACAACTATCTAGCTAATTATAAGCTTAGTGGATGTGCACACAAATATAAACAAAAGTGCAAAATGTAGATTGAGGTTTTGGGTTTTGTTTTGGATAATTAGAGTGAAATACCCCAAACCTTGATATGTTGTTTAAATATTAGGATATGGTATAATAAGGCTAAAAAGTGCCTTAGAAATATTAGTGAACAATTTTAACCATATAAAACACAATAAATTACCTTAAAGTCGATAAGGGCAAAAATGTGCTCTAAGCTTCGGATGATCTTGGTAAAGACATAATGAGCTTACCAAGACCTTATTTATATGTTAATAGACATATTAAACCAATTACCAAAGAAAACCAAGCTTGAAAACAAGTTTAAACACAAAATGTGCTTTAAGGAGCCTTAAAGCACATTTTTGAAAAATTGTCTCGTAAATGGGTTTTGAATGGCTAGATGTCCATCATTACTCTTTAATTAACATGTGTACTACTTAGTATCACATTAGGAATCCTAAATCAATGGGAAACCAAAAATTTCACAGTTATGTGCCTTGTTTTTATGAATAGTGACTTTTATAAGCTAGTTTGTAACATATGTCATATTAAGTAATTAAATGAGTTAACAAAGACCAAAACACCCCTAAGTAATATATGGGGGCCGGTTTTTGTAAGGTGAGTCACCACCACCTGCAATCAAATAAGTGAAGGAAGACATAGAGTAGATACTATACTACTTTATAACATAATATCTCAATAATACTACTCATTCAATCATTCCTCTCTTGTCCCCACTTACCTCCACCGATTTCTCATCTTCTCCCAGCCTCCATCGGTTTTGCTACAGAAACAATGTCATTCTCCATCTTTGAATGCTTGTAACTTCTAGCTCCATGATCCAAATTCAATTTCAAGACCACCATTCTTCTAGTTGGAGCAAGCCCTACACTTCTATCGTTTCAAATCTTCAAAAGCCTCATTTCGGTGCCATGGAGATTCTCCATTGAAGGATCCTGAGCTCATGTTTTCATGCCTTGTTATACTCCTTTGCTTCAAGGTAAGGAAAGTCAAAGAAAAACTCCATTCCTTTTGTTTATGTGTTGTCCGAAAATTCACCAAGTGTTGGTGTCTTCTCTTGCTCTTCCATAGCTCCATTCCAATCTTCAAAGGGCTAGGAGGATTCCTATCTTGCCACTTGTTCAAGTTCTCTTTCAAATTCCAAAGGTAATCATCAAGTTATAGTGTATTAAAACACTTTTGTTAACCTAGGGTTTGTAAATGAGTTTAAGCATGAAGCTTGAATGCTCATTGGTTTATTTGTGTGTTGGCTAGAACATTGACAAGTAGCCAAGTCCTCTTGCCGATTTCCAACCAAGGAAGAACGAGAGTGTTCAAGTAAAAATCTTGAAAGAAAAGAGGTAAATGTGTTAACCTAATGTGGTTTAAATGCCTTAGGAAAATTGAGCTTGAGATTGCTTAATAAAATACCTAAAGAGCCAATGGGAAATGAGTTAGTAAAATGCTCTCAAAGAGTTTATTAAAGACATATGTGATGTTGGGTGTATTTGCAGGTCAAAGGCAATTATTATGTGGAAATTCAGTGTTTAAGGTTTATGTTATTTAAGGGCCTAAGTGCCAAGCAATTTAAGTTTATGCACTATATTGTGATGTAGTGTAGCTTGAGGTTTAGTTGTGTGTAATGACGGGGTGTCTTTGGTGAAGGTGTATGTCTTTGGAGATTAATGGGTGAAAAACCATGTGTTTGTGTACAAGGATGTGTATTGAGTGATTAAGTGTTCTTGGGTTGTATTAAGGTGAAAAACTGTAGGTTTTGGGTGTGAGGTAATACAAAGGAAGCTATGGCAAATTTGGTTAATGAACAAGAAGTTTTAAGTGTTTAAAGGATGTTTGGAAGATGATGTTGTGATGGTAAGGAAACATTTTGGTGTAGTGGTCGTCATAGGTGAAACACCACTTAGAAAACCAAATGAGAAATGTTACAAGTGTTAAGAGATTTTGTAAGAAAAATGAGTAACAAGTTGGGTAAGGTTTTAAGGTGAATAAAAGTGATATTTTGGTATTAGAATATGCCTAAGTTCATGTGTGAAGGTTGGGTAATCAATGCATGAAGATAATAGATGAAACAAGACTTGAAAATGTCAATTTGGGAATTCTGTTACAGAGGTCCGGGACTTAGGTTTTGGAATGGTGTCCGGACCATATATGAAAACTGGCCGAGGGTCTAAGACTGTCTTGGTCCGGGACTTGGGGTGAGTACAAGGTCCCGGACCACCCTGTCAAAACATGCCGAGAGTTTCTGTAAGTGTTGGTCCGGGACTTAAGGTAAGGACCAAGTCCCGGACCACTCTAAAAGTGTTGTTTAAGGTATAAAAATGATGTGTTAAAGATGGGGATTGATAAGTAATGATGTTGTAAGGATGTTAAGGACATGTTAGATGTGATATAAAGACAACCAAGTGGGTGGAGAGTTGTAATAAAATGTGAAAGTAAACAAATTAAAAATGTCAAGTTGTTTAACTAGTTAACGAGGGTAAGTTATGAGCATTAGACTTTAAACAAACGTGTTACCCCGATGTTAATAAAAGTACATGTGATGTTGTCAGTTGTTCGAGAATTGCTCGAGGAACATAAATGGACATGGTAAAGTGGACTCCGGTGACAGGTATGGTTTTCTTGCAACCTGTGTCTACCGGATCACACCGGCTTGTATGCCAATGTGTTTTTCTGTATGTTTGCCACGTTGTAAGATAAAACATGTAATGAGTTTACAGTAATTCATATATGTGGCGTGTTTAGTTCCCGATACCATTTAACCTCGAAAGTGTTAAACCTTAGCTAACTGAGTCTAGGATCACAGGAGAGTTTGGTATTCGGACTAAATGACCCGAACCATGGGGCGTTCTAACCACGGCTATGCGTGAGTTAAATGTGTGGTATGTGTGTGTGAATGTAGGGATCTCCCTTGTATGTTTAACCCAAGAGTAATACTGTATGGTGTGTAAGTACAATAGACTCCGTAGTGGAGTTCTAACGAAAAATAAAAGTAAGTATGTACTAACAGTAGTGAGGAATCCGGTTGGGCCGGTCGCGTGTTGTTTGGGAGTGGGTATCCTTTTTAGCTTTACCCTTCTCTCTGTTATGGTTGTTTCCCTCACGGGTTATGATCTCCCATTAGCTTATCCTAAATATTAGCTATTCTGACTTACGATCGGTTTAGGGGGAACATGTGTGTGTGTGGTGAGTTCGGGTCACTAAATCCGATCCATCTTTAGGTAAGTTACTCGTCCGACTATTAGGGCGGTAATGAGTTTGTTTTAACGAGCTTAACATGGGGTGATATCATTCTCTAGGCTCACCAGTGTATTAACTATGTTTGGGCCGGTTCCTAAGAGATCCGTACCCGTTATGTATGTGTTATTTGTATGTTGCAAGGTTATTGTGATGTGATGTTATATGTCGCTTGGAGAGTGAAATATGAGGATCATGGATATGATTCCTAGTATGTAAAAGGGACGTTTGTGGAAACCCGATTGTGGGTAAATGTCGTCTGTTAAGGTAATAGCTCCGTTAGAGGAGAAATGCTATAGGGTTGAAGAACTCAAAGAGTGATTGGTTAAGTATAAGTGAGTTGTATTTGTTAAGCCCACTGGGGTGAAATGTATCGTGTTGTGAGTTTCTGTTTCACATGCTTGATTTAATTGTAGTCAACTGCATGATAAGACGACAAATAGTTGTGCGTGGCCCGGTAGCATGTGGGCTGCGGGATTACCATACCAGCAAAGGTGCTGAGCCCCTTGGGGGGCACCCTTTCTTTCCTTTTCTATTTCAGGTACAAGGAGCTGGAGCCGTTCGAGAGTAGGACGGGGTAGACATTGTACTTGGGTATTCATTTAAGTGTATGTACCAGTAGGTGTAGTAAGACCGAAATTGTTCTCGGCACTAGTTGTAAATACTCGGTACAGTTGGAAGGTATTTGTATAATGAATGTTGGTGTTGATAAAGGGGACAGTAATGTGTAGTTGCTCGGGGATCTAGTCCATCAGACCGATACAGATGTGTAAATGTTAGCCTTGTTAGCCACGTAGGTGGTTAACGGCGTGTAACACCGATGAGTTAAGTTATGTGATGATGTGTATTTTCCGCTGCAGTTTAATGTTAAGTATGTGGTTGTATGTTGGGGTGTTACAAAAAGTGGTATCAGAGCGAAGTGTCGCTCTGATGACTGAATTACCGAGCTTAGGAAGTACCGAGTTAGGATTTCAGTATATGTGGGTTAGGGGATGAGTGATAGCGTGAGAGATACGCTAGTTAGGAGGACCGGTGAATATTGGAAACCTACCATATACATCCCACCCTCCACAATCCCTGATTATAACTGGGAAAGAACGCCAGAGAGATGGAAAACCCCCTCTCACTCGGGAATACCCGACCTTGCCGCATTTAAATGTCCTTATAAGTACGGAGAGCCTGTCATACGGTAGGTTCCGAAAGGTGTGAATCCCGAAGACGGTTCCCATTTTAACAATTTCTGCCGCATAAGATAGCGAAAAGTGAAGAATCTTGCGCATAAGAGAACAGAATTTACAGCAACCTGGATCGACATGCCGAGCAGTCGAGAACAACCAGCTTGCAACACACCAAGTGTGCAACAGGCAAGAAGTAAGGTAACGAAATCCGAGACGAGTGTCTACGGGACTACAATTATAACTAGTACACCAACGGTAAACCCACCGATTAAGGAACTACAATGTAGCACGAGGAGGATGTAACACTAAGTAAAAAGGGTCTCCCAGAATGGGAAACTCCCTAGTTAATGGTCACCATGTGAAAATAGTGAGAAGTACCCAGAGATTTATTGTTAAGGCTGTAAGATAAAGTAAGGGCCAACAAGGCCACTAATGTCAGTGCGGATGAAAGCAATACCCAACCGATGTGTGTCGAACTGATAGCCAGTCAGTATGGCGCACTTGCCATGGCAAGTGCTGCTATAACAAGAATGTACGGGCAAAATTTTTGCAACTACAAAGCACTTAGTAAAGTACCATGAAGTTGAGTGGGATCAATATAGTTGAGGAAGGGCTTAACAGCCTGACCTCTGCAATTGGAAGTACACCAGTCAGCAGGAAGCTAGACTTGGTTAAAGCAAGGAAATGTTGTGAAGCCACGAGAATTAATCTTTTAGACTTAAAATTCATCTTCAAAACCTTTTTCAAACCAAATTTTCTTTCAAACCCATTTATTTCCAACCTTCCTTGAAACCAGACCAAGAGACCTACACCGGCCTCAGCGCCACATGGTAGGTAAGTTATACCCAGTGACATTTAAATAACCGGATGGAAAACGGTAGACCCAAGGGTAGCAACCGGGGGAATGGATGGAAACCATAAAACAAATACAATAGTGGATAAACCTTCCCTTGATTAAGATCGGGAAGCACGGAATGCATATTATCACAGGATAATATAAGGGAGTTGACAACAGAATACTTCACCTAGGCGGCGTGTGACGGACACTACGAGTGTACCAACTGAATTGTGGGACGACCGCACTCCGATAGGAGCTTGTGGGCCTGGCAGACTTCTTATAGGTTAACCGGGTAAGTAGCAATGTATCAACAAGATACCCCACATATGTATACGAGTGGAGTCTGAAACGCGGGAAGTAGTCGACTCCATGCTACGGTCCGAAGTCAAAAGTTAAGACAAAGTAAAAGTTACCAAGAATGGTAGAAATTAGAGCAAAGAAAAGAAACCAGTAAGGTCAATAAGACTACAAGAATCAGTGAATTTATTTTAAGGAACGTTTTAAAGGTGAACAAGTGCGAAGTGCACTAGTTGGTAATAAGGACATGGAATATGTCTTAAAAATCCTGAGGAATGAATGTGCTATGACCGGGATGAGACTCCTGAGATGATCACTAGGGATATCAATCCCACTGGTGAGAATATTTAACCCGGCAAGAATGCAAGAAATGCAGTTAATTGAATGTACCCATAAGTGAAAGCCGGATGTAATGGCATAACCTGGTAACACCAGGAGTTGTCCTTAAAGGGGTGTTTGGAACAGTGGTTGAACGAAGAATATAACATGACAGAAACGCGGGGGTTGAAACTACCACCCAGTTTAAACTTAAGGCGTCAGGAGGAAGTCTGACATCCTTGAAGGGACACCCCATGAAAGGCATAACGACCTTGTCATGGAGCCCAGTACAACCTGCAAATTGTAATGTGTTCGAAGAAGTAAATGAATGTGAACAGCCTATAATGAGCGGAGCTCGAGGCAATAGGGCTTATAAGCCACAAGTAAAATGTCATAAGTGAATTTGTTGACTACGAAAGTTTATGGTATATAAGTAATAAAAGCGGACAACGAACCACTACTTAAAGAGTGGGGACACCTGTGAGCCTCGATTTTAAACCCTAACCTATGTTGATTAAAGCTGATTAGGATCTAATCGGGTTTTTAGGTCCACTTAAACCTAAGATTAATAACCATGTCATAAGACAATAATTATAAAACCTAAGCTAGCTCACTGGAACCTATTATGAGTCGCCACCTAATTTTAACCTAGATCAAATTAGGAAAGGAGAGTTCGGGTTCGGGGGCTTGATATTCGACTTATTTAGGGTTCAATTACTTTCATTACCCTTCCTAGGTCGTTTTTCCTCTACTTGGTTTATTTACGGCTTATTACGAGTCGTTTTAACCTAAGTGCGCAAGCTTCTGTTTTTTTTGTGTTTTTAGCATTTTTGACAGAAAATTAAAGTGAAATTGAAAGCTACCTAAACTAGGGTTTCGGAGGCAGAATTAGGTCAAATTTTGCTTACGTCCGTAGCCACGGACCCCACGTCCGAGACACGGACCCCAGTTACCTAAACTAATACAGAAGAGTCGAAATAAAGAAAAACAAAAATTTGCAGGGTCCGGGCCTCGGACAGGATGTCCGAGGGCCCGGACATTATCAGAAAACCTAAATTTTGAATTTTTTAAAATCCCCCCGCCGTCCGTGGTGTCCGTGGTCTCGGACAACGCGTCCGAGGTCCCGGACCATAGGTCCGAGGTCACGGACGACCCACGGACAGGGGTTTTCAGAAGGTTCCCGAGGGTGTTTTGAGCTCAAATTTTATGGGTGTGTAGCCTGAAAGGTTTACAAGTCGTTAGTGATCGAAAGTTTTCAATTTGAAATCGAATTAAGCTCGAAACTTAGTAAACAAGTTATCTGACAGAGGCTTAAACAAACAGCAATACAGAAGCGTAGACAGGTTGGTTTGGACCCAAACTTTGACAGAGAGTTAATAAAGTCATGGGGAATTAGAAAAGTAGAATTTTAACTGTTTTACCTTCGGATTCAAGAGGACTCTTCACGTCGGGATTCTTCGGAGGCTCCGATGGTGCCGGTTCCGGACTGTGTTCGACCCGAGCTTCTGGTTGTTGATTGTTGAGGGTGTTCTTCACGTTTTGGAGGTGGTTTGGTTGATGTTTGATGATTGATTATGTTGTGGGAGTTGAAAAATATGTTTTGGTGTTGATTTTGGTGAGATTTCGGTGTTTGATTGTGGCTCGGGAGTTCAAAAAGGAGGAGAGAGAGAGACGGCTGCCTTTGAGAGTCTAGGGTTCTTTGAGGTTGTGAGATTCTGATTTTATCCAAAAACCTATCCCTTATATAGACTTTCTTAAAGATAAAGAAAATCTAGTAAAAGTAAGATTTTTCGATATTTTAACTAAGTAACTTCCCAAAGGAATTTTGCTATGAAATTTTAACCACATGTCAAGAATGGATATTATGAATTTTATGAGGTGGAAACGAATTTTTTAAATGCTAGAGCATTTTAAATTGAATTTCTCGTCAGATTCAGTCAGAAATTGCTAGAAAATTATTGGAAATTCGAAAAATCAAAATTCCAACGCCATTATGCTTAAAATGTCATCCTCTATCATGGGTTAAAATATCAAAGCATTTCGAGCTGATTTGGGCACCTTTGGAGGAGAGAGAAAGCCTATAGGAGAACTCAGAAGCCTTAAAAATTACGAAAACGCCCCTGACAATGACGAAATGCTCCTCAGCCCTGGAACACGCCGATCGGGCCGGAGTCTCTTACTGTTTGATGGAGATGGCTCTCACAACCTCGTAGACCTTAACCAGGGGGTCAAAATTTTGGGTATAACAGATTGCCCCCCGTCAACTAGGCTTTGTAATGAAGATGAAAAGACTAGTTGATGCTTGAGTGATACCCCAAAATTCTGGATCCTAAAAGACCTCGTATGCCATTTGAAATCTAGCAAGTGTGTCGAGCTATTCTAAGGCGCTGACTACCTAAGGTGATGACAATGATGTAATGTCAAGCGATTCTAAGGCGTCGACTACCTGAAAGATGAAGTAATGTCAAGCGATTCTAAGGCGTTGACAACCTAAGAGATGAAGTAATGTCAAGCGATTCTAAGGCGTTGACAACCTAAAAGATGAAGTAATGTCAAGCGATTCTAAGGCGTTGACTACCTATAAAGGAATGAAGTACGCTGAGCATTCTAAGGTGTCGGGAACCTGAAATTGAATGGATTACGCCGAGCATTATAAGGTGTCGGGAACCATAAGTTGAACGGAATACGCCGAGCATTATAAGGTGTCGGGAACCATAAGTTGAACAGAATACGCCGAGCATTATAAGGTGTCGGGAACCATAAGTTGAACGGAATACGCCGAGCATTATAAGGTGTCGGGAACCATAAGTTGAACAGAATACGCCGAGCATTATAAGGTGTCGGGAACCATAAGTTGAACGGAATACGCCGAGCATTATAAGGTGTCGGGAACCATAAGTTGAACAGAATACGCCGAGCATTATAAGGTGTCGGGAACCTGAATTCGAATGGGATACACCGAGCATTATAAGGTGTCGGGAACCTGAGATTGAATGGGGTACACCGAGCATTATAAGGTGTCGGGAACCTGAAGTATAAAAGGTGATGATGCTATGGGGATGATATGCTAATTTGTCGAAAGCAAGAAATTGCTAGGAACATGCCAAACATGGCGATGATGTAGGTTGGTTGAAAGCAAGAAATTGCTAGGAATATGCCAAACATGGCGATGATGTAGGTTTGTTGAAAGCAAGAAATATGCCAAACATGGCGATGATGCAGATTGTTGTTGAAAGCAAGAAATTGCTAGGAATATGCCAAACATGGCGATGATGTAGGTTGGTTGAAAGCAAGAAATATGCCAAACATGGCGATGATGCAGATTTGTTGAAAGCAAGAAATTGCTAGGAATATGCCAAACATGGCGATGATGTAGTTGGTTGTTGAAAGCAAGAAATTGCTAGGAATATGCCAAACATGGCGATGATGCAGATTTGTTGAAAGCAAGAAATTGCTAGGAATATGCCAAACATGGCGATGTTTGAAGAAGAATTGTTCAAGACAAGAAATTGCTGATGAAGGTGCCAAACATGGCAGTGTTTGAGGAAAATTCTATTTATTGAAAAAGAAAGTGAAGTTATCATTTCTGACTAAAGATTTCAGACTTGTAATTTATCTCCTAGGAGATGAACATGCTACCGGTGGGGTGTGGTGTTTGATGCAGAGATCTTTTGAGTGGTGATCAGGGCATATGTGTGCCTGTGGTGTATGATGTGAAGGTAAGGGCTTACGTGAGCCTGTGTGGTGAAGTAGAATTTGTGTGGGGTAAGGGCTTGTGTGGGCCCGAGGTGTTTGGTGTGGAGGTAGGTAAGGGTATGTGTGGTGTGGGATGGAGGTGCTCAAGCTTTGGGTTTCAATTGGTGTTATCATGGCAATTGTTGGAACCAACAATTGCCCCCAGTATTTTCCTTAGGACAATCTGAGCTAAAGTTCATGGCAATCGATCACTCCGATCGATTGCCCCCAGTATTTTCTTTGATCAAACGTGCGAACGAGTCTCGTCCTCACAGGGCCAAGGCTTATGTTCTGATTTGGTGCTTCCTAACCTACACTCGACGTGTTTGGTGTTTACACTCGTTTCTCACTTACGGTCACAACTTCTAGACCATTGATTTGATATTTGATGAATTTACGCATTCGATCTATTACTTTCACGTGATTGGATACACAACTACCAAGTCGGAAGTCTTCGAGGCTTATAACGTGGCCACAGGGTGTGATGAAAGACGACGGGATCATGGAGGGATATTTGAGGTATGTGGAGCTTGAATGGATGACCAAAGCTGCAACTTGCGTCTTCTCTCGGATTCATCTTCCTTGTCTTGAAGCCGTCTGGCTGCTTCATGTTGACGTTGTTTTCGAGCTTCTGGACCTGGACGTTTGAAGTTGTCCTTTACACTATTTCTCTTTTCGTCATTTGGATTTCTTCGAGGCACTTCGGGTTTGCCTTTTGTTTTATCCTTTCTTGGTTTTGCCTTCGGGGTTCTTGTTGTTTCCCGGTTTGGGCTTCGAGAGCTGTTTTGATGTGAGCTCTTTTGATCCTGTGTCACTCTGGGACCATTTGCGGATCGCTTTGTCATGCTGATAGCGGCATTGCTTCTTTGGACTGATGAGAATGTTATCTGAGAGTCGGGCTCCTTGCGTCTTTGGTCACCGGGTCGGACATTCATCATTGGCTGGGTTATTTTGTGGAGTTCATAATGTCGAAAGGGATATATGGAAGGCTCAGCGGGGGTGCCTAGGGTTTAATGTCAGGGTTTAAAAGCTTTTGGCTATGTGGTGTGTGTACCTAGGTGCTTCGTCATTCCTGATAGTTGTATATCCGTTCTTTGTTACTTTTCACAGGTCTAAGCGTAAATTTACAAATTATCTCCTTCGGTCGGAGTTATACCGTTTACCTCACCTTTGAATGTGGACTCACCGGAGTCGTGTAAAAATGACACGCTCGTTCACTCATGGTTTTTCCGCTCAAGACACTCTCGCGAATTTCACTCAAAGACTAGTTCACACGTTTAAACAAAAGATTCGAAGACAATGATTCTAAACTCAGATTGCCCCCAGTATTGATTTGGGGTTGTGTGACAACAGTTTGATAGATGTGGGCCTTGAACTTCATTGTGGGTTGTTTGGATAATGTGGTGAGTTGTGGTGTTTGGTTAGGCATGTTCAAATTTTTAGAAACAAGAGACAAGCCGTTCCATCGCATAGTCTGAAAACGATTACTTCGTGAGTGCTCTTTTTTTAAGTTTTTTCGAATAAACGAATGATGCTTTGTATAAAAATTATGAAAACGGAACTATGCTTTATTCAACAAAAAGAATAATGTTGGAAATTACAAACTCAGGAAAACTACCGAAAATGATAAAGGAAACTAACTACTACAAACATTGGAAAAACATAAAAATGACTAGTAAAGAGAAGAAATCGGAGAAAACACTTGAAGATAGCACTCTCTGATGGTGCTTGACCTGGGATTCCTACTCGGGGAGTTGAAAACCTTGATTGATAAGATCTTGGATGTGCTGCTTCAAAATTTTGCAGTTGTCGGTGTCATGACCGGGAAGCTGGTGATACTGACAATACTGGTTCAGATTCCTTCCTTTTTGGGGGTCCCTTTGTCGAGGGGGAGAGGTTGCAGCATGTTTCGTTCCTGGAGTCTTCCAAAAGCCTGGCTCAATGGCTGACCGATGTTTGTGAACTCTCTTCGACGGGAGCTCTTTCGGGATGATTCCACTGCCCCAACGATTTGTCCTGGTCCTTTTACCTGTCGAACGGTGTTTACCTCATGCTGCCTAGTTCTCTTTCGGGTGCCACTCTGGATACAGGCTGCTGTCCCCGAGCCATTCCCGGTGTTTTTTGAGTTCCCAAGTTTTAACTCCCCTTGGTGAATCATTTCTTCTAGGACATTAGCTTGTCCCATCAGCATGTTGAAGCTAGGAAAGTATGTGAATTTCAGCTCGTCACTGTATTGCTTCCGCATATTTTTGATTACCATTCGGATTTGTTCCTGTTCGTCCATATTTGTGAGCATAGCGGCTGCCTTCATCCTCCAACGCTTGACGAAGTCGGTCATTGATTCACCTTCTGTTTGTCGTGTGCCTGCAAGATCAGCCCTGGTGACTCCAAAACTTCTAGCGTACTCAAAATGATGCAGAAAGGCTTCACAGACCTCCTCGTATGTCTTGGTATTTATCCTTTGAGTTATGTACCAATGCTGAGGGGTCTCATCAAGATAGTGAGCAAATACCTTGGCCTTCTGCATGTCGTTTAGCGAAAGGATGGACATTTCCCTATCGAACATTGCCAAATGAAGTTGTGGGTCGGAGGAACCTTTTATAGAGGAAGTGTTGGCATTTCAACCTTGGAGGGAGATCAACCTTGGGATATAATCCAGTGGGAAAGTGGTCAAAACCAGCTGGCTTGTTGGCCCTCTCCATGCGCTCAATCTTTTTCAGCATCCCATTGAATTCTTCGGCTAACTGGGCATCCATGTTGATTGGATTTCCTCCCTCTCCCATTCTTTGAGATTTGGGCTTATCTGTTGGAAAACAAAAGTGACCTGAGCTAAAAATTCTGGGCCGCAAAGAAGTTTTAGGCTAAGACTTGTTTGGGCTGCACATGAGCTGGAATGTTTTGAAAATTGTGGGTTGGCACTGAGGCCCGAAATGAGTTGGAAGAGAGGCACATGGCCGGAATGATTCATGAGCTGTGAACTGGTGCCTAGGCTGAAATGTTCTGAGAATTGGGCGCTTGGGCCAGAATGTGTTTGGGTTAAAAGTAAAGCGCAATGGGCCGAAGTGATTTCTAAACCATGTTCTGGATGTGAATTGGAATTTGGGCCGAGTAATTATGACTGGGCCTGAAGATGATACCCGTGTCTAGGATCGTGGGTCAAAACCCGAGTAAGAAGTCTTCCTGGACTAGAATGGGCCTTGAAATGGAAAGGCCTGATGGATTTTTATGGATTGCTTTAGGTGGATGGGCGTAGAACAAAATGGATAATTCAAATTGGACCAGATGAGAAATCACCTAAGTCTAAGCTTTTGGGCCGAAGCCCGAATGACTCACACATTAAACCAAACAGGACCTCTAGGCCGCAAACAATAAAATTGCCAATTCAGGTTGGGCTGAGTTGATGTAGGAGAGGTTCCTATCAATTTCTAGGCTAGGTAGTGGGCCGATCATACAAGCAAGCAAGGCCCACACAAATTCAACATGTCCTCACTAGACGCTTTAATCAAAACGGGTATGGATCGATCCGGAGAGGTGCTCGGGGCATGGGCCCAGGTTACCACAAAGGAATTGGGCTTGCACGCTATTCTCTTTGGGCTTCCCACTCTTTTCACATCACCTGAAGGTGTGCGTCTACGGTCGGGTCTTTGACTGACCAAACAATGGGCTAGGTAAGGGCACCGCCAGGAAAACGCTTGGGGCTAAGGCCCAGGTATTAAGGGGGTGTGGTTAGACGACACCCTCCTCTTTTCCCCCGCTTATTCACATCACCTAAAAGGTGTGAGTCCCTGACAGGGGACCCTCAAACGGGTCCCAGGGTGAAATAGGTTTGCGTGGACCCTCGCTCTCATATGATGCAAAGGTACAGAAATTAAAGTGCGCACGAAAGTAAACAAACAAAGTAATAAAGCCATAAATAAACATTTTCGAGTTAAGCCCTCTTTCTTAAAATTAAACAAGTTAAAATTAAGAAGTTTTCCCCAGCAGAGTCGCCAGTCTGTGAGCCTCGATTTTAAACCCTAACCTATGTTGATTAAAGCTGATTAGGATCTAATCGGGTTTTAGGTCCACTTATAACCTAAGATTAATAACCATGTCATAAGACAATAATTATTAAAACCTAAGCTAGCTCACTGGAACCTATTATGAGTCGCCACCTAATTTTAACCTAGATCAAATTAGGAAAGGAGAGTTCGGGTTCGGGGGCTTGATATTCGACTTATTTAGGGTTCAATTACTTTCATTACCCTTCCTAGGTCGTTTTTCCTCTACTTGGTTTATTTACGGCTTATTACGAGTCGTTTTAACCTAAGTGCGCAAGCTTCTGTTTTTTTTGTGTTTTTAGCATTTTTGACAGAAAATTAAAGTGAAATTGAAAGCTACCTAAACTAGGGTTTCGGAGGCAGAATTAGGTCAAATTTTGCTTACGTCCGTAGCCACGGACCCCACGTCCGAGACCACGGACCCCAGTTAACCTAAACTAATACAGAAGAGTCGAAATAAAGAAAAAAAAATTTGCAGGGTCCGGGGCCTCGGACAGGATGTCCGAGGGCCGGACATTATCAGAAAACCTAAATTTTGAATTTTTTAAAATCCCCCGCCGTCCGTGGGTGTCCGTGGTCTCGGACAACGCGTCCGAGGTCCCGGACCATAGGTCCGAGGTCACGGACGACCCACGGACAGGGGTTTTCAGAAGGTTCCCGAGGGTGTTTTGAGCTCAAATTTATGGGTGTGTAGCCTGAAAGGTTTACAAGTCGTTAGTGATCGAAAGTTTTCAATTTGAAATCGAATTAAGCTCGAAACTTAGTAAACAAGTTATCTGACAGAGGCTTAAACAAACAGCAATACAGAAGCGTAGACAGGTTGGTTTGGACCCAAACTTTGACAGAGAGTTAATAAAGTCGTGGGGAATTAGAAAAGTAGAATTTTAACCTGTTTTACCTTCGGATTCAAGAGGACTCTTCACGTCGGGATTCTTCGGAGGCTCCGATGGTGCCGGTTCCGGACTGTGTTCGACCCGAGCTTCTGGTTGTTGATTGTTGAGGGGTTCTTCACGTTTTGGAGGTGGTTTGGTTGATGTTTGATGATTGATTATGTTGTGGGAGTTGAAAAATATGTTTGGTGTTGATTTTGGTGAGATTTCGGTGTTTGATTGTGGCTCGGGAGTTCAAAAACGTGGAGAGAGAGAGACGGCTGCCTTATTTGAGAGTCTAGGGTTCTTTGAGGTTGTGAGATTCTGATTTTATCCAAAAACCTATCCCTTTATATAGACTTTCTTAAAGATAAAGAAAATCTAGTAAAAGTAAGATTTTTCGATATTTTAACTAAGTAACTTCCCAAGGAATTTTGCTATGAAATTTTAACCACATGTCAAGAATGGATATTATGAATTTTTCTGGGTGGAAACGAATTTTTTAAATGCTAGAGCATTTTTAAATTGAATTTCTCGTCAGATTCAGTCAGAAATTGCTAGAAAATTATTGGAAATTCGAAAAATCAAAATTCCAACGCCATTATGCTTAAAATGTCATCTCTATCATGGGTTAAAATATCAAAGCATTTCGAGCTGATTTGGGCACCCTTTGGAGGAGAGAGAAAGCCTATAGGAGAACTCAGAAGCCTTAAAAATTACGAAAACGCCCCTGACAATGACGAAACTGCTCCTCAGGCCCTGGAACACGCCGATCGGGCCGGAGTCTCTTACTGTTTGATGGAGATGGCTCTCACAACCTCGTAGACCTTAACCAGGGGGTCAAAATTTTGGGTATAACAACACCTCTTAGTATTGTGAAACCGCCAGAACGGTAGTAATGAGTAGGAATATGTCTAGAGAATATGTTAAGGGTTGACCATATTGTTAAGATCCAGGAATGATGTGAGTCAGGAAAAGTACGAAAAGGAGTGTTTCGGACCAGTTGTGGAGACCGAGGGTAATAAGTCTAATAGCAACCACCAGAGGTGTGTGATGCTAATGTGTAATGAGCAACGCTCAAGAAACAGAAAGACCCAAAGAATAGAGTATTCAGTAATCAGCCAAATAAATGGCGAAACACAGTGTAATGGCGGAAGCTAATATAATAGCTGATGCAGTGTGAATTGATGTTATACAATGAGTAACCGCACGATGCGCAGTAAGCGACCGTTGCATGAGTATTGTTAAATAATAAAATGGCCAACAACCACAGTTATGAATTAGACACAATGAACATGTAAGATAAATGATGACATACAGACTGGGCAGCAAGCCAGTACTTGATACTATGTGATAAGGAATACAGTGTAAATCCCTTGCAATCGCATAAGAGATTTACTGCCAAGAGTTTACGCCTCTGCACTCTGTATGACTGAGCGTTTTGGTATTGCTCTTGTGCAGTAATGATCGAGTGGGATAGCTAGAAAATTCGGGAGATGCCAATTGTGGTAGTAGTATAAAGAGTATTATACGCGATAAGGACTGAGGCATAGGAAATGCAAGGTCGTATCAATGGAAGGATACTTGATTCACAATAAGTGACTATAGTTACACAGTATGTTAAATATTGGTATGGAATATACCACAGTTGTTGAAAATGACTGAGCGAATACTACATGTTAAGTAGTGGCTCAAATTCAACCGACAGTAAGTCGGAAGAAATCAAGTAAATCAGGGGAATACAATAAGTCATCATGGAAATGCATAGAAAGTTGAAACTCATCGAGTTCGCTCGTGGTAAGAATACCACGCGTCGGTTGAGAAACCGTTATTACCTAAATAAGGATGATAATCAGAGATGTATAATACAATAAGAATAATGTATGGGGCAAACTAAGCTCTAAAGTTATCAAGAGTCGCGCAGCAGAAACTAGTGAGCCAGCGATTCAAGTGTAGATGTGCGTTGTGAATATGTATGGATGGCTAATTATTAAAGCCTAGAAGTTTCACAGGCCAGAATCGAAACTGGTTATGAATTAAATGAACTCTAAGGAGAACTCTTGGTTAGGGACTAAACCGCCAATATGGCTAAGATCCTCAAACCAGAATACATTGTATAATAAACCGTGTGGAGATTAAACACTTCACGACGGTAGAAGGTTATAGCACAGTGAGTAACTGATTGATTACGTGGGCGTAATCCCTTTTAAGGGGGTAGAGCGCAAAGCCACTTAGTGTCTATTACCGTACAAGTGAACGTGAACTATGGTGTGCATAGCACAAAATAATTTGTTTTGATGAGTGGTGTGTGTGTTACATAAACATACACATTCATTCATGGTTTAATTGTGGTAATTACGCACAGAAGATGCGAATACCATTGTGATGAATGTGTTTATTTTCGTAACAGTTGTGGGTGAGGGTATAAGAATGGGAGTAAAGAAACTCCGGGGGAACTAAGACCCCGACAGTATATGTTCATATGATACTAAATGTTAAACTGTGTGTTTTTGATAAAATATGTATATGTACAATATAGTGATCTATGAAAGGGTATGAAACCGACATAGAACCTAGTGAGAATAGGATTCCCTAGGTAACTGGATTAAAGTGAATGGTGATGACTGATAGACATAGTTCTATCCTTTGGAGATGTAATGATATTATAGAAAGACAAAAGATAGAAAATGACAAATGAGTGTATTAATTGATGTTTGAAAATGAAGTGGGAGGTGGAACTTGATTTGCATGCGATCAAGGGAAACCGAACACAAATTGGGGTGGAAGGATAGTTCAACATTGATGCTGATCACATCAGGGTTGGATGATTCTTGAAGCTCCCTACAAGTGGTCACAAATAACCACACTGGAAAAAGGGAATAAAGAGCATAAGTTGGACTTGGAGTTGTATGTGTTTTCAAAAGAGTTTTGAACCGGTATTTATAAAACGTCGATAGATACCTTACATAAATAAGTTCTCTTACTTAATCTCATAAGAAAATTTTAAATTTAAGTGATTGTTTTGATCTCCCAAAGGAACGGGGGCAATATGTGTCCATCGCGACCGGGTTCTGCGGGAGCAAAGTGTATACAAAAGGTATTTTCGATTGCTATACATGCCAAGACATGTTGTGTGGAATGTGTAAGAAAAGTTGTTATTTGGACCTTGAGTCCTAACGTGGTTAAGTTCGAAGTGTTATGTTATCAAGACCTATGGGTCTAAAGGTTGTTATGTTGCCCAGACGTGAGAGTCTAAGGGTTGTTGTGTATGTGCAAATGTTGTTAAGGTACCTGGACCATTAAGTCCGAGGTTACTATGTAAGTATGTTATGTTATGTATGGATGTGGATATGTTACTCGGACCGTTAAGTCCGGGACTGTGATGTAAAGTATGTTTGGTTACGGAAGTGTTTTATTATATAAGTAATCCCCGTATTCTAATCCAATGTTATATGGGAAGTGTGAACTTCGGGGACGAAGTTCTTTTAAGGGGGGTAGATTGAAATACCCCAAACCTTGATATGTTGTTTAAATATTAGGATATGGTATAATAAGGCTAAAAGTGCCTTAGAAATATTAGTGAACAATTTTAACCATATAAAACACAATAAATTACCTTAAAGTCGATAAGGGCAAAAATGTGCTCTAAGCTTCGGATGATCTTGGTAAAGACATAATGAGCTTACCAAGACCTTATTTATATGTTAATAGACATATTAAACCAATTACCAAAGAAAACCAAGCTTGAAAACAAGTTTAAACACAAAATGTGCTTTAAGGAGCCTTAAAGCACATTTTTGAAAAATTGTCTCGTAAATGGGTTTTGAATGGCTAGATGTCCATCATTACTCTTAATTAACATGTGTACTACTTAGTATCACATTAGGAATCCTAAATCAATGGGAAACCAAATTTCACAGTTATGTGCCTTGTTTTTATGAATAGTGACTTTTATAAGCTAGTTTGTAACATATGTCATATTAAGTAATTAAATGAGTTAACAAAGACCAAAACACCCCTAAGTAATATATGGGGGCCGGTTTTTGTAAGGTGAGTCACCACCACCTGCAATCAAATAAGTGAAGGAAGACATAGAGTAGATACTATACTACTTTATAACATAATATCTCAATAATACTACTCATTCAATCATTCCTCTCTTGTTCCCACTTACCTCCACCGATTTCTTCATCTTCTCCCAAGCCTCCATCGGTTTTGCTACAGCAACAATGTCATTCTCCATCTTTGAATGCTTGTAACTTCTAGCTCCATGATCCAAATTCAATTTCAAGACCACCATTCTTCTAGTTGGAGCAAGCCCTACACTTCTATCTTTTCAAATCTTCAAAAGCCTCATTTCGGTGCCATGGAGATTCTCCATTGAAGGAGCCTGAGCTCATGTTTTCATGCCTTGTTATACTCCTTTGCTTTAAGGTAAGGAAAGTCAAAGAAAAACTCCATTCCCTTTTGTTTATGTGTTGTCCGAAAATTCACCAAGTGTTGGTGTCTTCTCTTGCTCTTCCATAGCTCCATTCCAATCTTCAAAGGGCTAGGAGGATTCCTATCTTGCCACTTGTTCAAGTTCTCTTTCAAATTCCAAAGGTAATCATCAAGTTATAGTGTATTAAAACACTTTTGTTAACCTAGGGTTTGTAAATGAGTTTAAGCTTGAAGCTTGAATGCTCATTGGTTTATTTGTGTGTTGGCTAGAACATTGACAAGTAGCCAAGTCCTCTTGCCGATTTCCAACCAAGGAAGAACGAGAGTGTTCAAGTAAAAATCTTGAAAGAAAAGAGGTAAATGTGTTAACCTAATGTGGTTTAAATGCCTTAGGAAAATTGAGCTTGAGATTGCTTAATAAAATACCTAAAGAGCCAATGGGAAATGAGTTAGTAAAATGCTCTCAAAGAGTTTATTAAAGACATATGTGATGTTGGGTGTATTTGCAGGTCAAAGGCAATTATTATGTGGAAATTCAGTGTTTAAGGTTTATGTTATTTAAGGGCCTAAGTGCCAAGCAATTTAAGTTTATGCACTATATTGTGATGTAGTGTAGCTTGAGGTTTAGTTGTGTGTAAAGAAGGTGTCTTTGGTGAAGGTGTATGTCTTTGGAGATTAATGGGTGAAAAACCATGTGTTTGTGTACAAGGATGTGTATTGAGTGATTAAGTGTTCTTGGGTTGTATTAAGGTGAAAAACTGTAGGTTTTGGTGTGAGGTAACAAAGGAAGCTATGGCAAATTTGGTTAATGAACAAGAAGTTTTAAGTGTTTAAAGGATGTTTGGAAGATGATGTTGTGATGGTAAGGAAACATTTTGGTGTAGTGGTGTCATCATAGGTGAAACCCACTTAGAAAACCAAATGAGAAATGTTACAAGTGTTAAGAGATTTTGTAAGAAAAATGAGTAACAAGTTGGGTAAGGTTTTAAGGTGAATAAAAGTGATATTTTGGTATTAGAATATGCCTAAGTTCATGTGTGAAGGTTGGGTAATCAATGCATGAAGATAATAGATGAAACACTACTTGAAAATGGTCATTTTGTTCTGTCTTTACAGAGGTCCGGGACTTAGGTTTTGGAATGGTGTCCGGACCATATATGAAAAACTGGCCGAGGGTCTAAGACTGTCTTGGTCCGGGACTTGGGGTGAGTACAAGGTCCCGGACCACCCTGTCAAAACATGCCGAGAGTTTCTGTAAGTGTTGGTCCGGGACTTAAGGTAAGGACCAAGTCCCGGACCACTCTAAAAGTGTTGTTTAAGGTATAAAAATGATGTGTAAAGATGGGGATTGATAAGTAATGATGTTGTAAGGATGTTAAGGACATGTTAGATGTGATATAAAGACAACCAAGTGGGTGGAGAGTTGTAATAAAATGTGAAAGTAAAACAAATTAAAAATGTCAAGTTGTTTAACTAGTTAACGAGGGTAAGTTATGAGCATTAGACTTTAAACAAACGTGTTACCCCGATGTTAATAAAAGTACATGTGATGTTGTCAGTTGTTCGAGAATTGCTCGAGGAACATAAATGGACATGGTAAAGTGGACTCCGGTGACAGGTATGGTTTTCTTGCAACCTGTGTCCTACCGGATCACACCGGCTTGTATGCCAATGTGTTTTTCTGTATGTTTGCCACGTTGTAAGATAAAACATGTAATGAGTTTACAGTAATTCATATATGTGGCGTGTTTAGTTCCCGATACCATTTAACCTCGAAAGTGTTAAACCTTAGCTAACTGAGTCTAGGATCACAGGAGAGTTTGGTATTCGGACTAAACGACCCGAACCATGGGGTGTTCTAACCACGGCTATGCGTGAGTTAAATGTGTGGTATGTGTGTGTGAATGTAGGGATCTCCCTTGTATGTTTAACCCAAGAGTAATACTGTATGGTGTGTAAGTACAATAGACTCCGTAGTGGAGTTCTAACGAAAAATTAAAAGTAAGTATGTACTAACAGTAGTGAGGAATCCGGTTGGGCCGGTCGCGCGTTGTTTGGGAGTGGGTATCCTTTTTAGCTTTACCCTTCTCTCTGTTATGGTTGTTTCCCTCACGGGTTATGATCTCCCATTAGCTTATCCCAAAGCTTAGCTATTCTGACTTACGATCGGTTTAGGGGGAACATGTGTGTGTGTGGTGAGTTCGGGTCACTAAATCCGATCCATCTTTAGGTAAGTTACTCGTCTGACTATTAGGGCGGTAATGAGTTTGTTTTAACGAGCTTAACATGGGGTGATATCATTCTCTAGGCTCACCAGTGTATTAACTATGTTTGGGCCGGTTCCTAAGAGATCCGTACCCGTTATGTATGTGTTATTTGTATGTTGCAAGGTTATTGTGATGTGATTTTATGTCGCTTGGAAGTGAAATATGAGGATCATGGATATGATTCCTAGTATGTAAAAGGGACGTTTGTGGAAACCCGATTGTGGGTAAATGTCGTCTGTTAAGGTAATAGCTCCGTTAGAGGAGAAATGCTATAGGGTTGAAGAACTCAAAGAGTGATTGGTTAAGTATAAGTGAGTTGTATTTGTTAAGCCCACTGGGGTGAAATGTATCGTGTTGTGAGTTTCTGTTTCACATGCTTGATTTAATTGTAGTCAACTGCATGCTAAGACGACAAATAGTTGTGCGTGGCCCGGTAGCATGTGGGCTGCGGGATTACCATACCAGCAAAGGTGCTGAGCCCCTTGGGGGGCCACCCTTTCTTTCCTTTTCTATTTCAGGTACAAGGAGCTGGAGCCGTTCAAGAGTAGGACGGGGTAGACATTGTACTTGGGTATTCATTTAAGTGTATGTACACAGTAGGTGTAGTAAGACCGAAATTGTTCTCGGCACTAGTTGTAAATACTCGGTACAGTTGGAAGGTATTTGTATAATGAATGTTGGTGTTGATAAATGGGACAGTAATGTGTAGTTGCTCGGGGATCTAGTCCATCAGACCGATACAGATGTGTAAATGTTAGCCTTGTTAGCCACGTAGGTGGTTAACGGCGTGTAACACCGATGAGTTAAGTTATGTGATGATGTGTATTTTCCGCTGCAGTTTAATGTTAAGTATGTGGTTGTATGTTGGGGTGTTACATAGAGAAATAAAGAAAAACAATAAAACTAATCTAGGATAGGTGTACTCCAGGAGTGATGGAATCACCCAAAAATGCACCAAAACATGGCCTTAATCCTATTTCTCTCTACTTGTCTAATGGAACTAAGATAATGACTCTCTAAACCCAAGATGAGCCAAATCTTACTTAGTTAATTTTAACATTCAAAACCGATTCGGGTTAACCTAAATAAGTAACATTAAGTGCAAGTTCTAGATATAGTAATAGAATTCACCAACTAATTAAAGAGGGAAAAGACTAGGGTTTCTTTCTCTCTCGCTCTTGGTCTAATCCCTAAATTCAAACCAAATGCCATTAGGAATTACCGCAAATTTACAAAGATTATCAATCTAAATAAATTCAAGAGAGAACAACTAATTTAAGTAAAACAGGTTGTGAGCCTCGATTTTTAAACCCTATCCTACGTTGATTCAATTTTATTAGGATCTGGTCGGGTTCTAGGTCCACTTATAACCTAAGATTAATAACTATGTCATATAAATTATTAAAACCTGAGCTAGCTCACTGGAACCTATTATGAGTCGCCACCTAATTTTTACCTGAATCAAATTAGGAAAGGAGAGTTCGGGTTCGGGGGCTTGATATTCGACTTAATTAGGGTTCAATTACTTTCATTACCCCTAGAAGTCATTTTTCCTCTACTTAGTCTAATCACGGTGAAATACCCCAAACTTATTAAATATGGATTAAATATTTAATCACATTAATTAAGGCCTAAACATGCCTTAAAAGTCAACTGAGAACAACAGTGGTCAACATAAAACAAGATGTTGCACCCTTTGACTGTTTAGGGTAAATAAATACCCAAATGAACTATGTAGGACCTAAAAATTTGTCCTAAGCATATTAACACATTACTAAACATATTACAATTGTTGGGCAACACTCCAACACAAAGAACAAGCACTTTCATGCTTCAAGGTCAAAAAGGGCAAAAATGTGCTCTAAGAAACCTTAAAGGTCTAATGACCTCTAAATGATATAAAATTGAATTACATGATCAAATATCATTTAAGGAACACAAAAAAACCGTTGTCAAAGAAAACAGAGCTCAGAAACACCTGGCGACACAAAATGTGCACTAAAACTCCTTAAAGCACGTTTTTGTGTAACCGCCTTTTAAATTGGTTTTAAATGAGCTAAAAGGTTATAATTACCTTTAAATATAATAAAATATCATATTATATGATATTAGAAATTTAATTCCAGAAATTTACGAATTTTTACAAATTTAATATAAAATATTAATAAAACCCTAATGTGGGGCCCGTTTGGGTCAACATTGACTAAGTTGGTCAATGTTGACCATTGACCACGAATGGACTACATAAAATCAGATAATTAAGTCTCTTAACAGACCAAGAGACAAGAGACATGTGACAATTAAATATATGCCCTTACTTTTGCATAAAATAACAAATAAAGACAAACTTTACCTTATAAAACAAAAAAAGTGGGCTCCACTTACCTTATCATGTAGCCATACTCGACGACACAGAGTCAATGAGACCAGTGATTACTGAACCAGAATTTCCACCTGCATGGCGCACTTGCTAATGCAAGCGCTATGACCAGTAAACCACTGAAATTTCCATCTGCCTTGCGCACTTGACAGAGCAAGTGCAGCAACAACAACAGTAACAGCTACTGCAAATGCAACTGCAACAACCACTACTTTTTAGTCTTTTATTATACATATACCAAAAAAAGATGTTTTTTCAAACGTTTTCATACAAACCCTGAGATTAGAAACCTATGCAACTATGGAAGGACCGTTAGTCCAACCACTGCAACTGGAGGAAATTTTACAGCCACTGTGATGGTAAACCACACCAGTTTAATTGTTTGGGAATGTTTAGACATGGCTTATTAGCCAAATACCATCAGTGTATAACCGCATTTAATGCTAATCACTATTAGTGATGAATGTTTAGTCCTCATGGACAAGCATACCCTTTGTAGATGCACCACCGTCAGTGAGGATGGTTGGGAGGTGAAAGAGCCAAGTTGCTCAAGCTGTTATGCAATCTGCAATACATCCAATTACATGGATGAGGGGACGAATATGAACTATGGATGAGATATGATGAAAAAAACAGGGAGAAAAAAAAAGAAGAAAATGTGTTGTACTCAATGAGATAAAAAAAAAGAGAAACAAGTTTGCTAATATAGCACGGATTTTACTTACACTGAGTTGAATAATACCAGTCTATGGCACAAATTACCACGGATGCCACAAAGGCAATAGCACTTATTACAGGATAACTGAAAACATGAACTAATACACAAAAAAAAAAGGCAAGCAAAAAGAGGAAAAAAAAGAAGGAAGAAGAAGAAGAAAAAAAGGGATATCCATCAAAGGGAGATTGACAAAAGAATACTTCACAACAACCGTGTGACGGACATTACCAGTTTACTAAACAAGACATGGGACGACCGCACTCCGTTAGGAGCATGTGGGCCTGACAGACTTACTTATGAGTTAGTCGGGTAAGTAGTAATGTATCAGTACGGTACCCCATGCAAGTACACAAGTAGTGTTAGGAACGCGAGAAGTAGTCAACTCCATTCTACGGACAGTAAGACGGATTACCTCGAAGATGGACGAGAAGAGCCGCAGTTAAACCAACGGGCTAAAGAAATCAAGAACCTCCAACAGAGAACAGTAGACAGTATACAGTGAAGACAGGGAAACGATTTAAGGACAGGAACCAAAAAAAAAATAGGAAAACCCATTATGGATGAATAATATATAGAAGCCTCATAAGGATCAAGCAAATGCTTGCAATCCAGAGGAAATCTACCAGATGATATGGACATAAACGCGTGATTACGCATAGAGAAAAGATAAAGCTGTATGATAGTAGATACCTTAAGCAAGGAACAGTGGATTCGGAATGTACCACTCACAGGATAGTTCGCACATCTTTTCTATTTGCCTCATTGGATATTAGCTGTTGAGCGTTTACGCCTCTGCACTCTGTATGACTGAGTGTTTTGGTATTGCACTCGTGCAGTTATTAATCTAATGGGAATGCAGAAAGATAAAGTGGATATCAACAAGAGTGTGTAAAAAAAAATACAACAGTGTGTGTTACTCTGGAACAAACCTACCAGGAGACATGGATGACAAACATCATCCTTGTGGACATATAGGCTGGTACGTCTTAGTATTACAAAGACAAGTGCAAAGACCACTAAGTACTAACAGTAGCCAATGTCATATTACATCTCAAACTGAATGTCAGTGAGAGAAGACACACGCATATATGCTAGTGATCCAAACCAGTGGATTCACAGGAATGAAAAAAAAGAGGCAAATTGAGCCTTGGTTCATGGGTCTACACCTCATACGGAGCGAGTGGGCCCATAAGAATGAACTTGGGAGAGAGCACAAAAAGATCAGTGCCTCACCTTTTATATATTGTGGAACCCTGAAGGGCTAGAGTCATACCCGTCTCTCTGATATGAGGATAATCCACGAGTTGGTGAACTCTTTGAGAGCCAAGTATCCAGCGCTCCTTGTTGAGCGGCAGTTGTATACTTGTGGGGTACGGGGGCGTAACCCTTTTTAAGGGGGTAGAGCCTCTTGGCTGTGCACATGTGTGCACTAAATTTCGTTTGTTTAGTATGCATTGCATACAAAGAATTGGTGGTGTGCGGGGCATACGAGGTTTGTTTGGTTAGTATGTGAATTATTTTGTATGCATAGCATACAGTGAATTGGTTTTGTTGGTTATGGTTGGTACGCGGGGCGTGCATTGTTTGTTTTGTTTGTGTGTATTGTACACTTGTATGTATGTATCTTATGAGATACTTGTTTGAATGATTGTATGTACACCATGTGTGTAGTACTTTTCTTATGCTATTTGTGATATGTATTCATATTGCTTTATAGAATGATTACATATGGTATTGCCTAGATACAAAATGAAACATTAGATATGGAATGTGGAACAATGGAATGTTATGGACACCTCAGAAGGTTGTCAGGACTTGTAGAACTGATAGGAAATGATGGTGCTGATGGATCACCTATATCCATATATGATTGAACTAACGCCACGACGTGATGGCTATGTGCTGTATAAGCGCAATACGATGTATGTAAATGATATATCACATAGATATACATTATGGGAATAATGGGTAGTTATACATTTATATATACTTACCTATTTGATTAAGAGACTTTGGGACGAAGTCTTTTTAAGGGGGGTAGATTGAAATACCCCAAACTTATTAAATATGGATTAAATATTTAATCACATTAATTAAGGCCTAAACATGCCTTAAAAGTCAACTGAGAACAACAGTGGTCAACATAAAACAAGATGTTGCACCCTTTGACTGTTTAGGGTAAATAACTACCCAAATGAACTATGTAGGACCTAAAAATTTGTCCTAAGCATATTAACACATTACTAAACATATTACAATTGTTGGGCAACACTCCAACACAAAGAACAAGCACTTTCATGCTTCAAGGTCAAAAAGGGCAAAAATGTGCTCTAAGAAACCTTAAAGGTCTAATGACCTCTAAATGATATAAAATTGAATTACATGATCAAATATCATTTAAGGAACACAAAAAAACCGTTGTCAAAGAAAACAGAGCTCAGAAACACCTGGCGACACAAAATGTGCACTAAAACTCCTTAAAGCACGTTTTTGTGTAACCGCCTTTTAAATTGGTTTTAAATGAGCTAAAAGGTTATAATTACCTTTAAATATAATAAAATATCATATTATATGATATTAGGAATTTAATTCCAGAAATTTACGAATTTTTACAAATTTAATATTAAAATATTAATAAAACCCTAATGTGGGGCCCGTTTGGGTCAACATTGACTAAGTTGGTCAATGTTGACCATTGACCACGAAATAGACTACATAAAATCAGATAATTAAGTCTCTTAACAGACCAAGAGACAAGAGACATGTGACAATTAAATATATGCCCTTACTTTTGCATAAAATAACAAATAAAGACAAACTTTACCTTATAAAACAAAAAAGTGGGCTCCACTTACCTTACCCATGTGAGCCAACCGAATTGGAGCCTCCACTTGCTCCTATTCCTCCTTGCATTTCGGTGCTCCAAGCTGGTACAAGACAAGAGATGAGTCACACATTCATTAAATGAATTAAAGTAACATATTTACTCCATTTTCAATCAAATTTGAATCAATCAAGCCCTACATCTCTCAATCAAGGACGGCTGCCCCCTCTTGCTTTCTCCACTTATTGAACCTTCAATCATCCAACCCCAATCAGACTTGATGAGTCATCAATTCACTAAAGTCACAAAATATTCAAAAAAATGACTTTAAGGCAATATTAGGTCATCCTCCTTCATTTCTCCTCTTCAGCCGAGGTTGCTCTGTCCGTGAGCTCCCTTTGGCTCCTCCTCATCGTAGGTAAGAGTTCCAAGCACCATTGATGAGATCTCAAGCTCTAGGTAAGCTCCTAAGGCATAAAAATGCCCATTTTCTTCATCTTTCTTTCCTTTTTCGATTGATCTACACTCCAACCTTTTCTATACATATATGTAGAGTGATTTGGATGTTAAAATAAGTATTGGTTTCGTACATAACCAGATCTAAGGAGGAAAGTTCAAGTCTTGACCATTTAAGGTAAAAATGTGCTTTAAGCTCATAACTTTTGATTCCCTTCAATTTCGGCTGTGAAACTTTGGTCATAGCCTCATCTTCTTCTCCTTTTCATGTGGAATCTGTTGGTTAGCCATTTGGAGCAAAGGTGGCCGAGATCCAAAGGAAATACCCTCTTTTAAGGCATTTTCCAAGGTAAACCTAATAACAAGGTAGTTTGTCGAGATCTAGCTATTTCCTATGTCAATATGGTGGATCTAACACCTTGTGGTGTGTTTGATTCAGGCCAAAACCATCTTGAACTCTCCTTGCATTCTTAAGGTGATTTTTGCCTTAAATCTTACATTAAATTACTTCTTATGGTTAGATCTTGCTTGGAGACTAACTAGGCATTGTTCTCTGTTTGAAAACATGTAAAACAAGCTGTGGAGAATTTCTACTTAAGGTGGCCAAACCAAACAAGGTTCTATCTAGGTTAAATCAAGGTATAAATTACTTAAACCTTAACTTGTTACATTAATACAAGTTTAAGCTATTCCTAATTAATTGCCGTGAGTGAAGAGGTGAAATAAGGTCTTGTTTGACCTTAAAATGTTTAAGGAATGGTTTAATAAATTTTATAACTAATTAAACAAGCATAAATGTCAAATTTAAGACATTATGTGGAAGTTTGGTAAATAAATGAAAATTATATGGTGAGGCCGAAATTTTATATGTATTTTGGGACATTTATGTGTAATTTATTTTGCAAGCCAATGTTTGTAATAAGGCCATGTATTTTAGGCCATTTTATTTATGCATTTACAAGCTTTTAATTAAGTTTAAGTAGTATAAATGCATTACCGAAAATAAATGGGGTATTAGGTGTAATTAAATTAAATTTAGGGGCTTTAGAAAAATAAAACCGAAAATTAGAGTTAAAAAGGAGTTAAAATAAAGCTTATAAGATTTTATAAAGTTTTGGGGTTAAATGGTGAATTTTAGAAAGTTTGGGTACTAAACCGTAATTATAAGGAATTGGTGGTCAAAGAAATATTAAGGTGGTCAACCGTGACCATATGCTAGGTTTTGACCAAATTAGATAAGTTAAATAACTTATTTAAGGTTGTATAATAAGATAAGAATCTTATGGTAATATTTTTATAACATATGTGGTGAATATGTTATTACCGAAAATTAAGGGTGTAAAATGGTATTTTAAACACCCATGGGCTATTAGGAATTTTTAGGAATTTAGTTGGTGGATTTTGGAATTAAAATGAACTATATATGTATAATATATAGTTATTATGTCATTATGACACTTTGGAGAAAAATAGATGGTGGAATGGTTGTAACACCCCAACATACAACAACATACTTAACATTAAACTGCAGCGGAAAATACACATCATCACATAACTTAACTCATCGGTGTTACACGCCGTTAACCACCCACGTGGCTAACAAGGCTAACATTTACACAACTGTATCGGTCTGATGGACTAGATCCCCGAGCAACTATACAATACCGTCCCCTTTATCAACACCAACATTCATTATACAAATACCTTCCAACTGTACCGAGCATTTACAACTAATGCCGAGAACAAATTCGGTCTTACTACACCTACAGGTTACAAGTGGTTACACCAATTACCCGTACGCAACAACTACCCCCCTACACTCGAACGGCTCCAGCTCCTTGTACCTGAAATAGAAAAAGGAAAGAAAGGGTGGCCCCCCAGGGGCTCAGCACCTTTGCTGGTATGGTAATCCCGCAGCCCACATGCTACCGGGCCACACACAACTATTTGTCGTCTTAGCATGCAGTTGATTACATTTAAACCAAGCATGTAAAACATAAACTCACAACACGATACATTTCACCCCAATGGGCTTAACATATACGACTCATTTATGCTTAACCAACCACTCTTTGAGTTCTTCAACCCTATAGTATTTCTCCTCTAACGGAGCTATTACCTTAACAGACGACATTTACCCACTATCGGGTTTCCACAAACGTCCCTTTTACATACCAGGAATCATATCCATGAACCTCATATTTCACTTCTAAGCGACATATAACATCACATCACAATAACCTTGCAACATACAAATAACACATACATAACGGGTACGGATCTCTTAGGAACCGGCCCAAACATAGTTAATACACTGGTGAGCCTAGAGAATGATATCACCCCATGTTAAGCTCGTTATAACCAAACTCATTACCGCCCTCATAGTCGGACGAGTAACTTACCTAAAGATGGATCGGATTTAGTGACCCGAACTCACCACACAAACACATGTTCCCCCTAAACCGATCGTAAGTCAGAATAGCTAAGCTTTGGGATAAGCTAATGGGAGATCATAACCCGTGAGGGAAACAACCATAACAGAGAGAAGGGTAAAGCTAAAAAGGATACCCACTCCCAAACAACGCGCGACCGGCCAAACCGGATTCCTCACTACTGTTAGTACATACTTCCTTTTAGTTATTAGTTAGAACCCCACTACGGAGTCTATCGTACCTACACAACATACAGTATTACTTTGAGTTAAGCATACAAGGGAGATCCCTACATTCACATATACATATCACACAATTAACACACACATAGCCGTGGTTAGTACATCCCATGGTTCGGGTCGTTCACTCCGAATACCAAACTCTCATGTGATCCTAGACTCAGTCAACTAAGGTTAACACTTCCGAGGTTAAATGGTATCGAAGTTGTACATGCCACATATATGAACTACTGTAAACTCATTACATGTTTTATCTTACAACGTGGCAAACATACAGAAAAACACATTGGCATACAAGCCGGTGTAATCCGTTAGGACACAGGTTGCAAGAAAACCATACCTGTCACCGGAGTCCACTTTATCATGTCCATTTATGTTCCTCGAGCAATTCTCGAACAACTGACAACATCACATGTACTTTTATTAACATCGGGGTAACATGTTTGTTTAAAGTCTAATGCTCATAACTTACCCTCGTTAACTCGCTAAATAACTTGCCATTTTTAACTTGTTTTACTTTCACATTTTATTACAACTTTCCACCCACTTGGTTGTCTTTATATCATAGCTAACATGTCCTTATAACACTCCTAACATGACCTACATAACTCTATAACATCACCTCTAACTTATCCCCATCTTTAGTCATCGTTTAATAACCTAGAAACCAAGTTTTATAGTGGTCCAGGACTTGGTCCCTAACTTAGGTCCCGAACCTACACTTAACAACTCTCTCGGTCTCTTTTAATGGGGTGGTCCGGGACTTCATACAGGTCCTAAGTCCCGGACCATTCTAGGCAAAATCTCTCGGGCAATTTTAAGGGGTTGGTCCGGGTCCTTGTACAAGACCCAAGTCCCGGACCCAAATCTGTGTATAACTCTTGGCCTTATTTGCACTCATGGTCCGGGACATGACCCATGACCTAGGTCCCGGACCCAACCTATAGAATCGACGTACTGCAATTTCTCTTGTCCTGCTGCTTAAGCTCTTACATCCATCAAATGTATAAACTTCCCAGTACACTCTTATACTCAAAACTTCACCAAATATACACCACATAAAAACATAGTGCACAATTTAAATTGCATAGCTCTTAGGCTCTTAAAATGCATAAATCTTAAACACTGAATTTCCACAATATATTTGCCTTTCACCTGCAAATACACACAGCAACACATATGTCCTTTACTAATCTCTTTGAGAACATTTTCTAAGTCATTTACCATGGCTCTTTAGGTAGTTTCAGTAGACAACGTACGTTCATTTTCCAAAGGAATTTTAAGCTATTTTGATTAACATAAAACATGGAGGAAACACCATTTTTCTTTGAGTTTCCTTACCTTGAAGCAAAGGAGAACAATAATATGTAAAAAGATGAACTCAAGCTCCTTCCATGGAGATTCCTCCTGGCACCAAAATGGAGCTCTTGAAGATTTGAAAGGACTAAGTCGAAGAGCTTGATGAAACTAAGAGATCGGTGGTCTTAGTTTTCGATTTGGATAAGTGAGCTAGAGAGTTACATGGGATTTGAAGATGGCATATGGTGCTGGTGCTGGTCTATCGTGAAAGAGAGCAGGGAAGGGAGAAGAGATACGTGAGATTGAGAGAAATGAAGAGAATGAGAAGAGTTCACTGATTGCTCTTGCCTTTAGTTGCTTTTTAAGATATTTCCTACGTAAAGCAAATAGTGCTCTTTTAATTACTCACTTATTTACTCATTTGTTGTTCAATCAGCTAGCAAGGTGACGACTCACCACATGCAAACCGGCCCCCATTAAACATAAGGGGTTATTTAGTCTTTATTGCTCAATTAAATTACATATGTTAACATATTACAAACTAGCTTACTTTAGTTACTATTCATAATAACAAGGCACTTTGAAGCGAAATTCTTGATTTCCCATTGATTTAAACTTCCAAATGTGATACTAAGTAGTACACATATTAATTAAAGAGTATTGATGGACATTTAGCCATTCAAAACTCATTTACACGACAGTTACTCAAAAACGTGCTTTAAGACTCCTTAAAGCACATTTTGCGTTTTAACTTGTTTTCAAGCTCGGTTTTCTTTGGTAATTGATTTAATATATCATTAATATATATATATATAAGGTCTTGGTAAGTTTATTAAGTCTTAACCAAGGTTATTCCAAGCTTAGAGCATATTTCGCCTTTATTGCTTTTTAGGCAATTAACTGTATTTACTATTTATTAAATTGTTTACTAATGTTACTAAGGCTCTTTTTAGTCTTAATAATTTATTATTTAATTTTTAAACAACTTATTAAGGTTTGGGGTATTTCAATCTACCCCCCTTAAAAGAACTTCGTCCCCGAAGTTCACACTTTCCACATATCTTGGGTTAGAATACGGGAATTACTTGTATAATAAAACACTTCCATAACCAAACATACTTTACATCACAGTCCCGGACTTGACGGTCCGAGTAACATATCCACATCCATACATCACATAACATACTTACATAGTAACCTCGGACTTGCTGGTCCGGGTACCTTAACAACATTTGCACATACATAACAACCCTTAGACTCTCTTGTCTGGGCAACATAACAATATTTAGACCCAGGTCCTGATAACATAACATCCTTTAGACACATAGGTCTAGGTAGCACAACATCATTTAGACTCATAGGTCTTGATAACATAACACTTCGGACTTAACCACGTTAGGACTCAAGGTCCAAATAAAATTTTTTTTTTTACACATTACACACAACACGTTTTAGCACGTATAGCAGTTAAAAATTTCTTTTACATTCACTGTGCTCCCGCAGAACCCGGTCGCGATGGACACATATTGCCCCCGTTCCTTTGGGAGATCAAAACAATCACTTAAATTTAAAATTTCTTATGAGATTAAGTAAGAGAACTTATTTATGTTAGGTATCTATCGACGTTTTATAATACCGGTTCAAAACCCTTTTGAAAACACATACAACTCCAAGTCCAACTTATGCTCTTTATTCGCTTTTTTTTTCTAGCGTGGTTATTTGTGACCACTTGTAGGGAGCTTCAAGAATCATCCAACCCTGATGTGATCAGCATCAATGTTGAACTATCCTTCCACCCCAATTTGTGTTCGGCTTCCCTTGATCGCATGCAAATCAAGTTCCACCTCCCACTTCATTTTCAAACATCAACTAATACACTCATTTGACATTTTCTATCTTTTAATCCTTCTAGTCATAAACATACATCTCCAAGGATAGAACTCTGTCTATCAGTCATCACCATTCACTTTAATCCAGTTACCTAGGGAATCCTATTCTCACTAGGTTCTATGTCGGTTTCATACCCTTTCATAGATCACTATATTGTACATATACATATATTTTATCAAAATACAACACACAGTTTAACATTTAGTATCATATGAACATATACTGTCGGGGTCATAGTTCCCCCGGGAGTTTCTTTACTCCCACACTTGTACTCTCACACACAACTGTTGCCAAAATGAACACATTCATCACAATGGTACACATTCATCACAATGGTATTCGCATCTTCTGTGCGTAATTACCACAATTAAACCATGAATGAATGTGTATGTTTATGTAACACACACACCTCATCAAAACAAATTATTTTGTGCTATGCACACCATAGTTCACATACACTTGTACGGTAATAGACACTAAGTGGTTTTGCGCTCTACCCCCCTTAAAAGGGATTACGCCCACGTAATCAATCACTTACTCACTGTGCTCTAACATTCCACCGTCGTGAAGTGTTTAATCTCCACACGGTTTATTATACAATGTATTCTGGTTTGAGGATCTTAGCCATATTGGCGGTTTAGTCCCTAACCAAGAGTTCTCTTTAGAGTTCATTTAATTCATAACCAGTTTCGATTCTGGCCTGTGAAACTTCTATGCTTTAATAATTAGCCATTCATACATATTCACAACGCACATCTAACACTTGAATCGTTGGCTCACTAGTTTCTGCTGCGCGACTCTTCATAACTTTAGAGCTTAGTTTGCCCCATACATTATTCTTACTGTATTATACATCTCTGATTATCCTCTATCTTGGTAATAACGATTCCTCCACCGACGCGTGGTATTTCTTACCAAGGCGAAATCGGTGAGTTACAAACTTTCTATTCACTTCCATGATAATTTACTGTATTCCACATTGATTTACTTAATTCCTTTCAACGTTTGAGCTACTACCTATGTGTAGTACTCTGTCGGTTAATTCCAACACCTGTGGTATATTCCATACCATTGTTTAACATACTGTGTAACTATAGTCACTTATTGTGAATCAAGTATCCTTCCATTGATACGGCCTTGCATTTCCTATGCTTCGGTCTTTATCGTGTTATAATTCTCTTTATACTTCTACCACATTTGACATTTCCCGAATTTCTAGCTATCCCAATCGGTCATTACTGCACAAGGGCAATACCAAAACGCTCAGTCATACAGAGTGCAGAGGCGTAAACTCTTGACAGTAAATCTCTTATGCGATTGCAAGGGATTTACACTGTATCAGCTATTATATTAGCTTCCGCCATTACACTGTGTTTCGCCATTTATTTGGCTGATTACTGGGTACTCTATACTTCGGGTCTTTATGCTCCTTGAGCGTTGCTGATTACACATTTAGCATCACACACCTCTGGTGGTTGCTATTCGACTTTTGACCCTCGGTCTCCACAACTGGTACGAACACTAATTTCCGTATTATTCTTACTCACATCATTCCTGGGTAGTAACAATATGGTCAACCCTTAACATATTCTCTAGACATATTCCTACTCATTACTACCGTTCTGGCGGTTTCACAATACTAAGAGGTGTCCCCACTCTTTAGGTAGTGGTTCATTATCCGCTTTTATTACTTATATACATATAGCTTTCGTAGTCAACAAAATTCACTTATGACATTTTACTTGTGGCTTATAAGCCCTATTGCCTCGAGCTCTGCTCTTTGTAGGCTGTTCACATTCATTTACTTCTCCGAACAATATTACACAGTTTACAGGTTGTATTGGGCTCCATGACAAGGTCGTTATTCCTTTCATGGGATGTCCCTTCAAGGATGTCAGAGTTCCTCCTGACGCCTTATGATTAAACTGGGTGTTAGTTTCAACCCTTGCATTTCTGTCACGTTATTCCGTTCAACCCCTGTTCCAAACACCCTTTTCAGGATAGCTCCTGGGTGTTACTAGGTTATGCCATTACATCTGGCTTTCCATTATGAGTACATTTAATTAACTGCTTTTCCTTACGTTCTTGACTGGGTTAAATATTCTCTTTAGTGAGATTGATATCTCTAGTGATCATCTCGGGAGTCTCATCCCGGTCATTGCATATTAACATATCCATAATAGGCATCTGCCTCACCATCTGTAGGCCGGGTACTCTCCAGCTATTACATTCATCCCTCAGGATTCTTAAGACATGCACGATGTCTTTACTTACTAGTCAGTGCATTTCACACCTCCAGCTTCTTAAACATCTCTTCGAGATAACTCACTAATCCCCTAGTCCTCTTAATTTGACTGGGTTCCTTTACTTCAACCATTTTTGGTAATTCCTTACTTTGTCTGATTTCCTTACTTCGGTCCGTAGTATGGAGTCGACTACTTCCCGCGTTTCAGACTCCACTCGTATACATATGTGGGGTATCCTGCTGATACATTGCTACTTACCCGATTAGCCTATAAGAAGGTCAGCCAGGCCCACAAGCTCCTATCGGAGTGCGGTCGTCCCACAATTCAGTTGGTACACTCGTAGTGTCCGTCACACGCCTAGGTGAAGTATTCTGTTGTCAACTCCCTTATATTATCCTGTGATAATATGCATTCCGTGCTTCCCGAACTTAGTCAAGGGAAGGTTTACCCACTATTGTATTTTTATGGTCTCCATCCATTCCCTCGGGTTGCTACCCTTGGGTTTACTAGTTTCCGTCGGTTATTTAATAGTCACTGGGTGTAACTTACCTACCATGTGGCACTGAGGCGGGTGTAGGTCTTCTGGTTTGGCTTCAAGAAAGTTGTAAATTAAATGGGTTTGAAAGAAGATTTGGTTTGAAAAAGGTTTTGAAAATGAATCCGGGTTTGAAAGAAAAATTTTCGTGATTTCACAACGTTTCCTTGCTTTAACCCAGTCCAGCTTCTTGCTGACTGGTGTACTTCCATTACAGAGGTTATGCTGCTAAGCCCTTCCAAACTATGTTGATCTCACTTAACTTCACGGTACCTTACTAAGTACCTGTAGTTGTTTAAAGTTTCTCGTACAGCCTTGTCATAGCGGCACTTGCCATGGCAAATGCGCCATGCTAACTGGCTACTGGTCCAATAAACATTGGTTGCGGTATTGTTTCCGCTTACTCTGACATTAGTGGCCTTGTTGGCCCTTACTTGATCTCACAGTCTTAACAATAAATCCTCTAGGTTTTTTTTTTCCTCACTATTTTCACATGGTGACCATTAACTAGGGTGTTTCCCTTCTGGGAGACCCCTTTTACTTAGTATTACATCCTCCTCATACTACGTTGTAGTTCCTTATTCGGTCGGTATACCATTGGTGTATTAGTTACATTGTAGTCCCGTGGACACTTGTCTCGGGTCTCATTACCTCACTTTTTGCCTGTTGCACGCTTGGTGCGTTGCAAGCTGGTTTTTCTCGACTGCTCGGCATGTCGATCCAGGTTGGTGGAAATTCTATTCTCTTATGCGCAAGATTCTTCACTTTTCGCTACCTTATGCGGCAGACATTGTTAAAATGGGAACCGTCTTCGGGATTCACACCTTTCGGAATCTACCGTATGACAGGCTCTCCGTACTTATAAGGACATTTAAGTGCAGCCAGGTCGGGTCTTCCCGAGTAAGAGAGGACTTTCCTCTCTCTGGCGTTCTTTCCCAAGTTATAACCAGGGATTGTGGAGGGTGGGATGTATATGATAGGTTTCCAATATTCACTGGTCCTCCTAACTAGCGTATCTCTCACGCTATCACTCATCCCTTAACCCACATATACTGAAATCCTAACTCGGTACTTCCTAAGCTCGGTAATTCAGTCATCAGAGCGACACTTCGCTCTGATACCACTTTTTATAACACCCCAACATACAACAACATACTTAACATTAAACTGCAGCGGAAAATACACATCATCACATAACTTAACTCATCGGTGTTACACGCCGTTAACCACCCACGTGGCTAACAAGGCTAACATTTACACAACTGTATCGGTCTGATGGACTAGATCCCCAAGCAACTATACAATACCGTCCCCTTTATCAACACCAACATTCATTATACAAATACCTTCCAACTGTACCGAGCATTTACAACTAATGCCGAGAACAAATTCGGTCTTACTACACCTACAGGTTACAAGTGGTTACACCAATTACCCGTACGCAACAACTACCCCGTCCTACTCTCGAACGGCTGCAGCTCCTTGTACCTGAAATAGAAAAAGGAAAGAAAGGGTGGCCCCCCAGGGGCTCAGCACCTTTGCTGGTATGGTAATCCCACAGCCCACATGCTACCGGGCCACGCACAACTATTTGTCGTCTTAGCATGCAGTTGATTACATTTAAACCAAGCATGTAAAACATAAACTCACAACACGATACATTTCACCCCAATGGGCTTAACATATACAACTCATTTATGCTTAACCAACCACTCTTTGAGTTCTTCAACCCTATAGTATTTCTCCTCTAACGGAGCTATTACCTTAACAGACGACATTTACCCACTATCGGGTTTCCACAAACGTCCCTTTTACATACAAGGAATCATATCCATGAACCTCATATTTCACTTCTAAGCGACATATAACATCACATCACAATAACCTTGCAACATACAAATAACACATACATAACGGGTACGGATCTCTTAGGAACCGGCCCAAACATAGTTAATACACTGGTGAGCCTAGAGAATGATATCACCCCATGTTAAGCTCGTTATAACCAAACTCATTACCGCCCTCATAGTCGGACGAGTAACTTACCTAAAGATGGATCGGATTTAGTGACCCGAACTCACCACACAAACACATGTTCCCCCTAAACCGATCGTAAGTCAGAATAGCTAAGCTTTGGGATAAGCTAATGGGAGATCATAACCCGTGAGGGAAACAACCATAACAGAGAGAAGGGTAAAGCTAAAAAGGATACCCACTCCCAAACAACGCGCGACCGGCCAAACCGGATTCCTCACTACTGTTAGTACATACTTCCTTTTAGTTATTAGTTAGAACCCCACTACGGAGTCTATCGTACCTACACAACATACAGTATTACTTTTGAGTTAAGCATACAAGGGAGATCCCTACATTCACATATACATATCACACAATTAACACACACATAGCCGTGGTTAGTACATCCCATGGTTCGGGTCGTTCACTCCGAATACCAAACTCTCATGTGATCCTAGACTCAGTCAACTAAGGTTAACACTTCCGAGGTTAAATGGTATCGAAGTTGTACACGCCACATATATGAACTACTGTAAACTCATTACATGTTTTATCTTACAACGTGGCAAACATACAGAAAAACACATTGGCATACAAGCCGGTGTAATCCGTTAGGACACAGGTTGCAAGAAAACCATACCTGTCACCGGAGTCCACTTTATCATGTCCATTTATGTTCCTCGGGCAATTCTCGAACAACTGACAACATCACATGTACTTTTATTAACATCGGGGTAACATGTTTGTTTAAAGTCTAATGCTCATAACTTACCCTCGTTAACTCGCTAAATAACTTGCCATTTTTAACTTGTTTTACTTTCACATTTTATTACAACTTTCCACCCACTTGGTTGTCTTTATATCACAGCTAACATGTCCTTATAACACTCCTAACATGACCTACATAACTCTATAACATCACCTCTAACTTATCCCCATCTTTAGTCATCGTTTAATAACCTAGAAACCAAGTTTTATAGTGGTCCGGGACTTGGTCCCTAACTTAGGTCCCGGACCTACACTTAACAACTCTCTCGGTCTCTTTTAATGGGGTGGTCCGGGACTTCATACAGGTCCTAAGTCCCGGACCATTCTAAGCAAAATCTCTCGGGCAATTTTAAGGGGTTGGTCCGGGTCCTTGTACAAGACCCAAGTCCCGGACCCAAATCTGTGTATAACTCTCGGCCTTATTTGCACTCATGGTCCGGGACATGACCCATGACCTAGGTCCCGGACCCAACCTACAGAATCGACGTACTGCAATTTCTCTTGTCCTGCTGCTTAAGCTCTTTACATCCATCAAATGTATAAACTTCCCAGTACACTCTTATACTCAAAACTTCACCAAATATACACCACATAACAACATAGTGCACAATTTAAATTGCATAGCTCTTAGGCTCTTAAAATGCATAAATCTTAAACACTGAATTTCCACAATATATTTGCCTTTCACCTGCAAATACACACAGCAACACATATGTCCTTTACTAATCTCTTTGAGAACATTTTCTAAGTCATTTACCATGGCTCTTTAGGTAGTTTCAGTAGACAACGTACGTTCATTTTCCAAAGGAATTTTAAGCTATTTTGATTAACATAAAACATGGAGGAAACACCATTTTTCTTTGAGTTTCCTTACCTTGAAGCAAAGGAGAACAATAATATGTAAAAAGATGAACTCAAGCTCCTTCCATGGAGATTCCTCCTGGCACCAAAATGGAGCTCTTGAAGATTTGAAAGGACTAAGTCGAAGAGCTTGATGAAACTAAGAGATCGGTGGTCTTAGTTTTCAATTTGGATAAGTGAGCTAGGAGTTACATGGATTTGAAGATGGCATATGGTGCTGGTGCTGGTCGATCGTGAAAGAGAGCAGGGAAGGGAGAAGAGATACGTGAGATTGAGAGAAATGAAGAGAATGAGAAGAGTTCACTGATTGCTCTTGCCTTTAGTTGCTTTTTAAGATATTTCCTACGTAAAGCAAATAGTGCTCTTTTAATTACTCACTTATTTACTTATTTGTTGTTCAATCAGCTAGCAAGGTGACGACTCACCACATGCAAACCGGCCCCCATTAAACATAAGGGGTTATTTAGTCTTTATTGCTCAATTAAATTACATATGTTAACATATATTACAAACTAGCTTACTTTAGTTACTATTCATAATAACAAGGCACTTTGAAGCGAAATTCTTGATTTCCCATTGATTTAAACTTCCAAATGTGATACTAAGTAGTACACATATTAATTAAAGAGTATTGATGGACATTTAGCCATTCAAAACTCATTTACACGACAGTTACTCAAAAACGTGCTTTAAGACTCCTTAAAGCACATTTTGCGTTTTAACTTGTTTTCAAGCTCGGTTTTCTTTGGTAATTGATTTAATATATTCATTAATATATATATATATATAATATATAATATATATATATATAGGTCTTGGTAAGTTTATTAAGTCTTAACCAAGGTTATTCCAAGCTTAGAGCATATTTCGCCCTTTATTGCCTTTTAGGCAATTAACTGTATTTACTATTTATTAAATTGTTTACTAATGTTACTAAGACTCTTTTTATTCTTAATAATTTATTATTTAATGTTTAAACAACTAATTAAGGTTTGGGGTATTTCAATGGTAAATACCAAAAGTATATGGGTTAATAAGGATATTTATAACCCTTTGGTGGAATTTGGTGATTTTTAGAATTATTAAGAGAATTTATTAAGATATGTGTATGAAATATGGTTTTAATGATATGGAAGAACTATATGTTATAAATAGGGCCAAATGGCAATTATAGAATAGCACAAGGGCTGTTCGGAATTTACAAAAAATAACCATAGGTTATACTCTTTTATAAGTTAGAAATGTTATATTAAATGGTATATATAACATGGTAAAAAGAAAGGGGTGATTTTGTAAATAAAGGAAACTATGGTTTATGGAAAAGAATAAGATTTTCTTATGGTGCCTAAGAGGCAATTGTAACACCCCATCCAAAGCATATCGTGGTTATCGCAAACTGAACACTTAATCGAATGCGTCGCAGCGGAAATAAACAACACCTGGACCTTGCCACGGTCTGATCGTTAGAATATACCGGCTTAATTGCTTACAATACTTATCCAAAAATACTTATCCAGCTCAAACATCAACATTCACAATACCACAACCAACCGAGTACTAGTATCTTAAACATAATCTCAACTTACATCAGTTTAATATAAACAGTCGGGTGCACAGGCGCAACCCGAACTCAAAATAAATGTCCCACCCTAAGACTAACCGCTCCTACTCTCGTAGTGCGTCCTCATGGGCCTCTTACCTGCAAGTGTAAAAATAGCCCCCGAGGGGGTCAGCACGAATGCTGGTACACCCTCTCATGGCCCCCAAGCTAACGGGGCTACGACGACTAATTGTGGATAGCATGGAAATTGATTACATACACAAGCATAATATGAAGTGCAATAACAATAACCACAGATGAACATATATAGTTCACAACCAATGAACGACTCAAGCATTCCCTTAACAAGTGGGTTAGTAACCCCCACCTTAGTCCTCATTTCCTTAATCTCAGTTCCTTACCTTACCTTAATCTTAATCTCAATCTTAATCTTAACCTCAGTATACAAACCTTTCCTGGAAGGGATTGGTTGTAGCTTAATTCGAACCTGGGATTTAGGTGATCCCACCGCACCATCTTAATGCCACCTACTCTGGACGGGAGTCCAGCGTAGCTGAGCCGGCAACCGGCCCTAGGCTACAAGTCCGAAGACAAGTCCTTAAGCGGAGGGCGGATCTGATTCAGATACCGTCCCCCTTTTTCCTTAGCATGCATGACCGGAGATCGGTCCCGGGTTTCCTCACTCAAGTTCCAGTCAGTATAAATCTTAATCATCATATGCTAGCTAAGCCTTAACGGGCATTAACCAACAACCACCAAACTCAACTCGTAATCTTAACTCAGTAAGTACTAAACTTGGTTAGTAACCATCTCAAGCCTCGCGGGTTAGTGTAAAGATAACACAACACAACGAGAATAAATATAACCGGTTGCATGCTTTATCTTGTTTTAGTCATAGCAAATAAACAGATAGCACACAAGCCGAGGGCACCTCGTTAGCAAGCAGGTCACAAGAAGGATTGTACCGTTCACCGTCGATCGTTGTTTGATTAATCTTCTTCGGGGTCCCAATTCACAAACCTAAAACATTCATTCATTCTTAGGTCATTAGTTATTTGCACCTTTCTTAACTCACTTAGTCTCTAAAGATTCCCATTTAATACCCTCTTAAGTCTTTGCCACTTAGCTTACAATCTTAACTTTAAACATTAAAACTTATACTTAATCTTAACTTAATTCCTTAAGTTCTTAGGGTCCTAATCATTACCACCCTACCAAAGGTATACCTTATTACCTATTACCATTCTTAGAATTCAAAATTTCTTTTTTTTTAAGTGTTAAGGGCCGTCCGACCCACCGTCCGACCCACCCTCTGGGTCGGACCATTCCAGTAACTTTCGGGTTTGGAAAACCCTACATGTCCGACCCATGTCCGACCCAACCAACTGGGTCGGACCATTCCAGAAACTTTCCGTCTTCTAAAACCTCTCATGTCCGACCCACGTTCGACCCAACCTTCTGGGTCGGACCATTCCAGAAACTTATTTGCCCTTTGAAGATCACCCGTCCGACCCAAGACCTCTGGGTCGGACCATTCCAGAACCTTTCCCTGGCGTTAAACAGAGGCCGTCCGACCCAAACCTGGGTCGGACCCCTGGGTCGGACGCCACTAAATCATGCCCAAACTTTGTCAAATCTTCACAAAACCTTTACTCAAGTCTCCCAATGTGTTCTAACATCATTTAGACTCCTAAACCCACCTTAGAGCATCCTCCAAACATATCAAATCATTCACCAAGTTTCACCTTAATCATTATACATTTTCCCTTGTAATAATGCCAACACTTGTAATGCTTTCCTCTAGGTTTCTAGGTGGTGGTTCATACCTAATGTAACCACTATGCCAAATGTTTTCCTCACCACTATAACATCATCTCCCAAGCATCTTTCACTATCTAAAACTCTCTTAAGCATTTACTTAATGTTCCTTCACAACTTAAACTTCCTTCCTAGTTGTTTACCAACATTTGCCTAAGTCCTAAATACTCAAATACATTCTCTTGATTCCTAAATCCTCCATGGTGATACCTAAGTCATTATAAGTCATTAGAACACCTTAACTTCACCCTTTTTCATCAAGACAACCTATAGAACATCCTAGTACTTCCTTAGTCATTAAATTCCCTTAGAATATCTTAAACACCTAAGCTCTCCTTTAAATTTTGCCGTGGGTTCTCTAGTATATAGCACCTCCTAACACATGGTTTTTCTCCATCAAACATCCAACATCACCCAAATTCTCACCACAACACTTATCACACAATTTTCACTAAAACTTCACCACATCATCATATATTGCTTAAACTTAAAATGCTTGGCACTTAGGCCCTTAATTGACAATAATCTTAACCACTGAATTTTCACATATATATGCCTTCAACCTGCGAATACACTCAACAAGGCTCCCGTTGAAATAAAATGCTTCTTGTACTTCACCTTTGTATTCTTAAGCTATCTCTTTTTCTCATTTGCTCCTTAGTCACAAGTTCACAAGTATAGTCATTGTTTCTCCTAGGTTTTATAATACCTTCCCAATAAAACTCTACACTAAACTCATCATATACCTAAATCCAATTCCTTAAACAACAAAACATCTTAAGGTAAGTATTTTACCTTGTTCTCTCACAAGCTTCACAAGCTTTTCTCCTTAGACTTCTCTTACCAAATCTCGGTCACCAATATAGTTCTCCTTGCCAATGTTCTAAACAATGTCCAATAACTCTAATGAGCACTAAACAACACACTTACCTTAAGGAATAAACCTAGGTTAAAATGTGTTTTAAGGTTTTGAATTGATTGTTTTACCTTAGTTCCTCAAGACAAGCTTGGATATGAAGCAAGAAGGACCCTCTCTCCTTTGAAGAGTAGAAACAAGCTAGAACAAGGCATAAACATGGAGTTCCATGAGTATATATTTCGGACATGTGAAGAAAATGGTGGAAACCTAGATTTTCTTACACTTTCTTTACCTTAAGAGAATGGAGATGCCAATGGAGTCTCCAAACTTGAATTTCCTCCTCTAATGGTGGTTTGACTTGGCACCAAAATGAAGCTCTTGAAGTTTTGAAAAGATAGAAAGAAGGAGCTTGAGCTAACTAAGAAGAATATGTATTTTGTTTTGGATTTGGAGCTAAAATGAGTAAGATGTGGCCAAGGGAAGATGGAGCTTTCATGGAGGTTGAGCTCTACGTGAATGGATAAGGGAGAGAGCAGTTCAACCGTGGGAAAACAAAGAAGAATGAAGAAGTGAGGAGAGAGAACTAATAAAGTGATATTTATGTAAAAGGTGAATAGTGTTTTTACTTTATAACTCTCATTTGCTCTCTTATTTGCTTAATGACTCATGTAGGTGATGACTCACCTTCTAAGAAACCGGCCCCCATTTAGTAATGAGGGTACTTAAGTCTTTGTTGACCAAATGTCTCACTTATATAGACTTATGTTATAAACTAGCTTAATTAATTCACTATTCACCAAAACAAGGCACATTGTTGTGAAATTTTTGATTTCCCATTGATATAGACTTCCAAATGTGATACTATATAGTACACATGTTAATAAAAGAGTAATGATGGACATTTAGCCATTCAAAACTCATTTACAAGACAATTTTTCAAAAACGTGCTTTAAGACTCCTTAAAGCACATTTTGTGTTTTAACTTGTTTTCAAGCTTGGTTTTCTTTGGTAATTGATTTAAAATGACCATTAGGATATTACTAAGGTCTTAGGACAATATTTGGGTACTCTCCCATGTCTCTCCAAGCTTAGAGCATGTTTTTTGCTTAAACTGCTCTTTTGGTGTTTCCTTATATTTTCTTTGATTAGAAATGTTTCTTAATGTTTCTAAGGCATTATTTAGCCTCCTTATATCTTAGTTTATCATTTAAACACCATATCTAAATTTGGGGTATTTCAATCTACCCCCCTTAAAAGAACTTTGTCCTCAAAGTTCACACATGTGTTTAACCATTCACGGTACACATTTCTCTTAATCTTAATACCACATCTTATATTCACATTCATACATCTCAAGACTCAAAGGTCAATCTCAAATACAATACATAAGTATTATACATAACTCAAACTTACACCGAAGTGTAGCAACTTACACGAATTCACATCTTAAACAACCAAACAAACGACAAACATGATCGTTTCCTAACTCTAAAGCGAGGAAGCTCTACCCCCCTTAAAAAGGGGTACGCCCTGTACCCTATACAGACGATCTAGTCAGTAAATAAAGAAGGGTACTTCGCCCTCATCTTATCCTCTAATTCCCACGTGGCCTCTTCGACATCCTGGTTAGACCAGAGAACCTTCACCAGTCGCACTGACTTGTGGCGAGTGTCCCTAGTCTTGCTGTCCAAGATTCTCTGAGGAGTCTCCACGGATCTCATATTTGGTTCTAAAGTCAACCTCTCAGGTTCTAACACATGGGAGGGGTGGTGCATGTATTTCTTTAGCTGTGAAACATGAAAAACATCATGCACTTTACCCAGCTCAGCAGGTAAATTCAACCTGTAAGCAACCGGGCCCACCCGCTCCGTAATCTCATAAGGACCAACAAATTTCGGGCTTAACTTGCCCTTCTGCCCAAACCTGAATACACCCTTCATCGGTGATACTCGCAGAAATACCTGGTCGCCCACTGCGAACTCCAGGTCCCGTCGTCGAACATCAGCATACGACTTCTGCCTATCTTGAGCAGCTTTCATGTTCTCCCTGATTTGCTGAACTTCAGCCTTAACTTGTTATAAGTACTCTGGTCCTATAATGACCGTCTCACTCGACTCATCCCAGCAGAGCGGTGTACGACATGGTCTACCGTACAACGCTTGAAAAGGTGCCATCTTGATCGAAGCGTGATAGCTGTTGTTGTATGAAAACTCGATCAGATGCAATCTGTCAATCCAACTGCCCTGGAAGTCTAAGGCACATGCTCTCAGCATGTCCTCGAGTGTCTGAATAGTACGCTCAGTCTGACCATCTGTCTGAGGATGGAACGCGGTACTCAGCTTGAGTTCTGTACCCAACGCTTCTCTGGTAGCTCTCCAGTACCTCGAAAGGAATCTGGTATCTCTATCTGACACTATGGTCTTTGGTATGCCGTGATGTCTCATGATTTCTTTCTCAAACAACTCAGCTAATTTGGTCACCTTCCAAGTATCCTTCATCGGTATGAATCGGGCTACTTTGGTAAGGCGATCCACCACCACCCATATCATGTTGAGACCTCCCCTAGCAGGTGGAAGTCCAACTACGAAGTCCATGGAGATATCATGGAACTTCCACTCCGGAACTGGCATCGACTGTACCATTCCGCCCGGTCGTCGGTGCTCGAATTTCACCTTCTGGCATGTGAGACACCTCAAGACGAACTCGGTAACATCTGTCTTCATCCCCGACCACCAGAAGTATCTCTTCATGTCTTTATACATTTTAGAGGCTCCCGGATGGATGGAAACTGAAGAACAGTGTGATTCTCTAAGTATACGGTCTTTCAGATCCGTGTTGCCTCGTGGTATGCATAATCGGCCCTTAAGTCTGATTAGATCATCATCATGAAGTCTGAAGTCGTATTTCTGACTCTCAAAGGTACCATCTATCAGCTTCTGTCTGACCTCTCTCATATACTCATCTGTCCTCTGAGCCTCTCGCACCTCATCAACCAAGCTGGAGAAAGAAACTAGCGAATGGAGTGAGTGTGCTCGACGGCTCAGGGCATCTGCTACAACATTGGCCTTCCCTTCTTTGTATTGGAGGTCAATGTCATAGTCTTTCAGAAACTCTAACCATCTCCTCTGTCGAAGATTTAACTCCTTCTGAGTGAATATGTATTTCAAACTCTTGTGATCGGTGTAGATTGTGACACTAACCCCATATAAGTAGTGGCGCCATATCTTCAAAGCGAAGACTACAACTCCCAGCTCTAAATCATGTGTGGGGTAGTTCTCCTCATGTTTCTTCAACTGGCGTGAGGCATATGCCACCACCTTGCCATGTTGCATGAGCACGCAACCCAGCCCTCTGCTGGATGCATCACAATAAACCTCAAAGCCCTCTGTACCATCTGGAATGGTCAGTACCGGTGCAGTGGTCAGTGAGTCCTTCAGGCACTGAAATGATCTCTCACAGTCAACTGTCCACAGAAACGGTGCGTCTTTCTTCATCAGACTGGTCATCGGCTTCGCGACCTTGCTGAAATCTCTAACAAACCTCCTGTAGTAACCTGCCAGACCGAGAAAGCTCCGGATGTCGGTAACAGTCTTCGGCCTTGGCCAGGTACGTACGGCATCAATCTTTGCTGGATCCACTGCGATCCCAGCATCTGAGATGACATGACCTAGGAAAGAGACCTGGTCATGCCAAAACTCACACTTGGAGAACTTAGCATATAGCGGGTTCTCCCTCAATATTTCCAACACCCTACTCAGATGTTCCTCATGCTCAACCTTAGACTTTGAATATATCAGAATGTCATCAATAAAAACCACAACCGACTTGTCCAGCTGATCCCGGAACAAGCGGTTCATCAGATCCATAAACTTCGCCGGTGCGTTCGACAAACCGAACGGCATCACTGTAAACTCATAGTGGCCGTATCGTGTCCGGAATGCCGTCTTCTCAATATCTCCCTCCTTAATGGCTATCTGATGATACCCCGATCTGAGATCAATCTTGGAAAACACAGATGCTCCCTTCAACTGATCGAACAGATCGTCAATGCGGGGTAGTGGGTACTTATTTTTCACTGTCACTGCATTCAGCTCTCTGTAGTCGATGCAGAGGCGGAGACTACCATCCTTCTTCTTCACGAAGAGGACTGGCGCTCCCCATGGTGACACACTTGGTCTATAATCCCTTAATCCAACAAATCTTTCAATTGTTCTTTTAACTCAGTCATTTCTACTGGAGCCATACGGTATGGTGCTTTGGCTATCGGTCCGGTACCAGGTAGCAGCTCGATGGTGAACTCTACCTCCCGAGTGGGTGGCATGCCGGGCAGTTCCCGTGGAAATAAGTCGGGGAACTCCGACACTACCGGTAAGTCGGGGTCGAACTCAGGGTCTCTCTCTATGTCCTGTACATAGCAGAGGTATACTTCTTCCTTTCTCCTTAATTCTCTATGCATTGCCATGGCGGTGATGATCTTAGTCGAAGGCTCTCTGGGCCTCTGGCGGTATGATATTGTTACCCCAGACGGACTCCTGAGCAGCAATCTGTGCTCGGCGCAGAGGATACGTCCCTTGTGCCGCTCCAACCAGTTCATCCCAAAGATAACATCAAATCCTAGCTTACTGAACTCGATGAAACTGACTGGGAAGTCTTCCCCCTTAATTCTGATGGTGGCTCCTCGGTAGTAACGAGTGCAACGAACCTTCTCCTTAGACGGGAGCGTAACCGTGAAGTCGGGTAGCTCCTCAGCGTCTAGCCCCAACCTGCTCGCAAATGATGCAGAGACAAAGGTATGCGAGGCCCCTGAGTCGAAGAGAACTGATGCCTCAATCCCATTGATCGGAAAGGTGCCGGTGAGGATAGTACCGCTGGCGTCGGCCTGTGCCTCTGTAAGTATGCTTAGTGCACCTTCCGTACCGAGTCCATAACCTAATTGTGTTCACAAGCTCCATGAGTATTGATGGTATAACGAGAGTCGTAATCAATTTATATGAACAACACTGTTATTTTATTCATGACCATCCTGTTTACAACATGTGCTTCAATCTTACATCTCATTTCTCATCTCATTCTAACATTACATGGATAATATTGTCTAAAGGTTAGGTTTAATCTTCCTGGTCTCATATGCGTCGCGTTGATTACTGCTGACGGTGCTGTATTCAGCTTGATTCTCTTAATCCCATGGTATAACATCCTTGATTCTCCTCCCAAAATTAATACATCACCTGACTTAAGTACTATCTTATCTGCACGGTCCGCACGCTTCTGCTCGCCGTATAAAAACTCCGCATCATCTCCAATGGACCAAGACACTACGGGTATCCCTCTTTCGAGAGACTCCGTTGTCTCGTCCTTATCCTGGTGTAGTCCCAGTTTCCCATCTTTCTCGTAGAAGTTTACAATACAAATGTCTGCTTGTATGTCTGGAATCGGTTCAGCCTCCAACTGCTGAGCGATTTCCACGACTTGTGTAATAACTGGACGGAACTCTTCGGGTATTCCCGGTGGTGAGACTCCATCTTGCTCCCTCGTGGTTTGGTAATTCCTGGCATACGGATTCCAATCCTTGCCCAAGCTCATCATCTTTAATTTCGTCCTTGCTCCCCCTGGGTACTCCGGTGTGTAAAAACCTCCCGGTCCCATTCCTAGTTGATTGCATCTCCTGATGATGGCTATTTGTGCTTCGGGTGTCAGGTATCCCCTTAATAAAATCATACCTGGGCGGATAACCTGACATTGTTCGGTTGGAAAGTGTATGGTTTAGATGTCGGTGTGCTCCGGGCTAGATGTAGATGGTATAGGGTAGCAGATGTTGAATCTTCCTAAAGTGGTAGTCGGTTATGTCTTACTTAAGTTCTAATCTCATCTTATTTTTACTTAACTCATTTATTCACCAAACATGCATGATAATGCGGTAAGCAGGTAGTTTTACTACTAAATGGTTATAGTGGTACCTGGCCTCGATGAGGGCTCAGGCTCATCGTCCCGGTCCACCATGTGTAGAGTGGGCCCCGTCTTCTGGGTCACCCGTGGGTTCTTGTCCGCCGGCTGCTGCACCTTCCTCTGACCGTCAGGTCCAGCTCCCTGATCGGTCTTGCCCCTGGTATCGGGCCTATAGGCTCTGCTAGCAGGGTTCCGGTAACACTCATATGCTCAATGCCCGTAGACTCCACAGAAGTTGCACTCCACCTTATTCCCCTTACGAGCGAGCCCGGGTGGTCCTTGTGACACCATCTACAGATGAAGCGTCGCTGGTAGCCACCACCGGCTCCCCTCTCAGTCTCAGATCCTGATAATTCATATTGTCAATTCTCATATCTCAAACGGTTACTAATTTATTTCTTAACTCATTCAGTATCAATTTCCTCACCCTTTGGCGCCTTAGAGCGCAGGGGTGTAGCTGCAATAGCATATGTCAGCTTCAATGGCTCTTCCGAAGCCTTCTCCTTTTCCTCCTTCCCCTTCGGGTTCTGATTTTTCTGGGCCTGAGGCTGGTACTTTTGTTTCTTGTACCCTCCTTGCCCTTGACTCTCTGAGCTTTTCCCAGCACTCTTCCTCTTAGCATTCTCCTCGTCCCTCAGCTGGACGGTAATCTCAACCTTAGCAGCGGCATGATAGCACTCCTGCTTTTCCATAATATTAATCACACTTATTTCTCATAATCTAAATCTTATTCACCACTTACTCAAATCTCAATCATTCTTATTACCTGCAAGGTAGTGTAACTCGTCGGCCCCATGCCGTAGCGGAGTCGATGGCTAAGCCCGCCATAGAAGCGGTCCACCAAGATCTGGTCAAAATACCCTAGACCTGGCAGAAGACGGAGCAAGGCAGTGAACTCTGAGTAATACTCGTCCACTGTCATCTTGTCCGACTGCTTAAGCGCATCTAACTGTAAGCGCTTCTTCGTCTGGACATGGGCGGGGTAGTACTTTGCTCGCAGCAAGGCGGTGTACTGCTCCCAGCCGAACTCTGGATTGGCCACATGCTCGGCCCTCACCAGCTTCCACCAATCGCCTGCCGCCCCCTTCAGATAGAAAGCAGCTAGGCGCACCTTGATCCCAGCAGGGACATCAAGGGTCTCGAAGGCGGTCTCCAGCTCGGAGATGTACGCCTCAAGCTTGGCGGGATCGCGTCTCCCCCTTAAAATGCGCGGGTCGAAGGTCTACAAGACTCTTCACCCAATTTGGTTCCCTAGGTTGTGGCGGTGGAGGTGGTGCACCCACACCAGGCTGATAGCCCATATGCCCTAAAGCGGCAGCTACGATCTCTGCGATCGTCTGCCCTCCAGGTATCCCTGAAGTATCCTCACCCCGGCCGCGACCTCGGCCTCCTCTAGGGCGTCCTGCCATCTGAACAAGCATATCTCATATTAGTTTGTATTCACCACTGTCTCGGTTAGCAAATTTATAACGTCCGTAGACGATAAAGACGATCCACACTTATTAGTGGTCATCTGACTCTACTCACTCTAACTTCTCACACCCTTAACCCAACACTTATTCCTTAACTTATATCCTAACTCGGTGGTTACTTATGTCCGGTATTTCTTGATCAGAGCGTAACTACGCTCTGATACCACTTTTTGTAACACCCCATCCAAAGCCTATCGTGGTTATCGTAAACTGAACACTTAATCGAATGCGTCGCAGCGGAAATAAACAACACCTGGACCTTGCCACGGTCTGATCATTAGAATATACCGGCTTAATTGCTTACAATACTTATCCAAAAATACTTATCCAGCTCAAACATCAACATTCACAATACCACAACCAACCGAGTACTAGTATCTTAAACATAATCTCAACTTACATCAGTTTAATATAAACAGTCGGGTGCACAGGCGCAACCCGAACTCAAAATAAATGTCCCACCCTAAGATTAACCGCTCCTACTCTCGTAGTGCGTCCTCATGGGCCTCTTACCTGCAAGTGTAAAAATAGCCCCCGAGGGGGTCAGCACGAATGCTGGTACACCCTCTCATGGCCCCCAAGCTAACGGGGCTACGACGACTAATTGTCGATAGCATGGAAATTGATTACATACACAAGCATAATATGAAGTGCAATAACAATAACCACAGATGAACATATATAGTTCACAACCAATGAACGACTCAAGCGTTCCCTTAACAAGTGGGTTAGTAACCCCCTCCTTAGTCCTCATTTCCTTAATCTCAGTTCCTTACCTTACCTTAATCTTAATCTCAATCTTAATCTTAACCTCAGTATACAAACCTTTCCTGGAAGGGATTGGTTGTAGCTTAATTCGAACCTGGGATTTAGGTGATCCCACCGCACCATCTTAATGCCACCTACTCTGGACGGGAGTCCAGCGTAGCTGAGCCGGCAACCGGCCCTAGGCTACAAGTCCGAAGACAAGTCCTTAAGCGGAGGGCGGATCTGATTCAGATACCGTCCCCCTTTTTCCTTAGCATGCATGACCGGAGATCGGTCCCGGGTTTCCTCACTCAAGTTCCAGTCAGTATAAATCTTAATCATCATATGCTAGCTAAGCCTTAACGGGCATTAACCAACAACCACCAAACTCAACTCGTAATCTTAACTCAGTAAGTACTAAACTTGGTTAGTAACCATCTCAAGCCTCGCGGGTTAGTGTAAAGATAACACAACACAACGAGAATAAATATAACCGGTTGCATGCTTTATCTTGTTTTAGTCATAGCAAATAAACAGATAGCACACAAGCCGAGGGACACCTCGTTAGCAAGCAGGTCACAAGAAGGATTGTACCGTTCACCGTCGATCGTTGTTTGATTAATCTTCTTCGGGGTCCCAATTCACAAACCTAAAACATTCATTCATTCTTAGGTCATTAGTTATTTGCACCTTTCTTAACTCACTTAGTCTCTAAAGATTCCCATTTAATACCCTCTTAAGTCTTTGCCACTTAGCTTACAATCTTAACTTTAAACATTAAAACTTATACTTAATCTTAACTTAATTCCTTAAGTTCTTAGGGTCCTAATCATTACCACCCTACCAAAGGTATACCTTATTACCTATTACCATTCTTAGAATTCAAAATTTCTTTTTTTTTTTTAAGTGTTAAGGGCTGTCCGACCCACCGTCCGACCCACCCTCTGGGTCGGACCATTCCAGTAACTTTCGGGTTGGGAAAACCCTACATGTCCGACCCATGTCCGACCCAACCAACTGGGTCGGACCATTCCAGAAACTTTCCGTCTTCTAAAACCTCTCATGTCCGACCCACGTCCGACCCAACCTTCTGGGTCGGACCATTCCAGAAACTTATTTGCCCTTTGAAGATCACCCGTCCGACCCATGTCCGACCCAAGACCTCTGGGTCAGGCCATTCCAGAACCTTTCCCTGGCGTTAAACAGAGGCCGTCCGACCCAAACCTGGGTCGGACCCCTGGGTCGGACGCCACTAAATCATGCCCAAACTTTGTCAAATCTTCACAAAACCTTTACTCAAGTCTCCCAATGTGTTCTAACATCATTTAGACTCCTAAACCCACCTTAGAGCATCCTCCAAACATATCAAATCATTCACCAAGTTTCACCTTAATCATTATACATTTTCCCTTGTAATAATGCCAACACTTGTAATGCTTTCCTCTAGGTTTCTAGGTGGTGGTTCATACCTAATGTAACCACTATGCCAAATGTTTTCCTCACCACTATAACATCATCTCCCAAGCATCTTTCACTATCTAAAACTCTCTTAAGCATTTACTTAATGTTCCTTCACAACTTAAACTTCCTTCCTAGTTGTTTACCAACATTTGCCTAAGTCCTAAATACTCAAATACATTCTCTTGATTCCTAAATCCTCCATGGTGATACCTAAGTCGTTATAAGTCATTAGAACATCTTAACTTCACCCTTTTTCATCAAGACAACCTATAGAACATCCTAGTACTTCCTTAGTCATTAAATTCCCTTAGAATATCTTAAACACCTAAGCTCTCCTTTAAATTTTGCCATGGGTTCTCTAGTATATAGCACCTCCTAACACATGGTTTTTCTCCATCAAACAACCAACATCACCCAAATTCTCACCACAACACTTATCACACAATTTTCACTAAAACTTCACCACATCATCATATATTGCTTAAACTAAAAATGCTTGGCACTTAGGCCCTTAATTGACAATAATCTTAACCACTGAATTTCCACATATATATGCCTTCAACCTGCGAATACACTCAACAAGGCTCCCGTTGAAATAAAATGCTTCTTGTACTTCACCTTTGTATTCTTAAGCTATCTCTTTTTCTCATTTGCTCCTTAGTCACAAGTTCACAAGTATAGTCATTGTTTCTCCTAGGTTTTATAATACCTTCCCAATATAAACTCTACACTAAACTCATCATATACCTAAATCCAATTTCCTTAAACAACAAAACATCTTAAGGTAAGTATTTTACCTTGTTCTCTCACAAGCTTCACAAGCTTTTCTCCTTAGACTTCTCTTACCAAATCTCGGTCACCAATATAGTTCTCCTTGCCAATGTTCTAAACAATGTCCAATAACTCTAATGAGCACTAAACAACACACTTACCTTAAGGAATAAACCTAGGTTAAAATGTGTTTTAAGGTTTTGAATTGATTGTTTTACCTTAGTTCCTCAAGACAAGCTTGGATATGAAGCAAGAAGGACCTCCTCTCTCCTTTGAAGAGTAGAAACAAGCTAGAACAAGGCATAAACATGGAGTTCCATGAGTATATATTTTCGGACATGTGAAGAAAATGGTGGAAACCTAGATTTTCTTACACTTTCTTTACCTTAAGAGAATGGAGATGCCAATGGAGTCTCCAAACTTGAATTTCCTCCTCTAATGGTGGTTTGACTTGGCACCAAAATGAAGCTCTTGAAGTTTTGAAAAGATAGAAAGAAGGAGCTTGAGCTAACTAAGAAGAATATGTATTTTGTTTTGGATTTGGAGCTAAAATGAGTAAGATGTGGCCAAGGGAAGATGGAGCTTTCATGGAGGTTGAGCTCTACGTGAATGGAGAAGGGAGAGAGCAGTTCAACCGTGGGAAAACAAAGAAGAATGAAGAAGTGAGGAGAGAGAACTAATAAAGTGATATTTATGTAAAATGTGAATAGTGTTTTTACTTTATAACTCTCATTTTCTCTCTTATTTGCTTAATGACTCATGTAGGTGATGACTCACCTTCTAAGAAACCGGCCCCCTTTTAGTAATGAGGGTACTTAAGTCTTTGTTGACCAAATGTCTCACTTATATAGACTTATGTTATAAACTAGCTTAATTAATTCACTATTCACCAAAACAAGGCACATTGTTGTGAAATTTTTGATTTCCCATTGATATAGACTTCCAAATGTGATACTATATAGTACACATGTTAATTAAAGAGTAATGATGGACATTTAGCCATTCAAAACTCATTTACAAGACAATTTTTCAAAAACGTGCTTTAAGACTCCTTAAAGCACATTTTGTGTTTTAACCTGTTTTCAAGCTTGGTTTTCTTTGGTAATTGATTTAAAATGACCATTAGGATATTACTAAGGTCTTAGGACAATATTTGGGTACTCTCCCATGTCTCTCCAAGCTTAGAGCACGTTTTTTGCTTAAACTGCTCTTTTGGTGTTTCCTTATATTTTCTTTGATTAGAAATGTTTCTTAATGTTTCTAAGGCATTATTTAGCCTCCTTATATCTTAGTTTATCATTTAAACACCATATCTAAATTTGGGGTATTTCAGCAATAATAAATAGTTTTGTATAAAGACTATAGGTTATAAGTTAAAGGGAATAAAAATATCACATATTATGGTATTAGTATATGGTATAACATTACATAATGTTATGTGGTCAAAACGGAATTTAAATTAAGTTAAGGGCTATACTGAGTTAATAAGAGTTGAGAGATGAATTTTAGACTAAGGTCTATAATGTTATAAATGTTATGACAATGATATTTTTAGATGGAATTAATAAGGAAGGGTACTCACATAAAATAATGTGACAAACTATAAATAAATGAGATTTTAAACTAAGGTGTTTATGGAATAAACCTTAGGAGTTGTAATTATACAACTTAAGATGTTACATGATATTAGGATAATAATCTTAATATAAGTTGTATAATATACAACTAATGGGAATAATCATCCAATAAAAGATGATAAAATGTAACATAAAATACAAGAGTTTATGAAACTCATGGGAATTACCTACGTGGTAAATATATACATACACAAGGATAATGTATATAAGGTGGATATATCTTTTGGTTGGAAACCATATGATTTAATGGTGGTGATTATTTAAAAAAAATGTATATAGTCATGAACTATAAGTTATGAGTTTTGGATACAATACAAAAAATAATAATATACTACAATCATGCATGAATACATGCAACTATAGGTTACGTACCTAAACTAGATGTGGATAAGATTAAAAGAAATATAAGGAATTAAACTTAACAGTTGAAATAGTTTTGACGTACGCGTTTTAAGTAACAAAACCGACTGTTTTAGAGAAACCCGTAACGAACAACTGTAGAAAACAGGGGTGAACTGTCGGGGTTACTTATTATTCGGAGATACCGGATGTAGTTAGTCATGGAGACTGACTTATAGTTTATTACCGTTTAGATTGTACCTCTGACAAGACGCTCGACGAGCTAGCGGACTACACGGAGCATAGGATCTTGCTGATTCATACTCCACCGTAATACAATCAGGGTGAACGGTATGTAAAGGGGTTTGATCCGAGTTGTCCTAAGGTTGCTCCTTGGGCTCGGATTTGGTTGATATAACTTGTATGTTGTTATGTGTCTCGGATTGTCTCTAAGGGCTTCCTCAGTTCAGACTTCTGTGCGATCTGTGATAAGATTGTTTGTCTGAATTGTATATTTATAGCTGCTTATGATTTTCTGTTGTTGAGTTAACAGTATTGGTTCGTATATATGGACCTATATATATAAAATGAACTAGCGGCTATGGTGCTATCTTATATGAAATATAAGGAACGTAAGTAAAACGTTGTAGCACTATGATCATAACATATACATATTATCTGAGACTTTTATACGGAGCATTGGCCTTTCTATACGCCGCTCTTGTATCTAGCACTGGATCCCGAGTTTACAGACTCCGGATTGGACTAATGACCTTAGTCTGCTGTGTTAGAAAATTTGGTAATGCGATGCGATGGTATAATTAATTAATTAATGGAATGGAAGTAAAGCCAAGAGGATGTGGCTCTTGGTGCGCGCTGTGATCACAAAAACGATACCAGGATGTCCGGTACGGGTCCGAAGTATCAAGAAAATTTCCGTGAGCTAGAATGGCTCGTTGGTCGGAGACTCTAACCGTTGGAGTGGCTACTGCCGTGGGTGACCCGCCATAATATATGGGTAACTAGAGACATGTCGTTTTAACGAGACACTGTCACTAGGTATAACTGAACAACTAAAACAATTGAGACTTATACAGTGGCGAACAATACTATGGACGAGACTTAATACTTGTTTATTATTCTCGTTGTTTCGCTTTGTTGTTCATTGGTTATACTTGTGGTTATTTTATTGTGTGTTGATGGTTGGATGGAGCCTACAAGGCTAAGGTAAATTAAATATGAAAACTGTACGCTACGGCGAATGTACATTGTACATTATATTGTTATTTCTCGATACGTTCGATATATAAATGTTGTATGGAATATTAAATGAATGTTTGGATTGGATGGACGGTTAAATGATTATGGATATTTGGATGGTTGATAATATATATTATACATTTATGCTTCAGTTTTGATTATAACTGTAAAAAGGAAAGCATGAAACCAATCTAATAATAAGATGGTTAAAATGACAAGTGACCATTAGGGTCCAGGCCCGGCATACTCAGCGTCTATCGCTGATACTACACCATTACAGGTTGTTGATCATTGTCGGAGCTGAAGAGCAGGAACAGGGTAATTGGAGTGTTACTTTTGTCACCACACTTGGAGATGTTGTATAGCAATGAAGATGGTGAATTGTATTATGGTAAGGTTGTGTATTCAGGATTGGGTAGATGCTCACTTGTCGATGTTTATGGTTTATGGACTTAGTGTGATGTATAGGAGTTTCTCGTTATCACTGCGGTTAGCAGTTTATTTGTATTGGAAGTTGGATGTAGTTTGGCTGCGTTGCTCGCATGGGCGAGTAACGGCCGGTGACACCCGAGTGAGTTTTGTAATTGTTATTTGTTTTTCCGCTGCGAGACGTTTTATTTATTGCTACGTGAGAGATTATATCGTGATTATTGAGAGGGGTGTTACACACGGCTTATTACGAGTCGTTTCTAACCTAAGTGCGCGAGCTTCTGTTTTTTTTTTTTTGTGTTTTTAGCATTTTTTGACAGAAAATTAAAGCGGAAATTAAAATACCTAAACTAGGGTTTCGGAGGCAGAATTAGGTCAAATTTTGTTTCTGTCCGTGACTACGAACCTAATGTCCATACCCACGGACCCTAGTTAATCTATGTGGAAATAAAAGTCGAATTAAACAGAAAACGAAAATTTGAAAAGTCCGGGGCCACGGACAGGATGTCCGTAGGCCCAGACATAGTTTAGCAAAACCTAAATTTTTAAAATTTTCAAAATCCCGCCGCCGTCCGTGGGTGTCCGTGGCCACGGACTACCCGTTCGTGGTCCCGGACCTCCCACAGACAGGGGTTTTCCGGTGGTTCCCGACGGTGTTTTCGGCTAACAAATTATGTACGTGTAGCCTGAAAGGTATACAATACGTTAGTAATTGAAAGATTGCAGTTTGAAGTCGAATTATGCACGAAACTTGACAAACAAGTAGCAAGGCAGAAGCAAAAGCAATTAGCAATACAGAAGCCGAAAAGGGTTGGTTGGAGCCCAAAATTTAACAGAGAGTAAATAGGGTTGTGGGGAGTTAGAAAAATAGAATTATAACCTGTTTTTACCTTTGAATTCAAGATGATTCTTCACGTTGGGATTCTTCGGAGGCTCCGATGATGCCGGTTGAAATACCCCAAACCTTGGTATGTTGTTTAAATGTTAAACTATGGTATTTAAAGGCTAAGAAGTGCCTTAGAGACATCAATGAACCATTTAAACCTTGGTAAAACACAAAAAAACACTAAGACACAATTTGAGCAAAAATATGCTCTAAGCTTGGAGAGAACTTGGCTAGGACCCAAAGAGCCTACCAAGACTTGATAATATTTAATTATGACTTTATAAGGCTAATTAAGTCCTTAGGAAACTTTGGTAGACAATGAAACCAAACAAAACACAAATAATACCTTAAAGTCAATAAGAGCAAAATGTGCTCTAAGCTTGGGATAAATTTGTAAAAGACCTAATGGTCATACCTATACCTTATAAATATGTTAATGAACATATTAAATCAATTACTAAAGAAAACCAAGCTTGAAAACAAGTTAAAACACAAAAAGTGCTTTAAGGAGTCTTAAAGCACGTTTTTGAAAAATTGTCTTGTAAATGAGTTTTGAATGGCTAAATGTCCATCATTACTCTTTAATTAATATGTGTACTATATAGTACCACATTTGGGAGTCTATATCAATGGGAAATCAAAAATTTCACATCTATGTGCCTTGTTTTAGTGAATAGTAACTTTAATAAGCTAGTTTGTAACATATGATGTTATAAGTAATTAAATGAGTCAATAAAGACTATTATACCCCTACTACTAATGGGGGCCGGTTTTTATGAGGTGAGTCATCACCTTGTAAGTTAACAAAACAAATAACTAATGATAAAGCAAGTTACTATTGTTTTATTACATAATATCTCTTAAAAAGGCAAACCTATCTTCATTCTCTCTTTCCTTTTTGCATTCCCACGGTTCCAACTCTATCTTCTTCCTCTCATTCACGTTTTCTACAGCAACACCAACACCACCATTATTCTCCATCTTTGAATGCTTGTATCTCCTAGCTCACTTGGCCAAATGAAATTCTAAGACCACCATTCTTCTAGTTGGAGCAAGCTCTACACTTCTACCTTTTCAAATCTTCAAGAACTCAATTTCGGTGCCAAGGAGATTCACCATTGAAGGAGCTTGAGCTCACCTTTTCACATATTATTGGTCTCCTTTGCTTCTAGGTAAGGAATCTCAAAGAGAAATCAAGTTTCCTCCATGTTTTGTGTGTGACCGAAAATACTCATTGATGGAGCTCTTTGTGTGACTTTGTTCTAGCTTCATTCCAATCTCTTATGGACTAGGTGGAGTCCTCTCTTCATAGATATTCAAACTCCCTTCAAAGATCAAGGTAAAACAACTACATAAGTGTTTTTGAAATAATGTAAACCTAGGGTTTACAATGAGATGAAGCATAAAGCTTATATACTCATTTCAATGTTGGTATATTGTTTAGTAGTTGACAAGGAATGAAATGCCTTACCGGTTTTATGAGGAAACAAGAAAGAATTTGGGTGGAAAAAAGGTAAATATACTAACCTAATGTGGTTTAATGCCTTAGGAGAAATGAGCTTATAATGCTTGTTAAAACTACCTAAAGAGCAAATGGTGAATGACTTAGTAAAGTGTTCTCAAGGAGACTAGTAAAGGAACATATGTCTTGGTGTGTGTAATCGCAGGTCAAAGGCTTATAATTGTGGAAATTCAGTGTTTAAGGTTTATGTAATTTAAGGGCCTAAGAGCCATGTTATTTAAGGGCCTAAGTGCCAAGCAATTTAAATTGAGCACTATATTGTGATGTAGTGTAAATTTGGTGAAGTCTCGTGTGTTATGGTGTTCTTGATGGATTTAGGTGTTCTTGAATGTTTAATGGTGGAAACAATGTGCTTTGGTGTAACAAAATGCTAGGAGAACCTATGTCGAAATTTAGGAAATGCGTAAGGAGTTCAAGATGTTTTAAAAGAATTTTGATGAACTAGGAAGTGTTCTAGAGTGTATTAAGGACTTAGGCATGATCTTGAGGTTCTAGTATGTACCAAAGTCATTTTGGACTTAGTTAAAGACTTTGGCAAACTTTGGTAAATTGAGGAGAAAGTGTAAGCTTGGAAAAAGGAATCGTAAGAGTGACATAAGGAGTTTTGTTTTGTAAGAAAGGATGTTTGGATGATGATGTTTGTGTGGAAGATATGGCTTGGTATAATGGTTAGAATAGGCATGAAACATCACTTAGAAACCTAAGGAGAAGATACTATAAGTGTTAAAGGCTTTGGAGGAATTTGGTTAAGTGTTTGAAGACTTGGAGATTGAATGTTTTGCCGTGTCCGAACTTCCGTCCGGACATGGAAGTTCGGACAGGCTCTGTTGGGTAAAGGATTTTCCCACTCTCGAACTGTGTCCGAACTTGGGAAGTCCGGACACAAGTTCGGACGTGACTGTTTCTATCTGGGATTTACTCTCGAACTGTGTCCGGACTTGGGAAGTCCGGACACAAGTTCGGACGTGTGTATGGGTTTCAGTATTAGGTCGCGGCTTGCGTCCGAACTTGGAGGTTCGGACACAAGTTCGGACAAGGTGTTGTATGGGCCAAAACATTGTGTTAAGGTATGGGAATGGTGTGTAATGATGGGGATTGATGGTTAATGATGTTATGAGGTTGTTAAGGACATGTTAGGTGAGTTTTAATGACAATTAAGTGGGTGAAAAGTTGTAATAAAATGTGAAAGTAAAACAAGTTAAAAGTGAAGTTATGTAACTGAACTAACGGGAAAAAAATTATAAGCATTAGACCTTAAATAATCATGCAACCCCGATGTTAATAAAAACACATGTGATGTTAACAGTTGTTCGAGAATTGCTCGAGGAACATAAGTGGACGTGGTAAAGTGGACTCCGGTGACAGGTATGGTTTTCTTGCAACCTGTGTCCTACCGGATTACACCGGCTTGTATGCCAATATGTTTTTCTGAGTGTTTGCCACCTTGTAAGATTAAAACATGTAATGAGTTTATAGTAATTCATTTATGTGGCGAATTTGGCCTCCGATACCATTTAACCTCAAATATCTGTTAAACCTTAGCTAACCAAATCTAGGAACACATGAGTGATCGGTATTCGGAGTTAACGGCCCAAACCTTGGGAACGTTCTAACCACGGCTATGTGTGAGTTAGATGGATATTGTTGTTGTTGTATGCAGGTGTGTGAACCTCCTTGTGTGCTTAACTCGGTTATGATACCGCATTGTGTGTGGATGTGGTAGGCTCCATAATGGATCTCTAACTACTTATTTATGAGTATATATGTACTAATGGGGGGTGAGGAGTCCGGTTGTTCCGGCCACGCGTGTGATGGACGGGAGTCGATGTCATATCCGGTTCGGCTCTCTTGGTGTATGTATAGGTTGTATTCCAATTTGGTTTCTACTTCCCTTAGCTTATCCAAAGCTAGTTACTGACTCACGTCGGGCCACAGGGGCATACGAATGTTATTTCGGTGTGCTTGGGATTACTATATCCGACACACCTTGGGTTTAAGTTAACCGTTCGATATAACTGGACGGTAACGAGGTTGGTAACGAGCTTAACATGAGAATGGCATTAATCTCTAGGCTCACTATGTATACTAACTATGGTGGAAGGTTCCTTGTGTGAACCGACCTTATGATGTTTTGTGTTGATTATTGTGCTAGGCAATTTCCCTTGCTATGCTATGGTATGTATACGTTAGGTGTTTAAAATGAATGCGATGTTATCATGTGTACGTCGAAACAAGAAAGGTGTTGTTATGTTTTGTTATGTGAGGAATGAGATATGTTGTAGGATATGGAGTGTGTGGATCATGGAAATGAATCCCAGATTGTGACAAGAGGCGTTTTAGGATAACCCGATTAATGGGTACGTGTCGTTCATTAAGGAAGTAGCTCCGTTTTAGAGGAGATCCACTCTAAGGTTTAAGGAATCATTGGATGATTTGTTAAGTGTGGATGTGTTGGTTATAGGTTGAGCCCATTGAGGCGAAATGTTATGTGTTGTATGTTTATGGCTTGTATGCATGATTTAAATATAATCAACTGCATGCTAAGACGACAATTAGTTGTGCGTGGCCCGGTAGCATGTGGGCTGCGGGATTACCATACCAGCAAGGTGCTGAGCCCCTTGGGGGCCACCCTTTCTCTCCTTTTCTATTTCAGGTACAAGGAGCTGGAAGCCGTTCGAGAGTAGGACGGGGTAGATGTTTATACATGGGTAGCCATTTAAATGGCGTAAGCATTGTAAGCATAGTAAGACCGAAATTGTTATCGGCATTAGTTTGTAAATACTCGGTACAGTGGGAATGTATGTATACAATAAATGTTGGAAATGGAATAAGGGTTGTATTGTGTAGTTGCTCGGGAATCTAGTCCATCAGACCGATACAATGTACATTTATTAGCCTTGTTAGCCACGTGAGTGGCTAACGGCGTGTAACACCATTGAAATAAGTAATGTGATGAGTTGAATTTTCCGCTGCAGTTTGATGTGATGTGTACGGTGGTAGTTGGGGTGTTACAAAAAGTGGTATCAGAGCGAAGTATCGCTCTGATGACTGAATTACCGAGCTTAGGAAGTACCGAGTTAGGATTTAAGTACTTTGGGTTAAGGGTTGAGTGATAGCGTGAGAGATACGCTAGTTAGGAACTACCAGTGAATACTGGAAACCTACAGTATCCTTCCCGCCCTCCACAATCCCTATTTTATAACTTGGGAAAGAACGCCAGAGAGATGGAAGTCCACTCTTACCCGGGAATACCCGATCTGGCTGTTATTAAATACCTTTAGGGTACGGAGAACCTGTCATGCGGTAGATCCCGAAAACTGGGAATCCCGGAGACGGTCTCCATCTGAACAATGTTAACCGCATTTAATAGCGAAGAATGAAGGATTTTGTGTATAAGAGAATAGAATTTCCGGCAACCTGGGTCGACATGCCGAGCAGTCGAGGATAACCAGCTTGCAACGCACCAACCGTGCAACGGGCAAGAAGTGGATTAATAAAACCCGAGACGAGTGTCTACGGGACCACAGTTGATAAATAATACACCAGCGGTATATCAACCGACAAGGGAACTACAATGTAGTGCCCAAATACGTGGAATGGGCTACAAAGAGAATACAATACTAAGAAAAGGGGGTCTCCCAGAATGGAAAACACCCTAGTTGATGATCGTCATGTGAAGACAGTGAGAAGTCACCTAGAGGAGTCATTATCAAGATTGTAAGATCAGTAAGGGCCAACAAGGCCACTGATGACAGTGTGGATAAAAACAATACCACAACCGGTATGTGTTAAACCGATAGCCAGTTAGCATGGCGCACTTGCCATAGCAAGTGCTGCTATAACAGAGCTGTTCGGGAAATTTATAACCACTACAAGTACTTGGTGAAGTACCATAAAGTTAACTGTAATCGTCATAACAGTGGAAAGGCCTGTTAGCCTAACCCCCGTAATTGTAAATACACCAGTCAGCAAGAAGCTAGACTTGGTTAAGGTAAGAAGATGTTGTGAAACCATGGAAATTTTCTTTCAAACTCAGATTTACTCAAACCCCTTTTCTTTTCAAAACCAGATTTTCTTTCAAACCAACACTTCTTTCTAACCTCCTTTTAAACCAAAGCAGTAAAACCAAGGGCAGTTGATAAAAGATACAACAGTGGATAAACCTTCCCTTGATTAAGTTCGGGAAGCATGGAATGAATATTGTCACGAGACAATATAAGGGAGTTGACAACAGAATACTTCACCTAGGCGTGTGACGGACACTACGAGTGTACCAACTGAATTGTGGGACGACCGCACTCCGATAGGAGCTTGTGGGCCTGACAGACCTACTTATGGGTTAGTGGGTAAGTGGTAATGTATCAGTATGATACCCCATATATGTATACAAGTAGAGTCCGAAACACGGGAAGTCGACTCCGTACTACGGTCAGCAGTATAAGTCAATCAAGAACTAAGGATTACCATGAATGGTTGAAGTTAAGGGACTCAGTTAAGTTAACGAGATTATACTACGGTTAGTGAATTCCTTTCAAGGGAATGTTTAAGAGTTAGGAAATGCGAAGTGCACAAACTGTTAAGTAAAGACATGGCATATGTCTTAAGGATCCTCAGGGATAAACATGATAGCTGGAAAGCAGGGCAAGGCAGATGCCTAATGTGGACACATTAATGTGCAATGGACGGGATGAAATTCCCAGAATGAGTACCTACATTATTAGGAAATGTTGACCTTCACAGAAGAAGATAATAACCAGTAAAGAACGCAAAAAGGCGTGGCTAACTGAATGTACCAATAACTGTGAACCAGACGTAAAGGCATAACTTAACAACACCCAGGAGAAATCCTTGAAGGGTGTTCGCATCAACAAGTGTTGAACGAAATACATGACAGAAACACAAGGGTTGAAATTAACACCCAGTTTAGACATAAGTTGTCAGGAGACGGACTGACAAACCTAAGGGGCATCCCATGAAAGGAAACGGAATGCAACGACCTTGTCATGGAGCCCACTACAACCTCTAAACATGTAATATTGTACAGAGAAGTACATGTGTGTGGACAGCCTACAATGAGCCCAGCTCAAGGCAAATAAGGCTTATAAGCCATAAGCAAGATATGTTATATAAATTCTATTGATTGTAGAAGTTTATGTTGTATAAGTGAATAAAGTGGTAAGCGAACCACTGCATTAAGAGTGGGGATACCTATCGATATTGTGAGACCGCAGGAGCGGTAGTTATGTGAATCAAGTTCAAGAAATATGTGGAGGATGGACCACGTTGTTATTACCCCAGGATGATTTGAATAAAATAACACGAAAAGAAGTGCTCGTACCAGTTGTGTACACAGGAAGAGTAATAAGTCTGATAGCAATCACCATAGGTGTGTGAAGCTAAATGTGTAGCGAACAACGCTCAAGAAACATAAAGGCTCAAGAAAAATAGTAGTATATTCAAAAATCAGCCAAATAAGTGGCCAGATAAGCCTAGCGTAATGGCGGAAGCTAATATAATAGCGGATGCAGTATAAGTTGATGTTGTATAATGAGTAAGGATACGGTGCGCAATAAGCGACCGTTGTGTGAGTATTGTTAGATGATAAAATGGGGAGTGAGCAGAGTTATGAGTTAAACCTAGTGGAGGCACAACAATAAATGATAGCAAACGAACCGAGCAGTAAGCCGGTGACAAGTATTATGTGATAAGAATTTCGGTAAGACACAGTGTAAATTCCTATCGCAATCGCATGAGAGATTTACTGTCAAGAGTTTACGCCTCTGCACTCTGTATGACTGGGTGTTTTGGTATTGCACTTGCGCAGTAATGATCAAGTGGGATAGCTAGGAATCAGAAACATGGTAATTGTGGAGGAATAATGTTATAGTGGCGGATGCATGGGTAATGCAAGGCCGCAGGAATGAAAGAATACATGTACAAAACCAAAGGTGGAGACATGATTAACAGTAAATAACTACATTAACACTAAATGCCAAATATTGGTATGGAATATACCCCAAATGTTGTAATTAGCTGAGAGAGCACTACACACTAGGTAGTAGCTCAATCTCAACCGACAGTAAGTCGGTAGAAGCAAGTCAATCGTTGTGAATTACATAGTAGTTTACGCTGTAAGCTATTGGAGAAGTGGATGGAAAATCGTGAAACTCACCGAATTCGCTCAGGGTAAGAGATACCATGCGTCGGTTGAGAAACCATTCTTCCCAAGATAATGGTAATACATTGGAGATGTACAATACAGTAACAGTAACGAATGGGGCAAACTAGCCCTATAATTATCAGAATGGCGCAGCAGAGGCCAGTGAGCCCATGCAGCAAATGCCGAATATACATTGTGAATATGAATGGATGGCTAGTCATCAATGCCTAGAGGCCTCACAGGCCAGGACCGAAACCGGTTATGAGTTAGATAAACTCTAATAAGAATTCTTGGTTTAGGGATTAAACCACCAATATGGTTAAAATCCTCTAACCAAAACGCATTGTGTACCAGACCGCGTGGAAGTTAAAATACTTCACGACGGCAGAACATTTTAAGCCAATGTTCAGTGACTGATTACGTGGGCGTAATCCCTTTTAAGGGGGGTAGAGCGTAAAGCCGCTTAGTGTGTTTTACCGTACAAGTGTACGTGAACTATGTTGTGTATAGCACAAAATAATTTGTTATGATGGTTGGTGCATGTGTTATATAAACATACGCATTCATTGGTGGTTAAATTGTGATAATTGCGCACAGAAGATGCGAATACCATTGTGGGAAGTGTGTTTATGTTGTTAACAGTGGTGTGTGAGAGTACAAGTGGAAGGGAGTAAAGAAACTCCCGGGGAACTAAAACCCCGATGGTGCATAAATGTAAACCATGTACTGTATTTTGATAAAAAAAAAATGTATATATATACAGTGTTGTGATTTATGAAGGGTTATGAGACCGACATAGAACCTAGTGAGAATTAAATTCCCTAGGTAACTTGAATTAAGTTGGATTTGGATGAAGATTGATAGACGGAGTTCTATCCCTTGGAGATGTAATGATTATGACTAGAAGGATTTAAAGATAGAAAATGGGACATGCTTGAATTAGTTGTTGGTTGAAAATGAGGTGGGAGGTGAAACTTGATTATCATGAGATCAAGGGAAGCCGAACACAAATTGGGGTGGAAAGATAGTTCAACACTGATGCTGATCACATCAGGGTTGGATGACTCTTGAAGCTCCCTATAAGTGATTACAAATAACCATGTTAAGAAAGATACGAAGAGCATAAATTGGACTTGGAGTGGTGTTGTGTTTTCAAAAGGATTTTCAATTGGTGTTTTCAAACAATCGATTAATATTTTGAATAAAGGATTCTCTTATACTTAACCTAGTAAAGAATATTTTTGTAGTACTTGCTCACGAGCTGAGGACGCATGAGCCTTTGTCTTCGAACCGGTGACATGAGAAGTATATATGTTAAAAATTAAGTGAATGTTTTGATCTCCCAAAGGAACGGGGACCAGAAGGTGTCCATCGCGACCGGGTTCTGCGGGATCACAGTGTATATGTACTCAACATGGGACTCAAGCCCATGGAGAGATGGAAAAGGTATTTCTGTTTGTTATACATGCTAAGACATGTTGTGTGGTATGAGTAAGAAATATTATTTTAGACCTTGAGTCCTAATGTGGTAGTTTCGAAAGTGTTATGTTATTCAGACCTATGAGTCTAACTGTTGTATTGTTACCCAGACTTGAGAGTCTGAGGGTTGTTATGTAAGTGTAATGTTATTAAGGTACCCGGACCATTGAGTCCGAGGTAATCATGTAAGTATGTTACGAGGTGGTTATGTATGGATGTGGATATGTTGCCCGGACCGTCCAGTCCGAGGTTGGATGTAAAGAGTGTTTGGTAATGGAAGTTAATTTCGAAAGTAATTCCCGTATTCTAATCCAATGATGTGTGGAAATGTGAACTTCGAGGACGAAGTTCTTTTAAGGGGGGTAGATTGAAATACCCCAAACCTTGGTATGTTGTTTAAATGTTAAACTATGGTATTTAAAGGCTAAGAAGTGCCTTAGAGACATCAATGAACCATTTAAACCTTGGTAAAACACAAAAAAACACTAAGACACAGTTTGAGAAAAAACATGCTCTAAGCTTGGAGAGAACTTGGCTAGGACCCAAAGAGCCTACCAAGACTTGATAATATTTAATTATGACTTTATAAGGCTAATTAAGTCCTTAGGAAACTTTGGTAGACAATGAAACCAAACAAAACACAAATAATACCTTAAAGTCAATAAGAGCAAAATGTGCTCTAAGCTTGGGATAAATTTGTAAAAGACCTAATGGTCATACCTATACCTTATAAATATGTTAATGAACATATTAAATCAATTACTAAAGAAAACCAAGCTTGAAAACAAGTTAAAACACAAAAAGTGCTTTAAGGAGTCTTAAAGCACGTTTTTGAAAAATTGTCTTGTAAATGAGTTTTGAATGGCTAAATGTCCATCATTACTCTTTAATTAATATGTGTACTATATAGTACCACATTTGGGAGTCTATATCAATGGGAAATCAAAAATTTCACATCTATGTGCCTTGTTTTAGTGAATAGTAACTTTAATAAGCTGGTTTGTAACATATGATGTTATAAGTAATTAAATGAGTCAATAAAGACTATTATACCCATAGACTACTAATGGGGGCCGGTTTTTATGAGGTGAGTCATCACCTTGTAAGTTAACAAAACAAATAACTAATGATAAAGCAAGTTACTATTGCTTTATTACATAATATCTCTTAAAAAGGCAAACCTATCTTCATTCTCTCTTTCCTTCTTGCATTCCCACGGTTCCAACTCTATCTTCTTCCTCTCATTCACGTTTTCTACAGCAAACACCAACACCACCATTATTCTCCATCTTTGAATGCTTGTATCTCCTAGCTCACTTGGCCAAATGAAATTCTAAGACCACCATTCTTCTAGTTGGAGCAAGCTCTACACTTCTACCTTTTCAAATCTTCAAGAACTCAATTTCGGTGCCAAGGAGATTCACCATTGAAGGAGCTTGAGCTCACCTTTTCACATATTATTGGTCTCCTTTGCTTCTAGGTAAGGAATCTCAAAGAGAAATCAAGTTTCCTCCATGTTTTGTGTGTGACCGAAAATACTCATTGATGGAGCTCTTTGTGTGACTTTGTTCTAGCTTCATTCCAATCTCTTATGGACTAGGTGGAGTCCTCTCTTCATAGATATTCAAACTCCCTTCAAAGATCAAGGTAAAACAACTACATAAGTGTTTTTGAAATAATGTAAACCTAGGGTGAAATACCCCTAAATTAATTTAAATTAATTTAGGGGATTTCTTTTATTAAACCTTTAATAATATTATTAAGTATTAAATTATTATATGGAATGAGGAATATTAAATTATTATATGGAATTATGAATATTAAATTATTATATGGGGTTGTGAAATTTATTTAGGGGTTTTCTCCTAATTATTATATATTATTATAGTATTATGAATTTAATAATAAGATTTATAAGTCAATAAATCTTGGGAAAATTATTAAACACTCCAAATATATTATAAAGATTTTAGGAAGTGTTGGAACATTGTTTTGAAATATAAAAGTCAATATAAAATTCTAGAAACCTTAAAGCTTATTAAGCCTTGCTAGAGTTGACTTTTTGAGAATGGTCAAACCAGGTCATGAAACCTATACCAAAAAATAGGTTATGAAAAACCATGAAGATCGATAAAAAGAACGTCAAAAACGGATCATCCTAGCCAAAGTTATGCTAGTTTGAAGTTTAGAGCCAAAATTTCATAAAGTGCCACGTGTCAGCCTCTCGTGCGTCCCAACACTTAGCTGATTTTTACCTCCTGGTTTTTCTCCAGCAAACAACCGATCTTGACCTAACTTGTGACGGCTATATCTTCTTCATCTTTCAATAGTTTTCAAAGCCGTCTTCTTTATTCTCTTCTCCTTTGAATCATCTTTACAACCGTAACTCATACAAACCCTAAATCCTTCTACATCAACGGGAAAATCGTTCTCAAGTTGGCACCTTTCACAGTCGTAACCCAGATTTCCGATTCCCTTCGAATTCAGGTAAATTCGTCTAGCCATAAATCCTTCGTTTCTCAACCAAATTTTGATTTCTTTAGCTCGTTGTGTAGATCTCTAATCCGTCTACAATTTTTATGTTTATGCCCAAGCCTGATTCATCACCGTTTGGAAGTTATAGTCGCTCAAAGTTCCGGATTTTTCAGCACATAAAATCATACCGAAACAGAGAGGTAAACTCGTAACTTTCGGGTCAATTTTCTTTCTGTATAATGCGAGTTAGGATTAGTTCTAGTTATCAATGTGTAGATCTAAGTTTCATCTTTCTAATGAGCCCAAAAACAAAGCCTAACTCGATCTGTGCAATAACTTATAGATCCTCGAAGTTTGCTTCACGAACTGGTCGGAAGTTCGAGTTTTTCCAGAAAAACGATTTCGAATCGCTTCGATTCGGGCAATTCCGGTGCGTTTCCGATCAATTGCTCCGATAATGTTGTTGGTAGTGTTGTTTTCGACCTAACCCGTGTTTTAATTGAGTCAATTACGTACTATATTAAGGGAATTTGTCGGATTCGTGTTCGAATCGAACTCAGAAACTAGAAAGAACCCTAACTCACGAATCAAACTCGAATCTTGACGAACTCTGCATTAAAATTGGGGAAATCGGTACCAATAGAACCGAAATTGAATTTCGGATCCAATGAAACAAAAATCAATCGATTTGGTTCTGTGAGTTGAGAGAAATCGTCGAATTAGTACTCGGTTTGGTAACAGAGGTCGCGGATGAACTCGGTGCACAGGAGCCGTTCGATCTCGGTTTAAGGGATTGGACGGCCGAGATTAAAACATACCAGAATTTAGTTTATAAAGGTTTTAATAATTCCAGTAAATAGTCTTAACTTGTTGGGTTAATTTAAATATCTTCCCGAATGTATTTTGCCTTGAAATTTTAACCATAGATTCCTTATTTTATGTAGTTTATTTTTATGTAAATTATTATGGTTTTGGAGTTTTTAAACATAAGTTATGATTTTTACAAGTTACGGGTTTTCTGGAATTATATGGCTAAATTAAAAAGATATTTTTATGAAATAAAAATTTTATAATATGTCTAAAATGTTATAGTTACTGTATATTAAGTTTGGGAATTTTTGGGCTACGGGAAAAGGTTTTAAAAATTGTGTTTGTGAGTTTTTCATAAGAATAACTTATAATATATAGTTTTTAATGTAATCAAAAATTAAAGTATAGTTGATTAATGAACTTTATAGGTTGGGGAAAATATAATAAGACTAATTAACATTTAATACAGTATGTTTATAAATATTTTGGGTATTAACTTTAAGTGAAGTAAAAATTGTTACATATATATATATATTTATATGAGAGAAATAAATAGAAACTTATATTAAATCAAGGAATTTAACTAAACTACATTTATTTATTATATATAATATGGAAGCTAATATGTTTAACTAAAACTAAGGGAAATACTTTATTTTACAAACCATAAATCAGTTGTGGATAGGTCTAAAAGATATTAAATATAATCAAATACAATGGAATTTCTTAAAAATATTCTGGATAAATCTTAATATATGTAGATATATATATATATATAAATACAATAAAAATAGATAAAGGAAATAACATTCCTTGTGAGAAATATAATAGGAAGGATATATATATATATACGATTAATAAATAAAAGGAATAAAATACCTTATAGAAAATGTAATATGAAGGAATTAATGAGTTAAACTAAACCTCTACATGATACTAATAAAAGAATATTATGAGGTGGTATTAATTTATGGTTATAGGTTGAGTTTTTAGTTATCTTTGAATTTCTAAGATTTATATAAACAGTATTTAAATATACGTATATATTTAGTCAATGACCACAATGTAAATCTATAATTTGGTTAAGAAATTAATAAGTTGAAATTTAGGAATATTTGGAATTAGTTTACATAAAGTGTTACACAAATAGATCTTATTATATAATTAATAATAAAATGAATGAAATACTTTTACATTTAAATGTTCTTATTATGTAAACAATAATAAAATAAATGAGTTACTTTTACATCTAAAGGTGAAGAGGATAAATAAGTCTAGATTTAATTATTTCTTAATATTTATAGTATTGAGTAATGACTTAATATCTTAAGATAAAATCATTAAAAGGGATTATGATATAAAACTGCATTAAACTATGATTAGGAATTTAATCTAAATAATAATCCTTAAGTTTCTTATAACTAGTTAAGCCACATAAATACATTTAACACCAATATTCAGGATGTGAGTTTATAGTTAAGTAATGTATTTAGTAGTTAGAATTTATAAGGAGGTTTGTAAATAGAAATTAGATACTTAAAATCTTTAAAACCTTTAATTAGATGAAATTAGGTTACATAAGAGTTATATTGATTTACCTTTTGACACTGGAAATATTAATGTGTCATTTGAATATAAGGTATGGAGATTGTTCAGAATATATTATCTTATTAATTAATTGACAATTTCACTTACGAACCAGAATTTAATTCTTTGATAAATTCTACCTCATGCTAAGATATAATGTCCATCCTAAATACAATAAAGGGAATTGATTTATTAACTTATTCTTTTGAAACTTTAGGTTTTGTAAACAATATAAAATGTATTTAAGACTTGAGTTTAACGAAGTTTAATATAAAAGGATTATACATGGTCTATAGAGAGAATGTGTGTAAAAGTAAAAACAGTTAGGGAATTAAATGTAAGTAAGGATACATAAAAGGTTATCTTAAGACACCTTATTATAAAGTTATGGTTAAGTAAATAATATACCTTGTGGATACTAAATGTGAGAGTTCGATAAGTTTGAGTTAACTATAATATGGTTATTTCAAGATGAAAAGTAATTTAACAACTTATGACAAGATTAATAGATGGTTGTAATTAAAGGCCATTCTGAACTAAAGATAAGATAATTGAGTTTAGTAGCTCAAATAAGTTATACTAAAATGCATCTACAACACTACGATTTCAGTATACAGGATGTAGATCTTAATTAAGTTAAGGGGGAAGACTTAGTTATAATGGATTATCTAGTAGATATTGATAAAGATACATAGTCAATAAATTGTGAAATAATAGTATAGTATTCTAAGATAAACCCATCATTGGTCATAACACGATGTATGTCCTAAAGTAAGAATAAAAGTATTGAGCTTAAGAGTTATTATTGAGATTCTAAGACTAATTGAGTAATATAAATGCACTTAAGATATACAGGTATTAATGTGAGAACTACGGTTAAGTATTAGTAAAGTGGATAAGAGTGGAACAATTGATAAGTGTTAAAGGAATACATCCCTTGATCTTACACCCTTGGGCTATACAACATTCTAAAACAAGTCGAAGGCTATACTTAACAATTAAGCGAAGGGCTTACAAGATGATCGAGGTTTAGAAATAAGAGTGAGGAATCTATTTAAGTTTGACTTAGGGTATGAGTTATTGATGATAGACTACCTTTAATATTCTTCAGAGTACTGTTGATTGTTTGCGCAAGTTGATTAGAGCTGCTACAGCGTTACCCAGGTACGATTTCTCGTACTCAGCTTGACGTGTTTTGGACTTTATGGAATGTGTTTACGATTTCTCGTACTCAGCTTGTTGTGTTTTGGACTCTATGGAATGTTTGTACGATTTCTCGTACTCCGATCTTTTGCTGATTGACTTGTGGAGTGTTTTGGAAAACGCTAACTGACTTTAAGAGGAATTTCTAAAAAGAAATGGTTGTGTGACTAACTCAGCTTGTCTGACTAACTGAGCCTTGTGTGTGAAACTCACTTGGGTATTGGTTCCTTCCCTTCGGTTGTTCCACTGGGCATTGATTACTTGGGGTTTACGCTTCTGCACTCTGTAGGACTGAGTGTTTTGGTATTGCTCTGGGTAGTTGGTGATCTAGCGGGATTTTTTTTGGAAAAGGTCAATCTTGGAAATCTTTCTTTCGACGTGCGCGCGTCTTTAATGTGAACAGTAGGGGGCTGTATATCCCTCGCCCATAGGGGCATTGATATTTAACAGTAAAGGGCTGTATATCCCTTGTCATGAGAGGGCGTAGTTAACAGTAAGGGGCTGTATATCCCCTGTCCTTAATGGACGTTCTTGGCGGTGGGGGCCATCTCTCCCAGTTGGTTTCATTCCATTCTTGAGTTGCTGGTTTTGGTTTTCTCTCATTCATTCCTAGTCCTCGTGACTACATGGGTCTTTCTACTCCTAATGGGAATTGGTTCTAACATCAACAATGGATGCTTACTAACTATGTGGTGTGACTACTTAAGTGGATGACTTGTTTTGGAAGTTCTCTATCTCTATCTTTGTCTTGTTTTCTTTTCTCTTTAACTTGATTGTTTTGAAGTGCTCTATCTCTGTTTTACTTTTAAGAGTTGTTTTCATGTTACTGTTTATTTTGAAGAGTTATGTTTTATAAGTTTGTTTTTGGAGAATTGTACCAGTTCCATTCCAGGGAACTGACCCGCCCCTTTTGGGGTGGGCTGCTTGGTTTCATCTTGCAGGTACGACTTGATTTACAGGTGGCCGCGAAGAGAATGAGCGTTTGGGATGGGACTAGGTTTTGTGGAGAGTTAATGTGTTTAATTTCTATTATGTTTGTGTTAAGTTTTTCTCGAGTTCAGACCGTAGCTTTTGTAGGTTGTAAGTTGTAATTGGTGAGGTTTGGTGCCGGGTGTTTGGAACCCGATGGTCTGTAATCGCCTTAGAGTTTTATTTCCGCTGTATTTATGGTTAATAGGGGCGTTACAGAAAGTGGTATCAGAGCGTAGTTATGCTCTGAACCCGAGAAAACAAGCCGAGTGAAATACTTAGATTATAGGTGCACTTAAAACTGGGGAACTGGGGTAGAATTGGGAAGTGAGGACTCCAGTAAGGCACGACTCCTAACCCTTTTTGGAATTGTGAACGATTCCCTTACACGCTTTTCTTTTGTGAATGTCTGTTGAGTGTGATGTGTTGTTATACCGTCCCAACAATAAACTACAGAAGATATATATATACATATATATAAGTTTGGTACGTCCTATATTAAGTACGATAAGGTTTTGGTTGAGATAAACCAAATATTAAGTTATTGTTCAAAAGCATGTTCATGGAGAATACATTGCTAAAAAAAAAATGCAATCCTTTAAAAGCTAGTACACAAATTCCTGGAATGGTAAAGAATACTTTTGGTTGAAAACAGTATCCAAATAGAACTTTAAATAACTAAATTAGTATTGATATTATGTGAAGGTACTTCAATTCTTTTAAAGCTTGCAAATAAATCTCAAGTACTACTTGGTACAAATTATTACCTAAAGATAATGTTTAAGATAAATCTTAAGTCTAGAAAATTATTAAGCTAACAAGAACCAGTAGCGTATTAGAAAAGATCAACATCTGAACTTATAAAACACATTAAAACTCTATGTTAACTTTAGAAAGAAAACACGTAAACCTAACACCCTACGGGAAGTGCCTGGTGCGACGAACTCCTAGGCTGAAAGTAGTGGGGGTGCACACCCACTTCTAGAAGTTTAGGGGCTAGACAAGCCTTGTCATCTAACTGTAAATAATCTTCTACGCAGGTGATGGATTGTGTTGAACTTGAGGAGGATTGGTAAGACGTTACCATCATGAAGTCTTAAGTTGGGCATATTTCATACTAGCCACAATGGACAATCTTATATTTATATCTTAATATCCAGTATTAAATTCAAACAAGGAAAGGATTTATTGAGTTAAATTTTTGGTGAAAAATACCTATATATGGAGGAAGGGAATTTAAAATTTGGGTACTTCAAGGTAGAACGTCTACCCCTTGTTGAATATAGAAACCATTAAAGGAAGTTACTTAAAGATTAAGTGAAGAGAAGAGTAACACTAAACTAAATATCATTGATCCTTAAATACTCGGAATATTGAGCATCTAGTGAGAAATTGGGAGTTACTTAAAGATTTGGAAATCCTCATGTTTACTTGGAAGTTTAACATTATACAGGTATAAATTTTTAAAAGTCACACTAACAGCGATATTTACCAAAAGCCACCATTATCTAAGAGAGTACTAAGATCTAATGATCAGAATAATACTTACATAGAATAAACCCTAAGAAAAATAGTTATCAAGAGTGAGTGAACTTTCACTAGACTAATTCGTTTGACTTAAAATATATATATAGAGTCCCTACCTTGAAAAGTAAATTTTAAGATAAAGAAATCAGATTTTGGAGCTACATTATAAGAACTTCCTAAAATTCTGCCTTGGGTGAAATTATGTAAATATATAATGAGTAAATTTTATGAAGTAAACACTGAATGATTCGTCTAAAATATGATCGTTAATTATAAAAACAATTGAAACTTGGAAAGTCATAGAAAATATTTATTTTATAGAGTTTTAACATATGGTTGGCTATAAACCCATGAAGATAATTTTGGAAGATTATTAAATGATCTGAAATATTATTCTAAACTACTCAAGTATGTTACACCTGATTTATAGCTTGTTAATACAATTGATATGATAAAAGATCATATATGGACATATTATTCGTAACCGTCATTAAATGAATGGATAATAATCATAAGATAAAATTTTATAACCACCAAGGAAATACAAATACATAACAATCAAGAGATACAGATATATATAACGATCATAGATATAATCAACGGTGCAGTAAAATTCAACAAAGCTGGTTAATAAGGTGTTGAATTCTTTGAATGTGCCATTAGTAGCGGTACGAGGGCGTACCTTAGCTCTTTTAAGGGGGATATGCTGGCATACTCCTCCTTCGTTATCTCATCCGGATTATGCCTCGTTGCATTGTTAGCAAAGGGAGAACAGTATTAGCAGAATGAGAGGTGTTTGTATGTGCTTGGCTTTTGCATTATGACTCAGTATGTGACTTTTGATTTTCATCATGCTATATCTTGGTATATCCTGATTCAGTTTGATTTTGAGTAATCTTGAGTGGAATGTTGTTGTGGAAATGGATGGAAATAAAGGATTGGTTTGGTATGGAACTTCATTGGAACTTTTATTGTCTCAGCACACCCGAAGCGGTGTGAGTGCTTATTAGTTGATTTTTAAACTTCGAGGCGAAGTTTCTTTTAAGGGGGATATGCTGAAATACCCCTAAATTAATTTAAATTAATTTAGGGGATTTTTTATTAAACCTTTAATAATATTATTAAGTATTAAATTATTATTGGAATGAGGAATATTAAATTATTATATGGAATTATGAATATTAAATTATATATGGGGTTGTGAAATTTATTTAGGGGTTTTCTCCTAATTATTATATATTATTATATAGTATTATGAATTTAATAATAAGATTTATAAGTCAATAAATCTTGGGAAAATTATTAAACACTCCAAATATTTATAAAGATTTTAGGAAGTGTTGGAACATTGTTTTGAATATAAAAGTCAATATAAAATTCTAGAAACCTTAAAGCTTATTAAGCCTTGCTAGAGTTGACTTTTTGAGAATGGTCAAACCAGGTCATGAAACCTATACCAAAAAATAGGTTATGAAAAACCATGAAGATCGATAAAAAGAACGTCAAAAACGGATCATCCTAGCCAAAGTTATGCTAGTTTGAAGTTTAGAGCCAAAATTTCATAAAGTGCCACGTGTCAGCCTCTCGTGCGTCCCAACACTTAGCTGATTTTACCTCCTGTTTTTCTCCAGCAAACAACCGATCTTGACCTAACTTGTGACGGCTATATCTTCTTCATCTTTCAATAGTTTTCAAAGCCGTCTTCTTTATTCTCTTCTCCTTTGAATCATCTTTACAACCGTAACTCATACAAACCCTAAATCCTTCTACATCAACGGGAAAATCGTTCTCAAGTTGGCACCTTTCACAGTCGTAACCCAGATTTCCGATTCCCTTCGAATTCAGGTAAATTCGTCTAGCCATAAATCCTTCGTTTCTCAACCAAATTTTGATTTCTTTAGCTCGTTGTGTAGATCTCTAATCCGTCTACAATTTTTATGTTTATGCCCAAGCCTGATTCATCACCGTTTGGAAGTTATAGTCGCTCAAAGTTCCGGATTTTTCAGCACATAAAATCATACCGAAACAGAGAGGTAAACTCGTAACTTTTGGGTCAATTTTCTTTCTGTATAATGCGAGTTAGGATTAGTTCTAGTTATCAATGTGTAGATCTAAGTTTCATCTTTCTAATGAGCCCAAAAACAAAGCCTAACTCGATCTGTGCAATAACTTATAGATCCTCGAAGTTTGCTTCACGAACTGGTCGGAAGTTCGAGTTTTTCCAGAAAAACGATTTCGAATCACTTCGATTCGGGAAATTCCGGTGAGTTTCCGATCAATTTCTCCGATAATGTTGTTGGTAGTGTTGTTTTCGACCTAACCCGTGTTTTAATTGAGTCAATTACGTACTATATTAAGGGAATTTGTCGGATTCGTGTTCGAATCGAACTCAGAAACTAGAAAGAACCCTAACTCACGAATCAAACTCGAATCTTGACGAACTCTGCATTAAAATTGGGGAAATCGGTACCAATAGAACCGAAATTGAATTTCGGATCCAATGAAACAAAAATCAATCGATTTGGTTCTGTGAGTTGAGAGAAATCGTCGAATTAGTACTCGGTTTGGTAACAGAGGTCGCGGATGAACTCGGTGCACAGGAGCCGTTCGATCTCGGTTTAAGGGATTGGACGGCCGAGATTAAAACATACCAGAATTTAGTTTATAAAGGTTTTAATAATTCCAGTAAATAGTCTTAACTTGTTGGGTTAATTTAAATATCTTCCCGAATGTATTTTGCCTTGAAATTTTAACCATAGATTCCTTATTTTATGTAGTTTATTTTTATGTAAATTATTATGGTTTTGGAGTTTTTAAACATAAGTTATGATTTTTACAAGTTACGGGTTTTCTGGAATTATATGGCTAAATTAAAAAGATATTTTTATGAAATAAAAATTTTATAATATGTCTAAAATGTTATAGTTACTGTATATTAAGTTTGGGAATTTTTGGGCTACGGGTAAGGTTTTAAAAATTGTGTTTGTGAGTTTTTCATAAGAATAACTTATAATATATAGTTTTTAATGTAATCAAAAATTAAAGTATAGTTGATTAATGAACTTTATAGGTTGGGGAAAATATAATAAGACTAATTAACATTTAATACAGTATGTTTATAAATATTTTGGGTATTAACTTTAAGTGAAGTAAAAATTGTTACATATTATATATATATTTATATGAGAGAAATAAATAGAAACTTATATTAAATCAAGGAATTTAACTAAACTACATCTTATTTATTATATATAATATGGAAGCTAATATGTTTAACTAAAACTAAGGGAAATACTTTATTTTACAAACCATAAATCAGTTGTGGATAGGTCTAAAAGATATTAAATATAATCAAATACAATGGAATTTCTTAAAGAATATTCTGGATAAATCTTAATATATGTAGATATATATATATATATAAATACAATAAAAATAATAAAGGAAATAACATTCCTTGTGAGAAATATAATAGAAAGAATATATATATATATACGATTAATAAATAAAAGGAATAAAATACCTTATAGAAAATGTAATATGAAGGAATTAATGAGTTAAACTAAACCTCTACATGATACTAATAAAAGAATATTATATGAGGTGGTATTAATTTATGGTTATAGGTTGAGTTTTTAGTTATCTTTGAATTTCTAAGATTTATATAAACAGTATTTAAATATACGTATATATTTAGTCAATGACCACAATGTAAATCTATAATTTGGTTAAGAAATTAATAAGTTGAAATTTAGGAATATTTGGAATTAGTTTACATAAAGTGTTACACAAATAGATCTTATTATATAATTAATAATAAAATGAATGAAATACTTTTACATTTAAATGTTCTTATTATGTAAACAATAATAAAATAAATGAGTTACTTTTACATCTAAAGGTGAAGAGGATAAATAAGTCTAGATTTAATTATTTCTTAATATTTATAGTATTGAGTAATGACTTAATATCTTAAGATAAAATCATTAAAAGGGATTATGATATAAAACTACATTAAACTATGATTAGGAATTTAATCTAAATAATAATCCTTAAGTTTCTTATAACTAGTTAAGCCACATAAATACATTTAACACCAATATTCAGGATGTGAGTTTATAGTTAAGTAATGTATTTAGTAGTTAGAATTTATAAGGAGGTTTGTAAATAGAAATTAGATACTTAAAATCTTTAAAACCTTTAATTAGATGAAATTAGGTTACATAAGAGATTATATTGATTTACCTTTTGACACTGGAAATATTAATGTGTCATTTGAATATAAGGTATGGAGATTGTTCAGAATATATATCTTATTAAGTAATTGACAATTTCACTTACGAACCAGAATTTAATTCTTTGATAAATTCTACCTCATGCTAAGATATAATGTCCATCCTAAATACAATAAAGGGAATTGATTTATTAACTTATTCTTTTGAAACTTTAGGTTTTGTAAACAATATAAAATGTATTTAAGACTTGAGTTTAACGAAGTTTAATATAAAAGGATTATACATGGTCTATAGAGAGAATGTGTGTAAAAGTAAAAACAGTTAGGGAATTAAATGTAAGTAAGGATACATAAAAGGTTTTCTTAAGACACCTTATTATAAAGTTATGGTTAAGTAAATAATATACCTTGTGGATACTAAATGTGAGAGTTCGATAAGTTTGAGTTAACTATAATATGGTTATTTCAAGATGAAAAGTAATTTAACAAATTATGACAAGATTAATAGATGGTTGTAATTAAAGGCCATTCTGAACTAAAGATAAGATAATTGAGTTTAGTAGCTCAAATAAGTTATACTTAAATGCATCTACAACACTACGATTTCAGTATACAGGATGTAGATCTTAATTAAGTTAAGGGGGGAAGACTTAGTTATAATGGATTATCTAGTAGATATTGATAAAGATACATAGTCAATAAATTGTGAAATAATAGTATAGTATTCTAAGATAAACCCATCATTGGTCATAACACGATGTATGTCCTAAAGTAAGAATAAAAGTATTGAGCTTAAGAGTTATTATTGAGATTCTAAGACTAATTGAGTAATATAAATGCACTTAAGATATACAGGTATTAATGTGAGAACTACGGTTAAGTATTAGTAAAGTGGATAAGAGTGGAACAATTGATAAGTGTTAAAGGAATACATCCCTTGATCTTACACCCTTGGGCTATACAACATTCTAAAACAAGTCGAAGGCTATACTTAACAATTAAGCGAAGGGCTTACAAGATGATCGAGGTTTAGAAATAAGAGTGAGGAATCTATTTAAGTTTGACTTAGGGTATGAGTTATTGATGATAGACTACCTTTAATATTCTTCAGAGTACTGTTGATTGTTTGCGCAAGTTGATTAGAGCTGCTACAGCGTTACCCAGGTACGATTTCTCGTACTCAGCTTGACGTGTTTTGGACTTTATGGAATGTGTTGTACGATTTCTCGTACTCAGCTTGTTGTGTTTTGGACTCTATGGAATGTTTGTACGATTTCTCGTACTCCGATCTTTTGCTGATTGACTTGTGGAGTGTTTTGGAAAACGCTAACTGACTTTAAGAGGAATTTCTAAAAAGAAATGGTTGTGTGACTAACTCAGCTTGTCTGACTAACTGAGCCTTGTGTGTGAAACTCACTTGGGTATTGGTTCCTTCCCTTCGGTTGTTCCACTGGGCATTGATTACTTGGGGTTTACGCTTCTGCACTCTGTAGGACTGAGTGTTTTGGTATTGCTCTGGGTAGTTGGTGATCTAGCGGGATTTTTTTTGGAAAAGGTCAATCTTGGAAATCTTTCTTTCGACGTGCGCACGTCTTTAATGTGAACAGTAGGGGGCTGTATATCCCTCGCCCATAGGGGCATTGATATTTAACAGTAAAGGGCTGTATATCCCTTGTCCTGAGAGGACGTAGTTAACAGTAAGGGGCTGTATATCCCCTGTCCTTAATGGACGTTCTTGGCGGTGGGGGCCATCTCTCCCAGTTGGTTTCATTCCATTCTTGAGTTGCTGGTTTTGGTTTTCTCTCATTCATTCCTAGTCCTCGTGACTACATGGGTCTTTCTACTCCTAATGGGAATTGGTTCTAACATCAACAATGGATGCTTACTAACTATGTGGTGTGACTACTTAAGTGGATGACTTGTTTTGGAAGTTCTCTATCTCTATCTTTGTCTTGTTTTCTTTTCTCTTTAACTTGATTGTTTTGAAGTGCTCTATCTCTGTTTTACTTTTAAGAGTTGTTTTCATGTTACTGTTTATTTTGAAGAGTTATGTTTTATAAGTTTGTTTTTGGAGAATTGTACCAGTTCCATTCCAGGGAACTGACCCGCCCCTTTTGGGGTGGGCTGCTTGGTTTCATCTTGCAGGTACGACTTGATTTACAGGTGGCCGCGAAGAGAATGAGCGTTTGGGATGGGACTAGGTTTTGTGGAGAGTTAATGTGTTTAATTTCTATTATGTTTGTGTTAAGTTTTTCTCGAGTTCAAACCGTAGCTTTTGTAGGTTGTAAGTTGTAATTGGTGAGGTTTGGTGCCGGGTGTTTGGAACCCGATGGTCTGTAATCGCCTTAGAGTTTTATTTCCGCTGTATTTATGGTTAATAGGGGCGTTACATAGGGTTTACAATGAGATGAAGCATAAAGCTTATATACTCATTTCAATGTTGGTATATTGTTTAGTAGTTGACAAGGAATGAAATGCCTTACCGGTTTTATGAGGAAACAAGAAAGAATTTGGGTGGAAAAAAGGTAAATATACTAACCTAATGTGGTTTAATGCCTTAGGAGAAATGAGCTTATAATGCTTGTTAAAACTACCTAAAGAGCAAATGGTGAATGACTTAGTAAAGTGTTCTCAAGGAGACTAGTAAAGGAACATATGTCTTGGTGTGTGTAATCGCAGGTCAAAGGCTTATATATTGTGGAAATTCAGTGTTTAAGGTTTATGTAATTTAAGGGCCTAAGAGCCATGTTATTTAAGGGCCTAAGTGCCAAGCAATTTAAATTGAGCACTATATTGTGATGTAGTGTAAATTTGGTGAAGTCTCGTGTGTTATGGTGTTCTTGATGGATTTAGGTGTTCTTGAATGTTTAATGGTGGAAACAATGTGCTTTGGTGTAACAAAATGCTAGGAGAACCTATGTCGAAATTTAGGAAATGCGTAAGGAGTTCAAGATGTTTTAAAAGAATTTTGATGAACTAGGAAGTGTTCTAGAGTGTATTAAGGACTTAGGCATGATCTTGAGGTTCTAGTATGTACCAAAGTCATTTTGGACTTAGTTAAAGACTTAGGCAAACTTTGGCAAATTGAGGAGAAAGTGTAAGCTTGGAAAAAGGAATCGTAAGAGTGACATAAGGAGTTTTGTTTTGTAAGAAAGGATGTTGGATGATGCTGTGTGGAAGATATGTCTTGTATAATGGTTAGAATAGGCATGAAACATCACTTAGAAACCTAAGGAGAAGATACTATAAGTGTTAAAGGCTTTGGAGGAATTTGGTTAAGTGTTTGAAGACTTGGAGATTGAATGTTTTGCCGTGTCCGAACTTCCGTCCGGACATGGAAGTTCGGACAGGCTCTGTTGGGTAAAGGATTTTCCCACTCTCGAACTGTGTCCGAACTTGGGAAGTCCGGACACAAGTTCGGACGTGACTGTTTCTATCTGGGATTTACTCTCGAACTGTGTCCGAACTTGGGAAGTCCGGACACATGTTCGGACGTGTGTATGGGTTTCAGTATTAGGTCGCGGCTTGCGTCCGAACTTGGAGGTTCGGACACAAGTTCGGACAAGGTGTTGTATGGGCCAAAACATTGTGTTAAGGTATGGGAATGGTGTGTAATGATGGGGATTGATGGTTAATGATGTTATGAGGTTGTTAAGGACATGTTAGGTGAGTTTTAATGACAATTAAGTGGGTGAAAAGTTGTAATAAAATGTGAAAGTAAAACAAGTTAAAAGTGAAGTTATGTAACTGAACTAACGGGAAAAAAATTATAAGCATTAGACCTTAAATAATCATGCAACCCCGATGTTAATAAAAACACATGTGATGTTAACAGTTGTTCGAGAATTGCTCGAGGAACATAAGTGGACGTGGTAAAGTGGACTCCGGTGACAGGTATGGTTTTCTTGCAACCTGTGTCCTACCGGATTACACCGGCTTGTATGCCAATATGTTTTTCTGAGTGTTTGCCACCTTGTAAGATTAAAACATGTAATGAGTTTATAGTAATTCATTTATTGGCGAATTTGGCCTCCGATACCATTTAACCTCAAATATCTGTTAACCTTAGCTAACCAAATCTAGGAACACATGAGTGATCGGTATTCGGAGTTAACGGCCCAAACCTTGGGAACGTTCTAACCACGGCTATGTGTGAGTTAGATGGATATTGTTGTTGTTGTATGCAGGTGTGTGAACCTCCTTGTGTGCTTAACTCGGTTATGATACCGCATGGTGTGTGGATGTGGTAGGCTCCATAATGGATCTCTAACTACTTATTTATGAGTATATATGTACTAATGGGGGGTGAGGAGTCCGGTTGTTCCGGCCACGCGTGTGATGGACGGGAGTCGATGTCATATCCGGTTCGGCTCTCTTGGTGTATGTATAGGTTGTATTCCAATTTGGTTTCTACCTTCCCTTAGCTTATCCAAAGCTAGTTACTGACTCACGTCGGGCCACAGGGGCATACGAATGTTATTTCGGTGTGCTTGGGATTACTATATCCGACACACCTTGGGTTTAAGTTAACCGTTCGATATAACTGGACGGTAACGAGGTTGGTAACGAGCTTAACATGAGAATGGCATTAATCTCTAGGCTCACTATGTATACTAACTATGGTGGAAGGTTCCTTGTGTGAACCGACCTTATGATGTTTTGTGTTGATTATTGTGCTAGGCAATTTCCCTTGCTATGCTATGGTATGTATACGTTAGGTGTTTAAAATGAATGCGATGTTATCATGTGTACGTCGAAACAAGAAAGGTGTTGTTATGTTTTGTTATGTGAGGAATGAGATATGTTGTAGGATATGGAGTGTGTGGATCATGGAAATGAATCCCAGTTTGTGACAAGAGGCGTTTTAGGATAACCCGATTAATGGGTACGTGTCGTTCATTAAGGAAGTAGCTCCGTTTTAGAGGAGAGCCACTCTAAGGTTTAAGGAATCATTGGATGATTTGTTAAGTGTGGATGTGTTGGTTATAGGTTGAGCCCATTGAGGCGAAATGTTATGTGTTGTATGTTTATGGCTTGTATGCATGATTTAAATATAATCAACTGCATGCTAAGATGACAATTAGTTGTGCGTGGCCCGGTAGCATGTGGGCTGCGGGATTACCATACCAGCAAAGGTGCTGAGCCCCTTGGGGGCCACCCTTTCTCTCCTTTTCTATTTCAGGTACAAGGAGCTGGAAGCCATTCGAGAGTAGGACGGGGTAGATGTTTATACATGGGTAGCCATTTAAATGGCGTAAGCATTGTAAGCGTAGTAAGACCGAAATTGTTATCGGCATTAGTTTGTAAATACTCGGTACAGTGGGAATGTATGTATACAATAAATGTTGGAAATGGAATAAGGGTTGTATTGTGTAGTTGCTCGGGAATCTAGTCCATCAGACCGATACAATGTACATTTATTAGCCTTGTTAGCCACGTGGGTGGCTAACGGCGTGTAACACCATTGAAATAAGTAATGTGATGAGTTGAATTTTCCGCTGCAGTTTGATGTGATGTGTACGGTGGTAGTTGGGGTGTTACACCGGTTCCCGATTAAGTTCGACCTGAGCATTTGGTTGTTGATCATTGATGATGTTTTTCACGTTTTGGTGGTGGTTTTGTTGATGTTTGATGATTGTTGATGTCTTGGGAGTTGAAAAGTGTGTTTAGGTGGTGATTTCGGGGGACTTTTGATGTGATTTTGGTGCTTGGATGTGTAAAAACGTGGGGGACTTGTGACGGCTAGGTTTTCTGGTTGCTTAGGGTTCTTGAGGTTCTGATTTGATCAAGGGATAATGCTCCTTATATAGGCTTCCTTAAAGATAGAAAAATCTGGTAAAAACTGAGATTTACTGACGTTTTAGCTTAAGGGCTTCCAAAAGGAATTTGACTATGAAATTTTAAACATGGATAAAGGATGGTATTTCTGATTTTTCTAAAGTGGAATCGAATTTTTTGGATATTGGAATATTTTTAAATTCAATTTCTGGTCAGATTCAATCAGAAATTGCTAGAAAATTATTGGAAATTCGAAAAATCAAAATTCCAACGCCATTATGTCCAAAATGTCATCCCTCATCATGGGTTTAAATTTCAAAGCATTTTGAATTGATTTGATCCTTCTTTGGAGGAAAGAGAAAGTCTATAGGAGGCTTAAGAGCCTTGAAAAATTATGAAAATGCCTCTGGAGATGACTAAGCTGTCTCTAGTACTCTGAAATGTGCCGATCGAACTGGGAACCCTCGCTACTAGCCTATTAGTAGAGACCCTCTTCCGGGGGGGTTAAAATTTTAGGTATAACAGATTGCCCCCCGTCAACTAGACTTTGTAATGGTAATGAAAAGGCTGGTTGATGCTTGAGTGATACCCCAAAATTTTGGATCTTAAAAGACCCCACATGCAATTGAAATCCGACAAGTTGTGTCGAGCTGTTCTAAGGCGTTGACTACCTATGAGTAAAGTGGAAGGATGTCGAGCGATTCTAAGGCGTCGACCACCTAAAGGTAAAAATGAAGTAATGTTGGACTATTCTAAGGCGCCAACTACTTATAATGAGATGATGTCAAGCTATTCTAAGGCGTTGACTACCTATGATGGATGAAATGATGTCAAGCTATTCTAAGGTGTTGACTACCTATAATGAATGAAATGATGTCAAGCTATTCTAAGGCGTTGACTACCTATAATGAATGAAGTGATGTCAAGCTATTCTAAGGCGTTGACTACCTATACTGAATGAAATGATGTCAAGCTATTCTAAGGCGTTGACTACCTATAATGAATGAAATGATGTCAAACTATTCTAAGGCGTTGACTACCTATAATGAATGAAATGATGTCAAGCTATTCTAAGGTGTTGACTACCTATAATGAATGAAATGATGTCAAGCTATTCTAAGGCGTTGACTGCCTATAATGAATGAAATGATGTCAAGCTATTCTAAGGCATTGACTGCCTAAAGTGAAATAAAGTATGCCGAACATTATAAGGTGTCGGGAACCTGTAATGCAAATGTAGATGTCATGCAAAAAGAAGATGATATGATATGCTGATGATGCTCGGATGCTTCTGGGGACCGAAACCCGTTCCAATGCTCCTGGTTGGTATACTATGGGGACTTATTACCTCTTCCCACCAACTGGGGTGCTGGGATCACTTCTAGATTACCAAGGGGACTTATTGTCACTGCGCACTAGTTGTTTCTCCCAAGAAGTCGACACGAAGATGGGGACTTATTGCCTCTGCCCCGCCAACTTAGATCACGCTCTGTCTCGTACTTGTCTCGCACTGAAGATGATACTAGATCTCGTACTGGTCTCGCACTGGATGTTGACGCTCGGTCTCGCACTGATGAAGGTGATGGGTCTCGCACTGATGAAGATGATGGGTCTCGCACTGACGAATATGATGGTCTCGCACTGATGAAGATGTATGGTTTCGCACTGAAAAAAATGATGGGTCTCGCACTGATGAAGATGGTGGGTCTCGCACTGAAGTCTCGTACTAAATGGATGAAGAAAAGATGAATCTCACACTGAATGAAGATGTCTCGTACTGAATGATGAAAATGCAGGGTCTCGCACTGATTTTGGGTCTCGAACTAAAAATGAGTTAGAAAGATAATGGTCTCGTGCAAATGATGAAAACTGATTACTGGAGTGCCAAACATGGCAATGATGATAAGATGTATGCAATCAAAATATATGAAAGATACTCGTTCAAAACATGAAACTGTTGGAAAAGGTGCCAAACTTGGCAATGTTGAGGTGTTATGCAAAAGTTGTAAAATGCAACTAAAGTGTTTGTTGGAAGCTTGCCCAAGACAAGGAACTGTAAAAAAATGTGCCAAACATGGCAATGCTTGAGAAAAACTTTGCTGAAAAAGGAAAGTGAAGTGATCATTTCCTGACTAAAAATTTCATATCTGCAATTTGTTTCTTGAAAAATGAACATGCCATTGGTGGAAGTGTGTGGAGCTAAAGGCTTTTGCTGGTGTTCAGGATTTATGATAGACCTGGGATTGGGTTGTGACTTTGGATGGTGGTCAGGGTTATGACAGGCCTGATGTTTTTGTGGAGGTAAGGCCAATGACGAGGTTGAGAGTCTGTGTGTGGTAGTAAGGGCTTATGTGTGCCTGTGGTGGGATGACGGTGCTCAAACTTTGGGTTTCAATTGTTGTTGACATGGCAATTTTTGGAACCAACAATTGCCCCCGATATTTTTTCCTTAGGACAATTTGAGCTAGAATTCATGGCAATCGATCGTTCCGATCGATTGCCCCCAGTATTTTCTTGGATTAAACGCGCGAATGAGTCACGTCCTCATGGGGTCAAGGCCTATGTTTTGATGTGGTGCTTCCTACACACAGCGTGTTTGATGTTTGCACTCATTTCTCGCTCATGGTCATAACTTTTAGACCATTGAATTCGACATTTGATGGATTTACGCATTTGATCTGTTACTTTCACGTGAATGGACACACAACTATCAAGTCGGAAGTCTTTAAAGCTTATACAAAAGGGTCAATTGGTCCCACAAGGTCAGTGGGGCAACCCGGAGCATCAATTGATCCCGTCCGGACAGCATCGACAAAACATGGGAAACGCTCGTCCGTAATCCATATGCCCCGAAGATGAATCGCGGGCTCAGCCTTAGACGATAGTGCAAAAGGTGATCCTAAGATCATGGGAAATCTTGGAATGTCCAACACCTCAAAAGTCCTGACTCCTTCCCACCTGCCGACTTTTATTCGTAATTTACAAGTGCCATGAACAGGCATGACTCCCTCATTCGCGGCCGTCGCAGCAGTGTGGGCTGGAGTCGCCAAAATCCCGAGTGCCTGCACGACACTCAGGTCGACGAAGTTGCTCGTGGCTCCTGTATCAACCATAGCCATAATAGTGTGACTTTGGTTAATTTCTACTGAAACATATAATAAATCAGGATGTGGACTAGGAGCATAAATTGTAGAACGAGTTACCTTCGCCGGATGCAGAATAGAACCAGCGAAAGTTATAGGGACAGCATCTTTGCGAGCACCCTCGTTGGAGGAATTCAGGAGCGCAGAGATGTTTGCTACGTGGCCGTGGGGTGTGATGAAAGACAACGGGACCATGGAGGGATATTTTAGGTTTGTGGAGCCAAAGGGGTGACCAAAGCTGCACCTTATGTCTTCCCTCAGATTCATCTTCCTTGTCTTGAAGTCGTCTAGCTGCTTCATGTTGACGTTGTTTTCGAGCTTCTGGACCTAGACTTTTGAAGTTGTCCTTTACACCATTTCTCTTTTTGTCATTTGGATTTCTTCGAGGCACTTCGGGTTTGCCTTTTTTTATCCTTTCTTGACTTTGCCTCTGGGGTTCTTGTGTTTCCCAGTTTTGGGTTTCGAGAAATGTTTTGATGTGAGCTCTTTAGATCTTGTGTCACTCTGGGACCATTTACGGATCATTTCGTCATGCTGATAATGGTGTTGCTTCTTTGGACTGATGAGAACGTTATCTGAGAGTCTGACTCCTCGCTCCCTTTGGTCACCAGGTCGGACATTCATCATTGGCTAGGTTATTTTGTGGAGTTCATAATATCAAAAAGGGATATATGAAAGGCTCAGCGGGGGTGCCTAGGGTTTAATGTTAGGGTTCACAGGTTTTTGGCTATGTGGTGCTGTACCTAGGTGCTTCGTCATTCCTGATAGTTGTATATCCGCTCTTTGTTACTTTTCGCAGGTCTAAGAGTAAATTTACAAATTATCTCCTTCGGTCTGAGTTATGCCATTTGCCTTACTTTTGAATGTGGCCTCACTTGAGTCATGTAAAAATGACGCGCTCTTTCACTCTTGGTTTTACCGCTCAAGGCACTCTTATGAAACGTTCACTCAGAGACTTCTTCACACAATTAAATGAAAGAAATAGTCGTTATTGGTCTTTAAACTCAGATTGCCCCCAGTATTGACCTGGGGTTTATGACAACAATTAAATAGATGTGGAATTTGAGCAGCTTTGTGGGTTGTTTCGGATGTTTTGGCATGTTCAACTTTTAGAAACAAGAGATAAATCGTTCTGTTCCATAGTCGGGAAATGATTACTCCGTGATTCCTTTCCTTGAAAAACATTTTTGTTTTTTCTTTTTTCGATGAATGAAAAATGGTTTGTACATGAATTGTGAAAATGGAACTATGATTTTATTTAGGGAAAATTACATACCCCACCCATGACGTTTGGCGAAATTTCACAATCCACCCACGTGGTTTTAAAAATTACTTTCCCCACCCATGTGATTTCCCCCGTTTTACATCCAGCAATTTTTCTAATTTTTGTTCAATTCAAAAGATGCTTAAACGTTGTCCGAAATTGATGAAATTTTACATAGACGATGCTAAAGTGTTATATTTTGGTTTAGTGAGAAATCTAAAGTTTTTTAAGCTTAAATGTGACATGTGGGGCCCAATGAACATGTCACATGTTTCATTGGGTCCCACGGGACACATTTAAGCTTAAAAAACTTTGGATTTGACATAAGATCAAAGTATATCACTTTAGCATCATCCATGTAAAGTTTCATCAATTTTGGACAACGTTTAAGCATCTTTTGAATTGAACCAAAATTTAAAAAGTTACTGGATGTAAAACGGGGGAAACCACATGGGTGGGGAAAGTAATTTTTGAAACCACGTGGGTGGAATGTGAAATTTCGCCAAACGTCATGGGTGGGGCATGTAATTTTTCCTTTTATTTATGAATCATGAAAGAAACGTAAAAATTACAAACTGAGGAGACTGAAAACTAACTAAGCAAATAAGCTACTAGGAAAATTTGAAGATGCAAGAAAACATAAATAAAACGATCTGCATACTTAGAAAAATTGGGCTCCTTGCTCGAGGAGGTCTTGAATCTTGTGCCTCAATGCTCGGCAATTGTCAGCATAATGGCCAGGAAACTGATGGTAGTAGCAGAATTGATTAAGATGCCTCCCCAAATGAGTGGTTCCTGGCTGAGGGGCCAAGGGTTGTAGCAAGTTTCTCTTCTGAAGCTCTTCAAACGCCTGACTTGGTGCTCGACCAATGTCGGTGAATTCCCTTTGCGATGAGTCTCGGCGTGGTAAGGGTACCGTCCCAAAGTTTTGATGCGGAGCTCTAGGTCGTTGAACCACATTCACTTCTGGGAAACTGCTTTGAGCGCAAGCTACTGTCTGAAGATAAGCCTTTTCTGGTCCAGGCTTAGAGAACTTGGAGCCACTGACGGGGTTTCTTGAGCACTCGAGCTCCAACCCTTCCTTATGAATCCTTTCCTCTAGAATACCGACTTATCCCATCAACATGTCCAAACTCGGAAAATAAATAAATTTTATCTCATGGTTGTGTTGTTTTCGCATGTTCTCAATTATCATGCGGATTTGCTCTTGCTCGTCCATTTTGGTAGGCATGGCTGCAGCCTTTCTCCTCCAACACTTGATAAAGTCAGATATGGACTCACCGTCTTTCTGTCGAGTTCCTGCAAGATTGATTCTGGTGACCTCAAGGTTCTTAGCATACTCGAAATGATTTAGGAAAGCCTCGCAAACCTCCTCGTAGGTTTTGGTATTCATCTTCTGAGTGAGATACCAACGCTGAGGAGTCTCGTCTAGATAGAGTGCGAAAACTTTGGCTTTTTGCATGTCGTTGGGCCCCAGGATGGACATTTCCCGGTCGAACATAGCCAAATGAATCTGTGGATCCGGGGAACCCTTGTACAAAGCGAGTGTGGGCAGCTTCAGCTTTGGGGGAAGATCAACTTCGGGATATGACGCCGTGGAGAAATAATCGAAGCCAGCTGGTTTGTTGGCTTTCTCTATGCGCTCAATCCTTTTAAAAACCCTTTTAACCTCTGCAGCTAGTTGGTTGTCAGGAACATCCTTCCCCACACGTGTTTGAGGATCTTGGGCCCTAACGGAGTCAATCTCGATGTAACTTCGGTTAAGATTTTCATCCACAAGCTTTTCCAGAGTGTGCTGATTTGTCTCCTAGAGATTAGCCTTACTCCTCAATTCCTCGACAATGGACTCCAAGACCTTGCACCTTTGCTGCACAGCGGACAACTGGGCATCCGTGTTGATCGAACTTCCTTCTTCTGCCATATTCGGGCTTGCCTGTTTCCAAGGTGTCCATTATTAGCTAACAAAAGGAAGAGGGCTGAAGGTGAGAATGACGCTTCACAAGGTAGATCGAAACAGGCTTAGGCTGAAAGCAAGTGGGCCAGGATACCCAGAAAATGAGGTGTTTAGGCTGGAGTATCTTTCAGACTATGAACTGGAATTTGGACTGAAATCTAAACAGATGGCTTTGATTGGGCCTTAGAGGTGACACCTAGATCTAGGGTTTTGGGTTAGGGTCATGATAAGAAGTCTACCTTGACTAGAATGAGCCCTTGGGCCGGAATGTGTTTGGGCCTGAAGTAAAGCACATGAGCTGGAATGGTCCCTAACTCACAAATGGGCCTAACTTTCTTTGGGGGTCAGAGAAGATGGTTTCTAAGCCAAAAAAAAAAATTATTTTCAGGACTTGTGAGTTATTTCAAGTTCAGGTGGATTTCTTTTTTATGGGCCTAGAACTAATTGGATAATTCAAATTGGGCCAGAAGAGAAATCACCTAAGCCTAGGCTTTTGGGCCGAAGCCTGAATGACTCACATACTAAACCAAACAGGACCTCTGGGCCGCAAACAAATAGAGCTGCCAATTCAGGTTGGGCTAGGTTAATGTAGGAGAAGTTCCTATCAATCTCTAGGCTAGGTAGTGGGCCGATCATACAAGCAAACAAGGCCCACACAAATTCAACATGTCCTCATTAGACGTTTAAATCAAACTGGGTATGGATCGATCCGGAGAGGTGCTTGCGGCATGGGCCCAGGTCACCACAAAGGAACAGGGCTTGCACGATATTCTCTTTGGGCTTCCCCACTCTTTTCACATCACCTGAAGGTGTGCGTCTACGGTCGGGTATTTGACTGACCAAACAATGGGCTAGGTAAGGGCACTGCCAGGAAAACGCTTGGGGCTAAAGCCCAGGTATTAAGGGGATGTGGTTAGACGACATCCTCCTCTTCCCCCCCCCCCCCCCCCCCCCCCCTTATTCACATCACCTAGAAGGTGTGAGTCCCTGACAGGGGACCCTCAAATGGGTCCCGAGGTGAAATCGGTTTGCGTGGACCCTCGCTCTCATATGATGCAAAGGTGCAGGGAATTTAAATTGCGCACAAAGGTAAACAAACAAAGTAATAAAGCCATAGATAAACATTTTCAAGTTAAGCCCTCTTTCTTAAAATTAAAACAAGTTAATATTAAGAATTTGTCCCCAGCAGAGTCGCCAGTCTGTGAGCCTCGATTTTTAAACCCTATCCTGGGTTGATTCAAGTTGATTAGGATCTAGTCGGGTTCTAGGTCCACTTATAACCTAAGATTAATAACTATGTCATATTAATTATTAGAACCTAAGCTAGCTCACCGGAACCTATTATGAGTCGTCACCTAATTTTTACCTAGATCAAATTAGGAAAGGAGAGTTCGGGTTCGGGGGCTTGATATTCGACTTAATTAGGGTTCAATTACTTTCATTACCCCTAGAAGTTGTTTTTCCTCTACTTAGTCTAATCACGGCTTATTACGAGTCGTTTCAAACCTAAGTGTGCGAGCTTCTATTTTTTTGTGTTTTTTAGCATTTTTTGACAGAAAATTAAAGCAGAAATTAAAATACCTAAACTAGGGTTTCGGAGGTAGAATTAGGTCAAATTTTGTTTCCGTCCGTGACTACGGACCTAATGTCCGTACCCACGGACCCTAATTAATCTATGTGGAAATAAAAGTTGAATTAAACAGAAAACGAAAATTTGAAAAGTCCGGGGCCACGGACAGGATGTCCGTAAGCCCGGACATAGTTTAGTAAAACCTAAATTTAAAATTTTCAAAATCCTGCCGCCGTCCGTGGGTGTCCGTGGCCACGGACTACCCGTCCGTGGTCCCGGACCACCCACAGACAGGGGTTTTCCGGTGGTTCCCGACGGTGTTTTCGGCTAAATAATTATGTACGTGTATCCTGAAAGGTATACAATTCATTAGTAATTGAAAGATTGCAGTTTGAAGTCGAATTATGCACGAAACTTGACAAACAAGTAACAAGGCAGAAGCAAAAGCAAAAGCAATTAGCAATACAGAAGCCGAAAAGGGTTGGTTTGGGCCCAAAATTTAACAGAGAGTTAATAGGGTTGTGGGGAGTTAGAAAAGTAGAATTATAACCTGTTTTACCTTTGAATTCAAGATGATTCTTCACGTTGGGATTCTTCGGAGGCTCCGATGATGCCGGTTCCGGATTGAGTTCGACCCGAGCTTCTGGTTGTTGATCGTTGATGATGTTCTTCACGTTTTGGAGGTGGTTTGGTTGATGTTTGATGATTGTTGATGTCTTGGGAGTTGAAAAGTGAGTTTAGGTGGTGATTTCGGGGGACTTTTGATGTGATTTTGGTGCTTGGATGTGTAAAAACGTGGGGGACTTGTGACGGCTAGGTTTTCTGGTTGCTTAGGGTTCTTGAGGTTCTGATTTGATCAAGGGATAAGGCTCCTTATATAGGCTTCCTTAAAGATAGAAAAATCCGGTAAAAACTAAGATTTACCGACGTTTTATCTTAAGGGCTTCCAAAAGGAATTTGACTATGAAATTTTAAACATGGATAAAGGATGGTATTTTTGATTTTTCTAAAGTGGAATCGAGTTTTTTGGATATTGGAATATTTTTAAATTCAATTTCTCGTCAGATTCAATTAGAAATTGCTAGAAAATTATTGGAAATTTGAAAAATCAAAATTCCAACGCCATTATGCCCAAGATGTCATCCCTTATCATGGGTTAAATTTCAAAGCATTTTGAATTGATTTAACCCTTCTCTGGAGGAGAGAGAAAGTCTATAGGAGGCTTAGGAGCCTTGAAAAATTATGAAAATGCCCGTGGAGATGACTAAGCTGTCTCTAGTACTCTGAAATGTGCCGATCGAACTGGGAACCCTCGCTACTAGCCTATTAGTAGAGACCCTCTTCCGGGGGTTGAAATTTTGGGTATAACGCGGGTATTACAAGCCAAATTTGGGAATTTTGGGTCAAACCCTCATCCTAGAGTACAAATGAAGTCAAGCCTCCGTTAGAGCATAAATAAGTAGAGAGGAGAATAATTATCCATGAATAAGATTGAAGAAGAGCTTCAATGGTGAGGGGATCTTCCTCTTCTTTCCCGTCTTCTTCCTTTCTTCTTCCTTTTTCTTTCTTCCTTTTCTTTCATTTCTGTGTGCTGCTTTCGTCTGCTTTCCAAAATCCGGCATTATCATTCCACTCCCCTCTCGTTCTCATTTTATGCCTGCCGAAGTGTATGCTCCTCACGCATGTAAAGAAGAATCCAAACAATGGTCCACGTGTGCAGCTTATGTGATGGTTATTACAACCGTGAGTGCTGAATTTCTTTATGTGTGTGCATGTTGCTTCATTTGTACGTGTAAATGCCTGCATGTTTTACATGTCTTATGTGCATGTCATACATGCTTTGTGTGTGCATGAAGCTGCACATTTACATGCATGAATGAAGTGTTTTACGTGTATGGCTGAAAGGTGAAGCAGGATGAAGACTTGTACGTGCATGTCTGGAACATGCGTGCATGATGCTGCTAAATTACATGAGTGGCTGGTGCATGTTACGTGCATATAGGATTAGCCTTACTTGCACGCAGGGGGTGCTTGCTTGCAGGTGCACTACAAGAAAAAATAGATTTAGCTACCGATGATTTGCTACCGCACATATATTGGTAGCTAATTTCAGAAATTGCTACTAATTTTTAATGGTACTAACATAGTGGTGTCTATTTTGCTACAACAAAGACAATGGTAGCTAAATTATTTAAACAGTAGCCAAATCGCTATCGCCCAACAAGATTGCTACCATTAGTAGTAGCTATTTTTGATTTCATCTTGGTTCTTTTTGTAAGAACAATTTAGCTACCAATGTTGGTAGCTAAATTATGGAATGGATACTACTGGACGTGGCTAATTCAATCATGGTAGCTATTACGCTACTATTAAAGCAGCAGTAGCGAAAAATATTATAACTAGTAGCTAAATTGCTACTAAAAGTTGCTATTACCAAATAGATAAGCTAAGTTAATGAAGTTGCTACTAAAACTCATCATGGTTGTCGTTCTGCTACTGTTTAGGCGTTAATAGCGAATATTTTTAGCAAGCATAAAAATTGTTACTATCTTTAATTATGAAATTTCTACCGACTAATGGTGTTAATGAGATTATGGTTAATATTGTGCTACGTTATAAGAAATGATAGCTAATATTTTTAAGCGATAGCAAAATTATAATTCTCTTATAATTTAAATGTGTGATACTTATATAATATAAAATACACAACTATTTATAATTATGAGAAAAATATATTTTTAAGAAATTACCCTAAATTAATGTATATAAAGATAAGTATGAGGAAGTATATTATTATTTTGCAAAAATCCACCATAACTTTGAAACTATGGATTTCGTAAATGGTTAACTACCCAATTAACAATTTTAATTACGCCATTATTATCCCGGTAATAGTTTATCATCCAGACCTAAGACCTAAACACACACATATCCCATCATGTTAAAGTGTTGTCTTAAAGCAAAAACAAAAACTGAATTAGAGTTGAGCATTATGGGCAGCTAGCTAAGTACATTAAATCGGGTCATTATTAATAAAAATCTAGTACTTTCTTGTAATCTAAAAAAATAATTGAATTAAAATAAGGCTTTTAAGATATGAAATCGATTAAACTCAAAAGAAAATACATCTCAAATTCGAAGAAAAGTTTTTTAAAAATCCAAACTAAAAAGGGGACGATAAATTGCTATTACACATATTGTATCTAAATTGAAAAATTACTACTAATTTCTAATGTTATTAACAAAGTGGTAGCTGTTGTGCTATAGGAGCAACAATGATAGTTAAGGTATGTTACTTGTTACCGCCAATAGTAGTTATTTTTTCTTGAATCTTGAACCTTTCAATAAAACTAATTTTGCTACCAATATCGGTAGCTAAATTAAGAAATTGTTGTTGCTGGTGGATGCTAATTCAAAAATGGTAGCTGTTGTGCAACTATTTCGACAACAATAGCAAACATATTATATAGTAGTAACTTGCTACTATCTTAAGTTTCTCTACGGCCAAGTATTATGTATTGCTACTGACTTGATTATAGTTGCTATTATGCTACTATTTAGCAAATGCCTTAAACAAATAGCTAAATTGCTAATATTTAATTTCGAAATTGCTACAGACTATAATGCTAATACAACTTTAGTTGATATTATGCTAGAATACAACAAATGAATGCGGTATCAAATTATTATTGTCTTATAACTTAAACGTAATTACTACATAATTCAAAATACTAACCTATGCTGCTACTGCCATAGTGGACATATTATCTTTTTATATAATATTTATTTATTTTTAAAATTTTCAATTAGTATATGTGTTAGCTATCAAATTTTGAAAAAGAACAATAAGTAAATAAAAATTGTCTAATTTGTGAAAACTAATTAAACTATATACCTCTACTTGAATTTATTTTATCATATAAGATATACCTAACATAATATATTTTTGATATTATAATATTTTTAAGTCTCAAAGTATCACACATGCTAATACATTATAAAATAGAGTAACAGTATTAATATTAAATTAGTACATATGTTGGTTAAAATTTACGAAATTATTATAAAATAGTAGTAATAATAATTTAAATTAGTTAAGTGTATATATATGTGTGTTTTTATATATATTTAATTTAATAAAGTTTTTATTACTATACGATGCTTTTATTTACAAAAGCCATATAAACTAATAAAACATAAAAAAAACTAAAACTAATAACAATTTAAATTAGTTGATGTGTAAGTTAAAATTTGCAAAGTAAGTAGAACATATATATATATGTATGTGTGTGTATAAATTTATAAAATGTTAAAAGTATACAAAATTATAATAACACGTACATAAATATACTTTATATTAATGTTTTTAATTTACAAACAACACACAATTAATAGGATTTTGAAAATAGTAAAGTTATAACAATTTAAATTAGTCAAGATTATACAATATTATACATCTATTAAAATTTATAAAAATATTATATTATACAAACTTACAAAAACAAAATATATTATTTAGAAGTTTTAATTTTCATATAATAATGTATATTATATTAGTATTTGTAACACCATATAATAAGACTTAATTAAATAAGTAACTTTACATAATATATTATCTTTTTGTATAATTCTGACATTTTAAAAAAATTTAAAAGATATATGTATATTTTTAGATTTTCTATAATTTAAGCCAACAATATACTTAAATTTTTATTATCTTTACTATTTTGGTCGCATTAAATTAATTTGTTATATTGTATAAATTAAAATATCATGTAGCATGATCGACCGTATATCTATTTTATTAATTTTAATATATCTCTGGTTTGATCATGTCTCGGCAAAAACTTTCATTTATATTTACAGTATCAAACATTCAATATATACACGTAGTTTCTATATATGATGTGAATAACTATCATGGCACAATGGTTAAGACATTCTGTATTCATCCCAAACTTCGGGGGATCGATTCCTACTCTATGCACATTTTTAACACACTAGTTTGAATTAAATATATCATTGGTATGGAGGTCTACTTATACTCATACGTTGTAAGGTTCGATCCTAGATGTGTACACATAACATAGTCTTCGATTTAAAGAATAGTCAAGTTACTCGGGCACATGACTTCCACTTCTTATGGGATTGAATGGTGGTGCTGCCCATTGTTCGGTAGTAGAGCTATACCACTATTCTAGTATCAATTTTGTCATTGTTATACTAGTAGCAACTTTGATAGTAGCCATTTTGCTACCAATAGTTTAGTATCGATTTTGTTATTGCTATCCTAGTAGCTTTTTTGCTACTGCTATAATAGTGTCGATTTCGCTACTATTGAAGTAGTAGCGATTTTGATACTGCTACACTAGTATCGATTTTGTTACTGGTGTACTAGTAACGATTTCGCAACTGTTATATTCGAAGCCATTTTGCTACTATTACACTAGTAGCCATTTGACTACTACATTCTAAAACGGTAGCAATATCTAACTATCAGAAAAGTAGTAGCGAGGCTAAAGCGAAATAGCTACCGCATTCCAAAACGGTAGCTATTTTCAATTTAGCCACTAGGACCTTTGCTACCACCGTATATCAGTAGCGAAATCATAAAATGCAGTAGCCCGTTGTGTTTAGCTACTAAAACCGATGATTTAACTACTGAAATATAGTGATAGCTAAATCTGATTTTTCTTGTAGTGGTGTCTACTTTCCTGCTTGCTTGCACGTTTTCCAGCTTAGACGATGAACAATGTTAGTTTGGAAGCATTTACTTAAAATATAATCAAAATGTGTAAGTTCACTAATATTAATAAAATAATCTATAAAGTGGTGAAACTATATTATAAACCACACTTATCTTTTTGCGTGTCCTCAAGCAAAACTAGGAAGCCACAAGAAAGAGGAATATTTAAAGCAAGTGTTTAAATGAATTCTTGGATTTTAGTGAACAAAATGGTGGAAAACTGATGAGGAGTGCAAACAAACCTAATCATGACAACAAGGTGAGCTTAGGGCAAATAATAAGATAAAGTTCGGGGTATGATCCGGAGTGCTTCGAAGTTTAAAAGATTTTGGAACTTGAAGAAATTTTTCCATGACCAACTTCTATCAAGAATGGGCATTGAAGAGAAACCAAAAGGAAAAATAGATAACTGCATGTATTTCACATTTGCACAAGAGATGAGGAGATGTATTTAGACATTTTAGCCTCTGCATTAAAGAACACTCAATTCTCATTTTGTTGGTTACCAATGTGTCTCACAAGTCCCTTTTTAAATTTGCACAAAGGAGCAAGCAATCCATAAGAAAGAAAAATAGAATGAACCCCTAAGCAATATAAATCCACCAATATAAGGTTATATAGTTGCTCTGTATCTACATGCTCCTCAAGAGAGAATTTTTTAAATTTTTTGATGAAAAATCCCAAGAATTCAAACAAAAACTTGTTTAATATAAATGTAACTCCTAAAGGGAAGCAATAGATGAGCATAAGGAAATTGAGCAGTGCGAAAAAAGAAAAGGTCGTCCCCCCCACACTTGACTGAGACAATGTCCTCATTGTTCAACGAATAGCTAAGGGAGAACAAAAGACCTTTTCAAAGCACTAGCATAAAGTTAACAAAAAGAGTGTATGCTTTGTATTATGCTAAACTAAAAGGAGGGGTGAAACTAGTACTCCGCTAATAAGGTGTGGATTGAAGACGGGATTCCCCCACACTTGCGAGTGTCTGGGGTTGTTGAGGCGCTGCCTTCGACCGTTGGAGACGAAGGTCCTTGGGGAAATTTTCACCAGAGTTTCCTTTGAAATTGTTCCTAAATCCATCCATTTTTCAAAGGGGCACACATGTTTCCAAAATAATTACAACACAAACAACACCAATTTGGGAATAAAAATGCAATTCCAAGGAATGCTCAAATAGCCCGTTAACTCAGAGGAGTTCAAAGTGTATGCAGTAAACTTAACTAAAGATATTAAAAGATATGAAATGAAATGAAATTCGGGTTGCCACCTGGGAAGTTACCCTTCTTTAAGGTCTTTGGCTAGACCATACCACCTTGAAGTCATCTGGGATCGAATATAAACGTTGAAGTTGGCTTCAACGGGTGGGTGGGGGCGGACATCATAATTCTTTGAAGAATGACCTGGATCAATAGAAAATGTTACCTCAACACTTAGGATGTAGAAATGCAAACTCCACTGATCTTTCTGCAGGTGGAAGTGTTGAGGTTGGTGATCCTTGGTGCAAGGATCGCATTGGTGTGAAACCTCCTCTTCGAATTTAAGGATGAAGACACCCTTATCTTCATTGAGAAGTGCAGGGAGAACTCCGGGGTGGACTTTGTATTCAATCTCTGGTTCAAGATCAAATGGGAAGGTGGCCTCCACACTTAGCGGGTGCACTTTGAGCTTCCACCATTCATCACTTGGGCATGGGTGAAGATGGCCTTGGCCCTCCAGGTGAAGATCAAAGTTTGATGGCTCCTCTTCCTCAAATTTGAGGATGTAAATGTCCTCATATTCTTGGCGAGGCTCATAGGAAGAGCTTTGGTGCAAATCAACTTCAAAAGGAAGTGGCTCCTTGAATTCAATGACAGCACTCTCCTCTCACTACAAGAAAAATCAGATTTAGCTATCACTGTATTTCAGTAGTTAAATCATCGGTTTTAGTAGCTAAACACAACGGGCTACTGCATTTTATGATTTCGCTACTGATATACGGTGGTAGCAAAGGTCCTAGTGGCTAAATTGAAAATAGCTACCGTTTTGGAATGCGGTAGCTATTTCGCTTTAGCCTCGCTACTACTTTTCTGATAGTTAGATATTGCTACCGTTTTAGAATGTAGTAGTCAAATGGCTACTAGTGTAATAGTAGCAAAATGGCTTCGAATATAACAGTTGCGAAATCGTTACTAGTACACCAGTAACAAAATCGATACTAGTGTAGCAGTATCAAAATCGCTACTACTTCAATAGTAGCGAAATCGACACTATTATAGCAGTAGCAAAAAAGCTACTAGTATAGCAATAACAAAATCGATACTAAACTATTGGTAGCAAAATGGGTACTATCAAAGTTGCTACTAGTATAACAATGACAAAATTGATACTAGAATAGTGGTATAGCTCTACTACCGAACAATGGGCAGCACCACCATTCAATCCCATAAGAAGTGGAAGTCATGTGCCCGAGTAACTTGACTATTCTTTAAATCGAAGACTATGTTATGTGTACACATCTAGGATCGAACCTTACAACGTATGAGTATAAGTAGACCTCCATACCAATGATATATTTAATTCAAACTAGTGTGTTAAAAATGTGCATAGAGTAGGAATCGATCCCCCGAAGTTTGGGATGAATACAGAATGTCTTAACCATTGTGCCATGATAGTTATTCACATCATATATAGAAACTACGTGTATATATTGAATGTTTGATACTATAAATATAAATGAAAGTTTTTGCCGAGACATGATCAAACCAGAGATATATTAAAATTAATAAAATAGATATACGGTCGATCATGCTACATGATATTTTAATTTATACAATATAACAAATTAATTTAATGCGACCAAAATAGTAAAGATAATAAAAATTTAAGTATATTGTTGGCTTAAAATTATAGAAAATCTAAAAATATACATATATATCTTTTAAATTTTTTTAAAATGTCAGAAATTATACAAAAAGATAATATATTATGTAAAGTTACTTATTTAATTAAGTCTTATTATATGGTGTTACAAATACTAATATAATATACATTATTATATGAAAATTAAAACTTCTAAATAATATATTTTGTTTTTGTAAGTTTGTAAATAATATTTTTATAAATTTAATAGATGTATAATATTGTATAATCTTGACTAATTTAAATTGTTATAACTTTACTATTTTTCAAAATCCTATTAATTTGTGTGTTGTTTTGTAAATTAAAAACATTAATATAAAGTATATTTATGTACGTGTTATTATAATTTTGTATACTTTTAACATTTTATAAATTTATACACACACATACATATATATATATGTTCTACTTACTTTGCAAATTTTAACTTACACATCAACTAATTTAAATTGTTATTAGTTTAGTTTTTTTTATGTTTATTAGTTTATATGGCTTTTGTAAATAAAAGCATCGTATAGTAATAAAAACTTTATTAAATTAAATATATATAAAAACACACATATATATACACTTAACTAATTTAAATTATTATTACTACTATTTTATAATAATTTCGTAAATTTTAACCAACATATGTACTAATTTAAATAATTAATACTGTTACTCTATTTTATAATGTATTAGCATGTGTGATACTTTGAGACTTAAAAATATTATAATATCAAAAATATATTATGTTAGGTATATCTTATATGATAAAATAAATTCAAGTAGAGGTATATAGTTTAATTAGTTTTCACAAATTAGACAATTTTTATTTACTTATTGTTCTTTTTCAAAATTTTGATAGCTAACACATATACTATATTGAAAATTTTAAAAATAAATAAAATATTTATATAAAAAGATAATATGTCCACTATGGCAGTAGCAGCATAGGTTAGTATTTTGAATTATGTAGTAATCATACGTTTAAGTTATAAGACAATAATAATTTTGATACCGCATTCATTTGTTGTATTCTAGCATAATATCAACTAAAGTTGTATTAGCATTATTAGTCTGTAGCAATTTCGAAATTAAATATATTAGCAATTTAGCTATTTGTTTAAGGCATTTGCTAAATAGTAGCATAATAGCAACTATAATCAAGTGTCAGTAGCAATACATAATACTTGGCCGTAGAAACTTTAAGATAGTAGCAAGTTAGCTACTAGTTATAATATGTTTGCTATTGTTGTCGAAATAGTTGCACAACAGCTACCATTTTTGAATTAGCATCCACCAGCAACAACAATTTCTTAATTTAGCTACCGATATTGGTAGCAAAATTAGTTTTATTGAAAGGTTCAAGATTCAAGAAAAAATAACTACTATTGGCGGTAACAAGTAAATATAACAGTACCTTCTATCATTTGCTCCTATAGCACACAGCTACCCTTGTTAATACATTAGGATTAGTAGTAATTTTTCAATTAGATACATATGTGTGTAATAGCAATTTATCGTCCCCTTTTTAGTTTGGATTTTAAAAAAACTTTTCTTCGAATTTGAGATGTATTTTCTTTTGAGTTTAATCGATTTCATATCTTAAATCCTTATTTTAATTCAAATTATTTTTTTAGATTACAAGAAAGTACTAGATTTTTATTATAATGACCCGATTTAATGTACTTATGTTGGATAAACTACACTGTAATTAATATAGAATTATAACAAACTATTAGGCAAGTGTACCTATTCGTAGTAGTAAAACAAGTGTCGTATCCACAAGGAGATTGTTTAATTATCCTAGTTTAGGTAGTTACTAAAAACTGTAAAAGGGGTTTAGCCGGAGGCAAGCTTGATTTTGTTGGATTATTAAAGAAATAATAAAAACAGTAAAAACGGTTGTGGATTAAGTGGATGGAAACTGTGCTAAGGAAGGTGAAATCGCCCGGTTATAACTCAGATAATAAATATAATCCTAGTTTGCTCTTATTTGTCTGTTAAGAATTTTATCTTGTGACCTTTCTAAATCATAGATAAGGACAGCTCTTAATTAATTCATTAAACTTCTTACAATCAGAAAAAGTCTAAAATCATTAATTAGCTTTAAGTGAGAATTCTTTTTATAACAGCGATGGATTTTATCTGCTAATCAAGGAGAATAAAATCTAACGTTTGTCTCTCTTTGTGGTCTATTCTCTAATTTTACAAAATCATTGAAATTAGAGAAACCGTAAATGAGTAAAAATGATCAGTTCTTAAACATTTAATAATAGAGAGAGACAAAACAAATATTTATAAGCAAACTCGGTATTATAATACGCTGAGTTATTTTGGGTTAAACACACCATCCTAAGCACAATTATGAGATTACTCAAGCCATTGACAGAAATAAAAACAGAGTAGAGATTGAAATAGACATTATTCAGGAACTGCTGCGAATAACGGGTCTGCACTCGCCTGCTCTTTTCTCTCTTTGTAAATATACTGCTTCTGTTTGAGTACGTACGTGAATGAGGTGAAATGGTAAAAATAAATAAAAGATGGAGAAGTGTGGTGATACGGGAGGAATTAATTGGAAGAGAATGGAGTGTGGAGCTGTTTGTGATTTTTCTCAGCCTCTGGTCGTACGTGTGTGTTTGTTTTGCAGTAATGGTGTTGGCTTATATAGAGATTGAGGAGGCAGATCCGTACGTTTTAATTGTCTTGCTTGATTGCCTGAGTGCTTCATTTATTGCAGAGGGGACAAAGATCTGGAGTGATTTAAGGTAGGCTGTGCGGTGGAGTAGATGGATAAGAGAATCCATTTGCAGAGCGACGCGAGGAAGGAGAAGACTAGCGCGTCCCCTTTCTGCTGGAGTCCGCGTGCGAATTGGTGAAATTGGTCCGGGACTTGGCCAAGAGTAGAAGTCCCGGACCATAATGTAATAAATCCGTCGGTTTGAGCATCTTGAGTGGTCCGGGTCTTGGGTCTGAGACAAGGTCCCGGACCATGTAAAGAAAAGTCCTCGGTTATGAAGTGTCATATGGTCCGGGTCTTGGGACTGGGTTAGGTCCCGGACCATGTTTGTCGCTGGTTTTCTCTCGTGTTGTGGTCCGGGACTTAAGTCTTGGAACAAGTCCCGGATCATGTTGAATTCAGCCGAGAGTTTCTTATGTGTAGTCCTAGCTTTGAAGGTTTTAACCAAGCTAGGACATGACTTCAAAACCTTGTAAATCTTCGTTCTGACTCCGTTTTCTGAACCGTCTGCGGCTATGCGTTCGTCTCTTCATGTTCTTTGCTTCTAGCTTGGCTTTTTCTCATGTTTAACCTATAAATCTGTAGACAACCAATAAAACATAAACTAGAGAAAACTAAGATAAGTGGAGAAATGAGCAGAAAAGTGCTATAATATATGAAACACCTATAAAACATGCTCATTTGGACACTTATCACACCCCCACACTTACCTTTTGCTTGTCCTCAAGCAAAACCATGTACCCATAGTAGGGAATGCTCAATATTAATAAATACTATTATGAAGGGTAGGATAAAAAGTCAATAGTACATGATCTTAAACTTTTTAGAGGAGTGTGATCCATCACCTACTGGTGGCATAGGTGTACTCAGGGCAAAAATAAAAATTAGAGTTTCGGGGTATGATCCGGAGTACTTCAATGCTTCTTGATTTAAGGTGACTTTGAGAACTTTTACCATGGCCAACTTCTCTCAAGAATGGGCATTGAGGAGAAAACAAAAGGAAATAGATTTATGCATTTGTTTCACTTTTGCATACGAGATGAGAAGATAATATGTAGGCATCAAGCCCTTTGTATTTAAGAACACTCAACTCTCTTTGTTGGTTACCAATGGTGTCTCACAAGTCCCTTATTTATTTTATTTTTTCCTTTTGACAGAGAAGCACCCCTTAGCAATCCCTAAGAAAGAAGACAGAAGGAACCCCTGAGTAATAAAAATCCATCCATTTCAGATCATTTGGTCACACCGCATAAAAATGCTCCTCAAAAGTAATCAAAATTTTAAAATTTTTGTACATTTTATGTACCATTTATCCCACAATTCATAACAATATTTATTCCTAAAGAGAACAACCCACATATACAGGGTCAATGATATTGAATTTGAACAAACGCAAGATAAGCAGAGAGATTAAGCATTTTACATAAAATGTCACCGAAAAGGGCACACTCCCCCACACTTAATTGAACAATGTCCTCATTGTTCACCAGAAAAACAAGGGAAAGTTTCAGAAGGCCTTTTGGTAGAATAAATAGAGAGAACACAAGCTCATGATAATCATTTAAGCATATAAATCTCCTCTGCAATTTTATTTAAATAAAAGCATAAGTAAAGAAACTGGTACTCCCCTGATTTTTTTTTGCTGTCGTTTGGACTTCCCCCACACTTGAGCTTCAGCCTCAAGTAGCGTAGCTTGGTTGCGGTGTAGACATGAAATTGCACCTGCATAAACACTAGAAGCAACCATACTACAAACGGGGTTAAAGTTAGCAAAAAAAAATAAAAAGGAACCTGAAATTAAAACAAAGCATAAAAGCATATAAAGATAAGTTCGTCCGGGTTGCCTCCCGGAAAGCTGCCCTTCTTTAACGTCTTTGGCTAGACGCTTTGAAGCGTACTCAAATCTGAGTATCATGTAGGTTTATTGGTACGAGCATCACTGTCTCGATTACCACCCTGGTAATGCTTTAGTCTAGATCCATTGACCATGAAAGTGTGTTTTTTCGAATCCACTAACTCAACGGATCCGTATGGGGTGACCTTGGAGACAGTAAATGGTCCAGCCCAATAGGATTTGAGTTTACCCGGAAACAACTTTAACCTGGAGTTGTACAACAGAACCAAATCTCCCTCATGAAATTCCCGTTAAGGATCATCTTGTCATGCCACTTCTTGGCTTTCTCTTTGTAGATTCGGTTTTTTCATAGGCATCCTCGGAAATTCTTCTAATTCAGTGAGCTGGAATTTCCTTTTGTCACCTGCTCTTAGAAGATCAAAGTTGAGGGCTTTCACGGCCCAGAATGATTTGTGCTCGAGTTCGACTGGTAAATGACAAGCTTTGCCGAAGACTAGTCGATATGGGGACATGCCGATGGGCGTCTTGTAAGCTGTTCTATAGCCCAGAGTGCATCATCCAGCTTCAGGGACCAATCTTTTCGGGAAGAATTAACCGTCTTTTGTAGGATCCACTTCAATTCTCGGTTAGAGACTTCAGCCTGGCCATTCGTTTGAGGGTGATAAGGCAAGGCTACCTTATGTCTCACTCCATATTTGGTCATCAAGGCTGTGAACTGCTTATTGCAGAAGTGGGATCCTTGGTCACTGATGATAGCACGTGGGACTCCAAATCGTGTAAAGATGTTCCTCTTCAAGAACCTGAGTACTACCTTTGCATCATTTGTGGGAGAGGCGATAGCTTCCACCCATTTAGTGACATAGTCGACTGCCACCAATATGAAAAGGTTCGAACAAGACGAAGGAAAGGGACCCATGAAGTCAATACCCCCACACGAAAGGTTCCACCTCGAGTATGATGTTGAGAGGCATTTCGTGTTTTCTGGAGGTGTTCCCAAGTCTTTGGCACTCATCGCAGGAGGCTACAAAGGAATGACAGTCTTTATGTAAGGTTTTCCAAAAGAAACCTGATTGAAGTACCTTAGCCGCTGTTCGAGCTGGCCCATGATGTCCTCCTGCTTCAAGAGAGTGACAATGTCGTAGAATGCTGTGGATTTCATCTTGGGGCACACATCGTCTCTACCATCCCGTCTGCACAGACCTTAAAAGAGAGGATCCTCCAGTAATAATGTTAATCGAAAAGAACTTCTTTTTCTGTTGGTAGGTGAGGCCGTGTGGTATTACTCCTCGTGCGAGGTAGTTGGCCATGTCAGCGTACCATGGTTCACCGGTGTCACCAATCATAAAAACGCACTCATCTGGAAGAATTCATTGATGGAAGTGCCATCACTTGGTGCCTCTATGCGAGATAGGTGGTCTGCTACTACATTCTGCACTCCTGGCTTGTCTCTGATTTCAATCTCAAATTCTGTAGTAGGAGTATCCACCGGGAGGAGTCGGTTTGGCATCTTCTTTGGCAAATAGATACCTCAGAGCAGAGTGATCGGTGTGAATTATGACTTTGCTCCCAAGAGATATGATCGGAATTTATCCAGAGCAAAGACTACTGCTAGAAGTTCCTTCTCAGTAGTTGAATAATTCTTCTGAGCGTCGTTGAGGGTTCTACTTGCATAGTAGATGGTTCTCAAGATCTTCTCCTTCTTTTGGCATAAAGCGGCACCCACGGCAAGTCGCTGGCGTCGCACATAATTTCAAATGGAAGGCTCCAGTCTGGTGATATCACAATGGGAGCAGAGATGAGGCATTCTTTAATGTGTTGAAGGCTTGTAGGCATTTGTCAGTAAGTCGAACTTGACGTCTTTAGCTAGGAGTTCACATAGAGGTTTTGAAATTTTGGAGAAATCCTTGATAAACCTTCTATAGAACCCAGCATGGCCAAGGAAACTCTGATGTCTTTTACCGTCGATGGTGGTGGTAATTTTTCAATAACTTCGACCTTGGCTCTGTCGACTTCAATGCCTTTTGAAGATATTTTATGCCCAAGAACTATTCCTTCTTTAACCATGAAATGGCATTTTTCCCAGTTAAGCACAAGGTTAGTTTCTTCACATCGGGCGAGGATGGCATCCAGATTAGACAGGTTTCAAAAGTGGGACCAAAGACAGAGAAGTCGTCCATGAAGACTTCGATGCTCTTCTCAAGATAGTCGCTGAAGATTGCCATCATGCATCTTTGGAATGTTGCTGGGGCATTGCATAGACCAAAAGGCATCCGATTGTATGCAAATGTCCCGTACGGGCATGTGAATGTGGTTTTTCTTGGTCTTCAGAAGCAATGGGTATTTGAAAGTATCCTGAATAACCATCCAGGAAGCAGTAGTAATCTTGCCCGGCCAATCTTTCAAGCATCTGATCGATGAAAGGTAAGGGAAGTGGTCCTTCCGCGTTGCGCTGTTCAGTTTCCTGTAATCGATGCAGACTCTCCATCCCGTCGTGGTTCTCTGAGGAATTAGATCACCTTTGTCGTTGGGGACCACAGTGAGACCTCCTTTTTTCGGGACCACTTGAACGGGGCTCACCCATTTGCTGTCGGAGATGGAGTAGATTATCCCGGCGTCGAGAAGTTTGAGCACTTCTTTCTTTACTACTTCTTACATTTTTCATGTTGGGATTCAGCCTTCTCTGTGGTTGGACTAAAGGCTTGTAGGTATCTTCCATGTATATGTGATGTGTGCAGAAATGGGGGTTGATACCTTTATGTCCGAAATGGACCAGCCTATTGCCTCTTGTGGCTCTGAAGGATCTTCACAAGCTGTTCTTCCTGTGTACTTGTTAGAGATGAAGAAATAATAACAGGCAAAGTACAAAATCAGAAAGATAAACATACTTCAGATGTGATGGCAATTGTTTCAGATCTACGAGAGGGGGTTGTTCAATGGATGGTGGTAATTTCTGAGTAGATAGCTCTAATGGTCTGGTGGTGGGTAGCATGATTTCTTGTATGATTTTATTCTATCCAGGGCTGCTACCATTTGGATTGTGTCAGGGTATACTAATCGGTTATCACAGATTTCAGACAAGGCATTTTCAAGAGCGTCATTACGGATAATAGCAGATGAATTATCCTGCACAATAGAGTCGACAATATCTATGGAAAAAGTATCTTCTAAATGAGCGGGTTTCTTTATAACCTTAGACATGTCGTATTCTAGAGATTCGTTATGCAGCCTTAAAATGATTTTTCCTTTTTCAACATCGATTAGTGCTCTTGCAGTTCTCATGAAAGGTCGTCCTAAGATTAAGGGCACCCTAGTGTCTTCTTCCATGTCAATTACAATAAAATCAGCGGGGAACACAAAGGTTCCTACAGTAACAATCAAATCTTCTATTATTCCTTTTGGGAATACTAAAGATCTATCTGCTAATTGTAATTGAATAGAAGTTGGTTCGCATTTACCAATCTTAAGTTTGTTGAAAGTTGAGAGTGGCATTAAATTGATACTAGCTCCTAGATCACATAACCCACTACCACAATCAACATTATCAATTGAACATGGAATAATTGGCAAACCTGGGTCTCCAAGTTTTGGAGGAAGACTCTTGAGAAGTACTGCTGACACTTCCTGTGTAAGGTGTACAGTTTCCACTTCCTGCAACGATCTTTTGTTGGTGATGATATCCTTCATGAACTTTGCGTATATGGCATTTGTTTTAAAGCATCGGCAAAAGGAATATTGATCGTCAGTTCTTGAAGTGAGATAGAAACTTTCCAAACTGTTCATCTAAATTTTTCTTTCTCATTCTGTTTGGAAAAGGAAGTGGGGGAAGAATTTTTGTGAGAGGGGAAGGAGTAGATTCAGGAGACTCCTTCTCCTCGGGAATATTTTTTGTAGGAGGAGGGGCTTCTTCAGCATCTTCCTGTTCTTCTGATTTTCTTGAGGTTCATGAGCTTGCTGCTCTTGATTATCAGTATCATCTCGGGGAAGAGATGAGTTGAGCGGCCTACCACTTCTTAACGTTACTGCCTTGGCCTGTTCCCTTGGATTTGGATCTGGCTGACTAGGGAAGGCACCGGGTGGCCTTTGTGCAAGCTGCTGACTGATTTGCTCCAACTGTTGGTTGGTTTGCTGTATCTGGGCTTCAACCCTTCTGTTAGTGGCTTCTTGATCCACGAGCCTGGTGTGGGTCGTAGTCACGAATCCTTTCATTAAGTTCCTGAATTCCTCATTTGGATCAGAAGAGGTTGTGGTTAGTTGTTGTTGCTGCTGCTGCTGGAAACCAGGAGGGGCACCTAGTGCTCGATAACCCATGTTAGAATTTGGTTGGGGTCTGTTCCCCTGATAGGTATTTGAATTGTTTTGTTCTGACCTCCTTGGTTTTGATCATTATTTTTCCATGAGAAATTCGGGTGATTTCTCCATGGATAGTTGTTGTTGAAGTTGTTGTAGGAATTACCGGGACGGTTTCCTATGAAGTTTGCATCCTCGTACTGTCCTTTGCCTTCGCACTGAGGGGTTTCATGAGGACCGGCGCATATGGCACATCCTTCTGTAGGTGGAACTGACGACGAACTTGTAGGTGGGGAAGCTATTGTTTTTACAATTTCGTTTTGTGATGTCGTTAGCTTTTCCACCATCTTTGTAAGGGACGAGATCTGAGCCGATAAATGATCTGTAGGCTCGACGTGGAGTAGACCTGCTGCTCGTGGTGTTCTCCCTTTGGATCTCGTCCACTGTCTCGTATTGCTCGTCATGGTTTCGAGAAGGTCCATTCCTTCTTTAGGAGATTTCATCATGAAACTCCCTCCTGCAGAGGAGTTGACAAGTAGTCGGTTCCCATCATCCAGACCGTTGAAGAACGACAGGCAGAGGGATTGATCGTCAAGACCATGGTGGGAACACTTCATAAGCATATCTTTAAATCTGTCCCATGGTCGTACAACGTTTCTCCCGGCTCCTGACAGAAAGTATTGATTTCACCGATCAATTGCCTCGTTCTACTGGTTGGGTAGTATTTGGCAAGGAATTTTTGGGCCATTTGAAGCCATGTGGTTATTGATCGGGAGGGAAGACTTCGATACCACCGGTTTGCTGAATCCGACAACGAGTGAGGAAATAGTTGTAGACGGATTCTTTCTTTGACGTTGCCGGTTTGACTAAAGGAATTGCAAAAGTCTAGGAAGAGACTCAGATGATTTGGGGCTTCATCTGGGTTTGCTCCACTAAACTTGCCTAGATCCCGGACGGCGGTTATGTAGTGGGTTTTGAAAACCCATCGTCCGGCTTCTTCTGGTGTTAGTTCAGGGAGAACTATAGCTGATGCTCTTCCTTCGGTATTCGGTTGGTGGTAGTCAGAGAGAGCACGGTGTTCTGGCTGAATTGCATGGTCCATTTCATTTATAACTTCGTTATTGGCCATGGCTTGGTTTCTCAGGTTTCTCTGTGCTTGTAATAAAGTGCGCTCGGGTTCGGGGCTCGGACTGATTGGTGGAGAGCCTCGAGTTCGAGTATTTGGCATGCACAGAAGATAACTTGTGGTTTGCGGGAAGCTGCAGAATTAGTTAGTAAATAAAATAGGAAAGACAGAAATATTGGTTAGGCTGATAAACGTTAGGAGTTAGTATACAGAAATTATAAGTTAGTATACTGGGGAAATGAAATGTTAAGGACAATGGAACGAAAAGTTAAGGACAATGGAACGAAAAGTTAAGGACAATGGAACGAAATGACAAGAAATTTAAAGTTAGTAGTTAGAGACAATGGAAAGAAAGGACAATGGAACGAAATGACAATGGAACGAAATGACAATAATATTAAGATGTTAGGAGTTAGATGTCCAAAGTCCGAAGTCAAATGTCCAAGTCAGGTCCGAAGTCCGATGTCCAATTCAGATGTCCAAGATTAACAATTTAATAGTATTAACAGATTATTACTAATAGCGAGTGAACTACCAGAAACTAGGGAAATTGATGGAATCAATCTCCCCGGCAACGGCGCCAAAAACTTGTTGGGATAAAACTACACTGTAATTAATATAGAATTATAACAAACTATTAGGCAAGTGTACCTATTCGTAGTAGTAAAACAAGTGTCGTATCCACAAGGAGATTGTTCAATTATCCTAGTTTAGGTAGTTACTAAAAACTGTAAAAAGGGGTTTAGCCGGAGGCAAGCTTGATTTTGTTGTTGGATTATTAAAGAAATAATAAAAACAGTAAAAACGGTTGTGGATTAAGTGGATGGAAACTGTGCTAAGGAAGGTGAAATCGCCCGGTTATAACTCAGATAATAAATATAATCCTAGTTTGCTCTTATTTGTCTGTTAAGAATTTTATCTTGTGACCTTTCTAAATCATAGATAAGGACAGCTCTTAATTAATTCATTAAACTTCTTACAATCAGAAAAAGTCTAAAATCATTAATTAGCTTTAAGTGAGAATTCTTTTTATAACAGCGATGGATTTTATCTGCTAATCAAGGAGAATAAAATCTAACGTTTGTCTCTCTTTGTGGTCTATTCTCTAATTTTACAAAATCATTGAAATAAGAAACCGTAAATGAGTAAAAATGATCAGTTCTTAAACATTTAATAATAGAGAGAGACAAAACAAATATTTATAAGCAAACTCGGTATTATAAATACGCTGAGTTATTTTGGGTTAAACACACATCCTAAGCACAATTATGAGATTACTCAGCCATTGACAGAAATAAAAACAGAGTAGAGATTGAAATAGACATTATTCAGGAACTGCCTGCGAATAACGGGTCTGCACTCGCCTGCTCTTTTCTCTCTTTGTAAATATACTGCTTCTGTTTGAGTACGTACGTGAATGAGATGAAATGGTAAAAATAAATAAAAGATGGAGAAGTGTGGTGATACGGGAGGAATTAATTGGAAGAGAATGGAGTGTGGAGCTGTTTGTGATTTTTCTCAGCCTCTGGTCGTACGTGTGTGTCTTTTTTTTGCAGATGTAGTGTTGGTTTATATAGAAAATTGAGGAGGCAGATCCGTACGTTTTAATTGTCTTCGCATTGATTGCAGCCTGAGTGCTTCATTTATTGCAGAGGGGACAAAGATCTGGAGTGATTTAAGGTAGGCTGTGCGGTGGAGTAGATGGATAAGATAATCCATTTGCAGAGCGACGCGAGGAAGGAGAAGACTAGTCGCGTCCCCTTTCTGCTGGAGTCCGCGTGCGAAATTGGTGAAATTGGTCCGGGACTTGGCCAAGAGTAGAAGTCCCGGACCATAATGTAATGAAATCCGTCGGTTTGAGCATCTTGAGTGGTCCGGGTCTTGGGTCTGAGACAAGGTCCCGGACCATTGTAAAGATAAAGTCCTCGGTTATGAAGTGTCATATGGTCCGGGTCTTGGGACTGGGTTAGGTCCCGGACCATGTCTTGGAATCGCCCGAAGGTTTTCTCGTGTTGTGGTCCGGGACTTAAGTCTTGGAACAAGTCCCGGATCACATGTTGAATTCAGCCGAGAGTTTCTTAATGTGTAGTCCTAGCTTTGAAGGTTTTAACCAAGCTAGGACATGACTTCAAAACCTTGTAAAATCTTCGTTCTGACTCCGCTTTCTGAACCGTCTGCGGCTATGCGTTCGTCTCTTCATGTTCTTTGCTCCTAGCTTGGTTGTTCCTCATGTTAAAACCAATAAATTGTGAGATAATCAATAAAACATAAATTAGAGGAAAACCATAAGATAAGTGAGAAATGAGCAGAAAAGTGCTGTTATAATATATGAATTACACCCATAAAACATGCTCATTTAGACACTTATCAACTTAGCTAGCTGCCCATAATGCTCAACTCTAATTCAGTTTTTGTTTTTGCTTTAAGACAACACTTTAACATGATGGGATATGTGTGTGTTTAGGTCTTAGGTCTGGATGATAAACTATTACCGGGATAATAATGGCGTAATTAAAATTGTTAATTGGGTAGTTAACCATTTACGAAATCCATAGTTTCAAAGTTATGGTGGATTTTTGCAAAATAATAATATACTTCCTCATACTTATCTTTATATACATTAATTTAGGGTAATTTCTTAAAAATATATTTTTCTCATAATTATAAATAGTTGTGTATTTTATATTATATAAGTATCACACATTTAAATTATAAGAGAATTATAATTTTGCTATCGCTTAAAAATATTAGCTATCATTTCTTATAACGTAGCACAATATTAACCATAATCTCATTAACACCATTAGTCGGTAGAAATTTCATAATTAAAGATAGTAACAATTTTTATGCTTGCTAAAAATATTCGCTATTAACGCCTAAACAGTAGCAGAACGACAACCATGATGAGTTTTAGTAGCAACTTCATTAACTTAGCTTATCTATTTGGTAATAGCAACTTTTAGTAGCAATTTAGCTACTAGTTATAATATTTTTCGCTACTGCTGCTTTAATAGTAGCGTAATAGCTACCATGATTGAATTAGCCACGTCCAGTAGTATCCATTCCATAATTTAGCTACCAACATTGGTAGCTAAATTGTTCTTACAAAAAGAACCAAGATGAAATCAAAAATAGCTACTACTAATGGTAGCAATCTTGTTGGGCGATAGCGATTTGGCTACTGTTTAAATAATTTAGCTACCATTGTCTTTGTTGTAGCAAAATAGACACCACTATGTTAGTACCATTAAAAATTAGTAGCAATTTCTGAAATTAGCTACCAATATATGTGCGGTAGCAAATCATCGGTAGCTAAATCTGTTTTTTCTTGTAGTGTCTGATGACTTGGAGGGTGGCGATGGCTTCTCCTTCTTAAAGTTGAGGATGTAAGCATCCTTAGTGTCTGTCTTGGTAAAGCACACGGGGGAAACCTTTATAATAATTAAATTTAGAGGGAGAAAGGACTACATGAAGTCAAAGTGGAAACTCTCTTATCATGGGTCATCTTCAAAATCAAGTTGACGGTTGAATGGCGTTGGAGTCTCTTATTCAAATAGAGGAGGAGAAGAAGAGTAGCTCAAGTCCTTAGCAGGTTGCTCCTCCTCATGAACCATTCTGCGCTCAAGGTATTGGATTATTTGATTTACATGATAGTTGAATGTTGCAGTCAATGGGTCTATGTTGGAGGTGTCTTGCTTAGTCGGCTGCTTCACCTCATGAATCATTTCGCTCTCAGGTGGTTGCTCCATTTGAGCTGACTGAGCTTACTGGTTCATGCTGAAGGCGTGCAGTAGTGACCAAAGCTTCTCCATACTAAGAGGATCAGCCATTACTGTGATCTCGGGACAATGAGCACTCTCATGGTATCCTCCACACTCTTGGCACACAAAGGTGGGGTTAGGCTTGGAAGATGACTTGAATCCTTCAAGAGAGCTCTCAATTCTGCCATTGAAACTGGACATTCGGGGCTCTTGTGGTACTCTTCGCACCTTTGGCATGCCCTCCATTGATTGTAGTTCTCTACACCATAGGAGTAGCCAAACCATCCTCCTGCTCGATTATATAACTATCCATGAAAGTTAAGTTCCTGAAAAGAAAAGAAACGAAAAATGTATACACAAAAGAGGCAAATAAAGGAAATAAAAATATGCATAAAAACTAAACAGATTCTAAACCAGATAGTTGGACCACAGTCCCCGACAACAGCACCAAAAACTTGTTGGGCAAAATAGTAGTGAAACTATCTTAATAACTGATGGATAGTGAACCCAGTTGTAGTAATACAACAAGTGTCGTATCCACAAGGATTTCACAACTATCTAGCTAATTATAAGCTTAGTGAATGTGCATAAAAATATAAACAAAAGTGCATAAATGTAGATTGGGGTTTTTTGGGTTTTGGTTTGGATAATTAGAGAAATAAAGAAAAGCAATAAAACTAATCTAACTAATCTAGGATAGGTGTACTCCGGGAGTGAGGGAATCACGTAAATGCACCCAAACATGGCCTTAATCCTAATTCACTCTAGTTGTCTAATAGAACTCATATAATGACTCTATAAACCCAAGAAGATCCGAATCTTACGTAGTTAAAATTAACCTTCAAAATCAATTCGGGTAGCATTAAGCGCAAGTTCTAAACATAGCAATATAATTCACCAACTAATTAAAGAGGGCAAAGACTATGGTTTCTCTCTCTCTTGGTCACAGTCCCTAACTTCAAACCAAATGTCATTAGGAATTACCACAAATGCACAAAGATTATCAATCTTAGAACATTCAATAAATTGAAGAGAGAAAATAACTGATTTAAGTAAAAAAAAAAAAGGTATTACAAGACTAATATGAGGATTTGGGGTCAAATCCTCATCCTAGAGTACAAATGAAATCAAGCCTCCATTAGATCATAAATAAGAAAGAAAGGAGAAGAATTAGCCATAAATAAGGTTAAATAAGAGCTTCAATGGTGAAGGGAACTTCCTCTTGTTTCCCTTCTTCTTCCTTTCTTCCTTTTTCTCTCTTCTTTTTCTTTCTTTTTTGCGCGCTACTCTCGCCTGCTTTCCGAAATTCGGCATTATCATTACACTCCCCTCTCGTTCTCATTTTATGCCTTCCGAGGTTTATGCTCTTCACGTAGGTAAAGAAAAATCCAAACAGTGGTCCGCGTGTGCAGCCTATGTGATGGTTATTACAGCCGTGAGTGCTGAATTTCTTTACGTGTGTGCATGTTGCTGCATTTGTATGTGTATGCCTTCCGAGGTTTATGCTCTTCACGTAGGTAAAGAAAAATCCAAACAGTGGTCCGCGTGTGCAGCCTATGTGATGGCTATTACAGCCGTGAGTGCTGAATTTCTTTACGTGTGTGCATGTTGCTGCATTTGTATGTGTAAATACCTGCATGTTTTACTTGCCATACGTGCATGTCATACATGCTTTGTGTGTGCATAAAGCTGCACATTTACGTGCATGAATGAAGTGTTTTACGTGTATGGCTGGAAGGTGTGGCTGGATGTAGACTTGTACGTGCATGGCTGAAACTTGCGTGCATGACGCTGCAAAATTACCTGAGTGACTGGTGTGTGTTACGTGCATATATATGATGAGCCTTACTTGCTTACAGGTGCCTGCTTGCTTGCTTGCATGTTTTCCAGCTTAGACGGTAAACATTGTTAGTTTGGGGAGCATTTACCTAAAATATAATCCAAATGTGTAAGTTCACTAATATTAATAAAATACTCTATAAAGTGGTGAAACTATATTAGAAAACCATGTAAAATGTAGGTGGGAATAACTCTTATAAATAGATATTTTCACCACTTATCAACCAGCAGGATCTGTCAGCTTAACTTCTCCAGCTTCATCCAAGAGCCCGACCTCTTGGTGGGATCATTGTCCGACTCTTCCGGGTTGATCTGTTAGCCTAAAATGAACCCACGAGATGCCCGGGTGTCATCATTACACGCGCTCAAAGTCCCCCGGGGAGGCGTAATACGCCGCCCGACTGGCGAAAACAACATTTCTTGAGGGATAAATACCCCTAATAGAAGGCCTGCTTAATGGCCTTAGGGCGTTTCTTAACAAACCAAATCCTTAGTCCAAACTCCACGCTTTTCGAGGCCAAGTGGCCATGCTTCCTATAAGGGTTGGTGCTCTTGCCGGTTAATGGAGCAAAGGAGTGTTACCCTTCGAAAATAACTCCCCGATTCGAGCATCGACGCTCCCCGGCTTGCCAGGTGGCTTCTCTTCCAAAAGATCTGTACCCTTGCCGATTAGCGAAGAAAAAGGGTGATGTCCTTAAAATCAAAGCACTTAGACAAAGCATCAATGCTTTTAACCAATAAGGGACCACTCATTCGGGGGAACCAGCACTCTTGTCGTAGTAAGCGAAGAAAAGGAGTGCTTCCCTGAAAAAGGTAAGTCCTCTACAAGGACCCACACACCACTTGACACCCCACAATCTAAGATGGGTTACAAAGAAACTAGCTTTCTTCCCCTGCACCTATCAGCTCGAACGACTCAGTCCCAAACAACAAAGCCGAGATCAAGCCAGCCCTCACTCCCACACATGAAAAACTTAACACGAGTTCAAAAAGTATGGACCAAGCGAACCATCACCCCCGCACATGGAAAACTCTACGAGAGTTCAAAAAGATGGGATTGAGCCAACCCTCTTCCTTGCACACTGAAAACTAAACATGAGTTCAAAAAGCCAGAATAGAGCCAGCCCTCATCCCCGCACATGAAAAACTTAACGCAAGTTTAAAAAGCTGAGATCGAGCCAATCCTCACCCCCGCATTCATAGTGACTCGACACGAGTCCAAACGCATAACCAAGCACAGACAAAGGTTGCTATCATTCTTTATTAATCATAAATGTGTATGTAACCTATGATCTAATTTTCGTACAAACAAGCACGAAGTGAAACTACAAACGTGTACAAAAAAATCCTATAATACAAGCCACTTTTGACTTCCATCACTACACAAGCAAACCTCTCGGGAAGACATCCTCGCTCTCCCAGCCTTCACATGCGAACAAGCATGGTAACTGGTGACAAAACTGGTTTGTGGTGCCTGCAAACACTTAACTTCACCACCAGAAAGCACCATCAAGAGACAAATAACATGATCCCTCGTGCAGCACTCACTCTAGAAAAGTACTCACACTGAGTGAGAGCTCTGACATCGTGCGGTCATGGGGACCGGTATTGGGATATCCGCTAGGAGCAACGCGTCATCACCTCACCAGACTACCAGTCAAAGCGGGAGACACCCGACTTTATGACTCCACCCCTTCTTTCCCATCCTAGCTACATTATAGGAGTACTGGTGCAGGCCAGCCTGAAATACTTCCAAAATGCAGGAGCGCGAAGGAGCCGGCGCTCCGACGACCTAAAGTGACCACCACAAACCTGAGAAATGGATTTAATTCTGAAAAAGGATTCGATCTTTCAGGATTGATTCCCTTTCCAGACCAGCGATGACCCTCCCTTAGCCACCATTTTCAAAGTCAAATCCCTTCTAACTTCGTCTACACCATCCACACCTCGGAAATTGGCAACTCCATCACCATTGCCACGATCATCGACCACACAGCCAACCGATCCAGAAACACTAAACCAGCCAGTGCCCTACCGCTGTGCATCAACCCTCTCAGGTTAACGACAATGTCAAAAACTATGGGCAATGAATCCATTTCTGGCGAAGTACAAAAGGAAGGAACAAGAACAAATACCTACAAAAGCAAGAAAGAGAGGTGCAACGATCTCCTTCACACCCAAAGGCATTTATAGCTGAGTGAACTCCACGATCGCCTGCACCATTCTCGTAACCGTCTCATCCGACCTTTCGACACCGCAATCAAAACAGGCCACATAACCCACTCCATACAGTTGCCCCTACTAAAAACAACAACTAGATAGCTTCTATAACACATCCTCAATTATAGACCCAAGCATCACCTCACACCAGCCTCGTTGCCTCACACCAGTTATGTCACCTGATGCTCCATTTTCTAAAGTAAGCCCACAACGAGTCATGTGGCACTTCCTCATCTTACCCAGTACCACAAAAACAAAAGGTCTCAAAAAGTTCAACTGGATTTCCGCCTATGATCGCCAAAAGTCAAACTTGGGGGACTAGTGGATACGGGGAACCACCCGAGTAAAACCTTTTAAACTCTTCCTTTGTTACAATTTTTTCTTGTAAAGCAAAACCCGAACAACTTCTTGAGTCCCGCTTCCCTCGCAAACTCTGAAAGCGAGACTTTAGGAGACTAGTGTTGGTATGGTATAATTATTCATACCTTAACCATATTATTAAGAGAACTAATAAAATCTCCCGTTTATGATCGCATGTACCCGAGTCATAAACCAACGATTGAGACATTAAGACCTTGGCCACGGAGTGCCCTGGCTAGCAAACAACGATTCCAGAAAGCCATCTCTACCATGCCTCAGAACCGGGTAAAGATAGTCAAGGGCTACCAACTAAAACCTCGATCAATTCTCTTCACCATGAAGAAATACTAATGAATCGATACATGCCTCTCTAACGCTTTGTCCAATCAGTCCCATCAGAGAACCCGTCATTACCATCTTGGATGCCCATGGTTACCTACTCACATACCTCTCTGACATACTATTAATACTTTAAGATAATGAGTGTCATTTCCGTAATTAAAGATGGGTGGACGAGCAGAGCGAGAAAGTTTCATTCCAGACAACGACTTATCTCGTGACGTCAGACCCATCTCATAGAAACACCCTATGTCAGCAATCCAGCTAATAGGCAAGCGGCAAGCCAGAAAAATGCACCAACTTCTTCATCCTCTTTATTATAAATAGCAATCAATGTCACATTTATTACACTTACAACAAGGGGAAACAAGATAACTTCCAAAACATGCAATCTCCTCCTCCTCTTGTACTCATACGATTCTACTAACAACCTTTGTCAAATCCTCCGTGGACTAGAACATTCAAGATCGAACCATGTAAAACTTGATGCCTCTTTTTGTTACTCGCTATTACACACAAACACCATCAAAATCATAGAGAGAATTAATCTCAATTTAATCCGTAGGTTACACTCTAACGTGTAGAATACCATATCTAATAGATACAAATAATAATTTGTTTCTAGTTAATAATAATTATAAAAAATACCATCATATACAAGCATCTTACCTATATACGGACGCAGGTAATCCACATACAAACCCATTCTTAGTTTATATACATTTATAACATTAACTACCAACATTAGGGCATACAAGGCAGAGCATAGATCAAGAAGCCTACTATAAGGAGTGATCCCTAGGGGCACACCAAAGTAGCTACGTCCATGAGGCCAAATGACCATCCAAAAGGTCAAACACTTAACCAACATCATAGGTAGTCAAATGAAGGCCGAAAACAAAAAAAGATAATGACAAAGGAGGAAATTAACTACCATTTGACTTATACTTAAAAACTAAAATGAAAAACCAGAGATAAGCATGCAACATTTGAGCGATGGTCAAATACCAAGCCTCGATGGGTATTTCCTCAGTGCAACCTCTCCACCCACTCACTTAGTAATTCTTCGTCTGTTGGATCTCTTTTGTGCTGGTTGATATGAGAGAAGTTCTATGGAAGTAGAGGCAATTTGTTTTCCTTTGCGGTCAGATGCTGTTCGGCCCATCTCCCACTCTAGGGTTTCCTGCTCCTGGTAGCAAGGTTGATTGTTACAACTTGCGGTTTGAGTGGGGGGGGAAGAGAGACTTAGGAATGGGTCGTGATCCTGGATAATTCTCGACTTCTAAGAATGAGGTGGGATTAGAGTAGTGATACTAGAGAAGCTATTCAGGAAAAGGCTGAGGTCAATGGAGATGGAAGGGTTGACATTTCCTAGGGATTATCCAAGCTTCTAGTTTGGTGGAGATTTTTGACCAAAAGGATGCCAATCAGGTATTTGAAGGCAAGAACATGCCATAGGGTTCTGACACCTCTGCATTGATCAAAGCGGGGTTAAGACATATACTTATGGAGTGCGTGAAGATTCCACACCTTCTGCATATGAGGGGCATATTGTCGAATGAGATTGAAAAGACCATTAACTTCCCTTTGATCATCATTGGCAAGGATCTGTATGATTGGCCGATGAAGGTTAAAAAGAACTCGAACACGGAGAAATTCGTAATCAAACAACTCAGGATCTTCCGTGATACCAGTAAAAACTCCAAGCCTCTCACCTTGTCTCGTTGCAAACCAAAGGTTGTAGTGCATGCATGGAACACCATAATTAAATTCGAATCCAGCACGGGATCCGTTCAAACTCGTGATCATCAAATGCAACGCCTGATTGCAACCTTTGAATTGCCAACAGAGCTGCATCCACCAACCATGGTCCTCTAAACAAAACCGTGAACATACTATTGAGTTCCTCAAACTCAATGATGAAGGTGAAGAGGCTGACCTTGCAAAAATTGAGGTAATCTTTGAGTTTTGAACTATGGGGTTCATAATGATTATTGTAGAGGCATACACGCAAAAAAAGAGTTTGAGTTGAATGGCAAAGAACATGCAAGAATGTGGCTGCAACTGCGCGGTGAAGCTCATGATCGCCATGGTTAGAATTTTCGTGGGGGACAATACGAGATTATACGGGTTTGAACATAATATGCAAGGAGACAAGGACGTGAGTGGAGGCGGATTACATGTATTGGGTAAGGTGTAATGATGACGACAATCACTAGTACAAATAGGGTCATTTTTGGTGGTTATTTTATGCCTTTTTCGGCGGTTGTACCGCCAAAAAAGGGTCTTTCCATATTTTCCACGATTTTACAACCGCCAAAAAAATAATGATTTTCGGTTGTTCCTAAGCCAAAACCGCTGAAAAATATGAGCTACCAGAGGTTAACTGAATGTGGAAAATCGGGCTATTTTTGGCGGTTCCTACTAAGAACCGCTGAAAATGAGTAAAAATCAGGTCTTTTTCGGCAGTTCTTAAGGTTACAACTGCCGAAAATAGCCCAATTTTTTTTTATTTTTCTCGTTTGTTTTATAATCCCACATATGTCACCAAACCTGTTAATATGCATTCAAAGATATGTCCACATATCTCTACATCACATGGTACAGAGGATCTCATACACCACAATTCACATAATTACAAATGACCATACACACCATATTTAAAATGGTCAGAAATGGCCATATACACCACAATTCACATAGTCACAAATGACCATATACATACATAATTGCCCAAATGTTCACTAATATACTCAAAGTGGTCATTTTGTACAATCTATCTAATCATAAATGTCTAAAGAAAGGTCTAAATAACAAATCAAGAAAACAAAGCAAAAATAAAACCAAATTCATGCAGACGAAATCCGCCCAATCCTCTAGCATCTCGTTGATGGTTTCTACGCTATATTCTCCAACACTAGGAAAAACCTTTGAAAAATAAACAAGACAAAATTAGTTAATCATTAAACAATTATATTAGAAATTGAAAAATAAATATAGCTTCGAGATACCTGTTCTAACGGATCACCCATCTCACCAAATAGGGTGACTTTGTCATGCATATACCTCATGACATAATACCCACACTCTGAACCCCCGGGTTGACGTGGACACTTAAATAAAGGAAAAAAATAACTAATTATATAAGACATTTATTTGTGATTACAACCAATTAATACTCCCTCCGTCCCTGTTTGACCTTCTTGTTTACTATTTAGACATGTCGTTTGACTTCAATATTTAACATATAAGATGACATAATTTTACAAATTTAAGTTTTGTAATGGAATCCTTATATGAAAAACTATATGTTGCATAAATTTGTTTTATAAAATTATTTTATCTTATATGTTTAATATTGAAGTGGAAAAACGTGTCAAAAAGCAAACAAGAAGGTCAAAGTGGGACGGAGGTAGTAATAAACAAGTAAATGATGACACATTTACCTTCACTGAAGTCCATTGGATGGCACCTTTTGACTTACACCAAGCTCTGCCATCAAAAGACCTTGATACACACTACAAAATTAGTATCATCAACATACGTTAATTAAATTAGGATATACATTCATAATAAAATTAAATTAAAGGAGTTGAAATATATAAAGAATTGGTTCATAATGTACTTACATGCTAATGTGTGGCTTTATCTTGATGTGTTTTGACTATCCAGTTTGCAGCGGATCAAGAAACAGTATCCGTGAACGATCCAGACACAACACCAGTAAAACCCAATGACCACTGTGTAATACCGAAACACTCACATGTCATTATAATGCATGTCTGCATAGATAACTACAACATTTATTCAAATTAAAATGATAAATAGAAGTTAATACCTTTGATGATAAGGTAGCATAAGATATTTCTTTTTTGTTTTGATGCTGTTAACCATCGCACGCTGCAAGTAGGTTTTACACAGTTCTGTATCGCACTTCAGAGCAGTGAATGACACTCTTTCAGGACATAAAAATCCATACTTGGTAAGGGCAAAAGATTGCATTTTGTCATGCAAAACCCTGTTCATAAATTAAAAGACATAAAATTAATTAACATTGTTTCAGAACATTAATTTTTAAATTAATTATAAAACAAAACTAATACTTACAGAATACATGAATGCATCACTGCAACAGACACCCAATCATATTTTAGGATGTCCTTAACATCGGTCGTCCACATGTCGACTTCTACACCTTCTTCGTAGTGAAGAAGGTCATCGTCAAAGCTAAGTAGGATATATAGAATTTCTGCCATCTGGGATGTCGCGGATTATATCATGCAAATATTTCATGTTTGGCCCCAAGCGTGCATATATGGAATCATCCACCAAATTTTCTTTTTGAACAATGTTGGTGGATGATTTGTATTCAGAGGATTTAATCTTTAACTTCATTTTTCACAGGAGATGCAGATTTCCTTCTTAATGCATATTTACAACCGACATACAATACTAGTCATGAACTGAGCATCCACACATACTATATCCATATAATGAACAATAATAACTACACTACTGGTTAGTATTAGACATACCTTCACACACTTCTGAATCAGGCAAGCAGGCCATTGAACAAATACACCCTCTGCAGACTGAACCGTGCTGTACTCCTCTGTAGGTACAGGGAGCGCTAGATCAGGAACCTTATAAATCGGTTCGTCCACCGAGACTCTCCCGTGATACGGCTTTAGTGGCATCCCATGGGTCACGTCATTCGGGCCTGATAAGTACAACCTTCCTTCTGCGACACATATTTCTTGATTGTTGTATGGAAACAGAAGGTTACAGTTTATCAGGTCCTACAATTTCATCAGATTAGTAGATGTTGAACTAAAAATATGTAATAAAAGATATGACAAGTAATAAGACAGTTAAAGGTATAAAAAATTACCTGTACATACGCGTAAGGATACTGGTCATTGGAATTCACACTTGTGTACACTCCAGCAGGAGTAGCACCGTCATTTCTTAGGAATGAGAGAGGGTCATTATGATAATTGGGACAAGAAGGATCAGAAGCAGGAGTAGCACCGTCATTGCTTGGGAAAGAGAGAGGGTCATTATGATAATTGGGGCAAGAAGGATCAGAAGCAGGAGCATATGACTGGGATGCACCACTGCCCTGACGTTATTCATCAATGACCTTCTTCTTCACTGCTCTCTCAGGTCATTAATGACACGTATATGCTGCTCGTATGAAACTGTCTGTCCTTGAATACTCCCTTTCCTTGACCCAGGGTTACCAAAAGGTTTTCCTATCCCTATGTTAACCCCCCTAACCCCACAGCTCGGCCTGGATAATCTTTCTTTCTAAGCACACAAGACAACTGGTCATCATTTTGATCAGGAACCCAAGTCCCTTGGGTAACTTGTTCATTTAGCTCACCCTTTATAATTAAATGTAGAAAGCATTTAATTATAAATTTTAAGATGATAAAGATGAATTTGTCAAAAATTTTGAAAGTAAAGAAAAAATAATTACCATCTTATCAACAATTTCCTTTGTTTTCTAGAAGGGATACAAACGCTCTCCAGTTTTGGGGTCTTTCTTAGTGCGTGAAAGCTTCCAAAACGTACCCCGTTTCTGGTGGTCATCCAGAGTGCTCATATCTGATGGCAACTCCCCTTCTGCCACCCACTCAGGAACTCTTCTATTAACCCCTTTGGCACCCAACATGTGATGATATTCATTCTTCTACGCATTCGCCGACTAGGCGTCACGATACTCCTATTATCAAGTAAATATATATACAAACATGAAGATGATTAAAAATATATACATATGTAAACATATATTTATATATATATATGTATATTCAATATTTAAATATTTCAGAGTTAGTATGTACCTTCGTCTCCATCTTCTTATCATAAAACTGCTGCCACTTCTCTTGGGTTATTGGTGTGTAAATCTCCCAAGGGTGGCATGTGTCGCCGTCAGGCCTCTTAAGCTTCTTGGTGATGAACCATTTGACCAGATCATGCTTATGATATGCAAATTTCTTGCGCATCATCGCTTTGACCATGGTTTAGTACTCGCTTTCTGCAGGTATTCGATATTGTTTTTGCATATTACCATAAATGAAACGGATGTTAGTTATGCATACTTATAAATTGTATCAATAAATACTTCAACTATTGTGTATTTACCTGTACGATCTCAAACATCTGCTTCTTCAATCCTTCATCAACCTGAGGCCAAGAGAGAGTGATATCACAATACTCTTGCACTATGATGCCCAGCTCCGTAGTGAAGTCTTCATCCCATTCCCCAGTCGGTTGTAGGTACTCATTACACTGCAGTGGCTTTGACTCAATCTTTTTTTGCTTTAAGAGCTTTTGTAGGACCTCGAGGTTTTACGCTCCTGGTCGGTGGGATCTATGATCCAGAAGGTCCAGCCTGAGTGTCCTCAGGTCTAGCCTGTGTGTCCTCGGCTGGCACATCAGACACTCTAATCTCGTCCAAGCCATGACCCCCCTCATCAGTTCGGGCCCGTGACTTGCGGCCCTTACCTCCACGTGTTTGCTTCTTCTTTGGTCGAGATGCCTCAGATAGAATCTCGCCGATCGAGTCATCCATATCATCCATTTAACTGTCTGTACAGATAAACAATATGATATAATTAACAACAAAAAAAATAATGTAAAAAATACATAATAAGATATCATGAATATTCCAACAAATTATTTAGCGATCAACCAAACAATAAAAAAATTATTGTTTAATTACCTAACAAACAAACATAACATTTATGGTTTTCAACCCATAAACCCTCATCGTGATCAGACCTAGTATACACTATATCGTCTAGAATATCAACAATGTCTGTGACAGGAATACTGTTAGAAAAGGGTGGTGTCTCATCGAACAGTAATTCATCGTCATCAACATCTTGATCAACATTTGTGTTCACAAATCTTTTCCTTGGTAAAACCACTGACCATCTGGAATCGATGGGATCTTCTATGTAAAATACTTGTTCACAGTCCTTGGGAAATATGAATGGATCTTGTATATGCCCAAGACGTGATAAATCAACCAAATTAAACCCATCAAGAACCCGATAACCGTGTCTGTTATCCACCCATTTGCATTTGAAAATAACAAACTTTTGAAACTGATAATCAAGTTCCCAAATATCTTCAATGAATCCATAATACAACCTCGAGGTTGAAATCGTTGAAGCTGGATCACCTCTGGTATACTCAGTTGTTGCTGCTTCTACTTTCACCCCACTATTCTGGTTTAAACATCTATCATCTTGTCATTTTGTCCAATAGGTGAACTCATTGATGTCATACCCTTTATAAGATACAACAGTGAAACCAGGTCCCAAAGCTAACCAACAGAGCTCTTCACCTACATTATCATGCGCTAATGATGCAAGTTTCATGACATGGTCTCTAAAACATGAACAAAAAGTCTTGTTTTGCTCTTTTGTCAACCAAAAAATATTCCTCCCAGGATTTTGACCTCTTAGTGCAGTCATGTGTTTCTCAAAAAATGGCTCAATAATCTCAAGGTGATGTAAAACGTACAATTGTGCTAACTTCATTGAGGATGAATCAATTGCCACAATTTTTTTTCCAATAACACCTTGACCTTCTGTCCCTCCTGTGTGTCTTGGTTGTGGGACTCCAATAGCTACTGCACCCTTTAAGTATTCAGTACAAAATTCTGTCACTTCTTCGGTTATTGTCCCTTCTATAATACTCCCTTCAGGTCGATATCTATTTTTCATCCTTCCCTTCAAGATTCCCATGTATCTCTCAAACGGATACATGTATCTCAAATATATGGGACCACATAATTTGATTTCCCTAACAATGTGAACAACTAAGTGGACCATAATGTCAAAAAATGAGGGAGGAAAATACATTTCAAGTTGACAGATCGTAACAACAACATCACGTTGTAGACTGTCAAGTGTATCAGCATCCACAACTTTACTGCACACCAAATTTAAAAAGAAACATAGTCTTGTAACTGCATTTCGCACATCCTTCGGCAATATACCTCGAATGGCAACAGGAAGGAGATGCAACATCAAAAACGTGATAATCATGAGATTTCAACCCGACCAACTTCAAGTCCTTCATTGACATAAGACTTTTCCAGTTAGATGAATAACCCGTAGGAACCTTAAGGGAATGAAGACATTTGCAGAAGCTGATCTTCTCATTCTTAGACAAAGTGTAACATGCTGGAGGTAAATATGTTCGTTTGCCCTTTCTTAAGGATGCAACTCCTCACGTATGCCTATAGCTTGCATGTTTCTACGAACCTTTATTCCGTCTTTTGTTTTCCCAGGTATTTTAAGCAAAGTCCCAACAACAGCCTCACCAACATTTTTGACAATATGCATAAAATCGAGACAATGCCTAACAGATAAATGTTTCCAATACGGAAGTTCCCAAAATATTGAACATTTTTTCCATATGGTTTTTTGGGCAGAGTTGGACGGAACACCGAAAACATTCTCAATGTCTTTCACCATTTCATAGATCTCTTGAGAACTCAAAGGTAGACAAGCAACACGTGTCTTAGTCTTTCCGCTGAATAACTTCCTTTTTTTATGGTACGAGTGTGCGGATGGCAACAATATGCGATGACACATGTACACGTTTTTGCCATAAAACTTTAGACGATCAGAACAAGTGTCGTCCTCACATATTGGGCAAGCAAATGCACCTTTCACTGTATATCCAGATACATTCCCGTACGTTGGAAAGTCATTCACTGTACAAAACAACATGGCACGAAGTGTGAAGTTTTGTCTGTTGTAACCGTCATAAACTATTGTCCCCTGATTCTGTAACAATTTCAAATCGTCAACCAGCGGTGCAAGGTATACATCGATATTATGTCCGGGTTGTTTAGGACCAGAAATCAACAATGATAACATTATGTATTTTCGTTTCATACACAACCACGAAGGAAGATTGTAAATCACCAATATAATGGGCTAAGTGCTGTGTTGACTACTTAGAGTGCCATACGGATTCATCCCATCTGTACATAGCCCGAGTCTCAAATTTCGATTATCACTGGCAAAATCTTCAAATATTCTATCGATATTCCTCTACTGTGGTGAATCAGCTGGATGTCTCAGCTTATCATCATTTTTTCTTCCTTCTGCATGTCATCTTAAATTTTTGGCATCTCTAAAATTTTTAAACAAATGTTTGAATCTTGGTATTATGGGTAAATACCAAATGACTTTTGCTGGAGGACTTTTTTTTAGAATTGGATGATTGGTCGTCCTTCTGTTTATAGCATGACAAATGACATTTTGGACACTGATTCAAATGTTTATTCTCTCCTCTGTATAATACACAACTATTTGGACATGCGTGTATCTTTTCATACTCCACACCCATAGGACACATCAACTTTTTTGCATCATAAGTAGAAGTAGGAAGATTGTTATCATCTGGAAGCATGTCGTGGAATAGTTCTAGTATTGCCGTAAAACTCTTCTCACTCCAGCCAAATTTTGCTTTCAGATTGAAAAAATGTAGCACGGATGTCAACTTTATAAATTTTGTGCATCCGGGGAACAAAGGGGACCGTGATGCATCAACTAATCTTTGATATTCATCCGGCTTGTCTATGAAATTATCCTCGACATCTTGCAGCATAGAGTCCAGTTGTTCAATATTTCACTATCGTCGTTGATTTCGGTGTCACTCTGATCACACTCATTATCAGGAAATGTAGTATCATCGGTAACCATTCTTGGTTCACTGTTCGGCAGGGTGGAAGTTTGCACCCTGCTTCTAGCTTCTAAAGACTCACCATGCAAAAACCAGATCTTATAGTTCGGCATAAATCCACGCCTGGATAGATGAAATCTGATTGTATGTAGATTAGGGAACTTGTTACGAAGTTCACACTGTGCACATGGACAGGGAATGTGTTTCTCATTCATCCTTTTCGAATGATCTAGAGCTGCTTTGCAAAATTCATTATCTAATTTTGATTCAAAATAATTGCCTCGCCGACCGTACATCCACTCACGTTCCATTCTACAATTACCAACTAAAAGAGAAAAACAAAATAATATCTACAAAAAAATATTTATAATGTAAAATAACTTAAATAATATTTAAAATATTAAATATAAAAATAACATTGATGAACCTATCTTTGGCAAAGGTCATATATAGATATGATTCTTGCACGGTGAGTCTGTATAATTAATATATATATACACATCTATTATATATATTTTAGATATACTACTTGATTGTTTTATATGTATATATACATCTATAATATATATATAACCAACAATATATTATATATATAATCCTGTAACTAACTATTATATATAAATCAACAAATTATACAAACAATTATGATAAAACAGAAATTCAACGGGGTTGAAGAATAAAACTAACCTGTTTTTCGAAGGACGAGAAATATATAGGCGAAATTTAGAGGGAGGAAATAGGGCGGAGGACGGAAGGACGAGATGAGCAGACGGAACTCAGATGGAGGTAACAGGGCGGAGGACGGCGACAAATGGTGTCAAAGGGTATAACTGTAACGAATCATATAAATAAGAAGTGAGGATAATAGTTGTAGTTATGTAAAAAATCATAATTAATTATCAACAAAAATAAACCCTCAACTCACGTGTTTTGCCCCTTTTTGGACTCGAGTCGGGTCACTACACTGGCGACTTGTTAGAAGTGAGGATGAATTGTCGCGTGTAGCTACACCATGAACTTTTGAAGTATCTAATTCATTGTCAATATTTAATCAATAATCGCACAAAAAATTGAACCAAAGTTCAGCAAATAGGGTACTAAAGAGCAGTAGCGTAGGGCAATATAACAGAAGTTGTAAATGATATGAAATCTGTCAAAATTTAGTAGAAAATACTACTTATAATAGAAATGTGAAACATAACCCCATCCTAGGCATTTCCCATAAGACTATTTACTGCTGTGATGGTTAATCTCATGAATATACAAAATCGATTATTATAAACCCAAGGCTTAATTAGAAAAGAATCTAAATCCTAAGATTGGAGCATAAGACATGTTGAAGCCATCATGATATAACAGACGAATCTAATAATGAACTACTTTGTAGAAACATAATTAAGTAGTAGCGTAAAATATGAGAAACATGATGAAGACTATCATAGAGGAAAATTGTGGCAAGAAATGTTCTTAGCATGCTTACTTATCGGTCGGTAGCGGAGGCAAAAAAAAGAAGATCTAGTCTGTAACAGGTCTTATAATTGTAAAATAACACTTAGGTAAACATACATATGAAAGCCAAAATGTATTATAACAGTAGCAGCAATCTGTATTGCAACAATAGTAGTAATTTGTGTTGCAAAGGATGAGCACTCAGATTGTGAATAAATTTTGATGAAAGTAATCTAAAGCGCAAAGGATGACTATCTATACTATAGGGCATCAGGACAGCTTCTAGTCAAGTACTAATTAAGAATACAAAAATTAGCGGTAAAAATATGTGATTGAATACAATTTAGAGCAGTAGACTTATAGAACGCTCAATCACAACGGAAGTAAGTGAGGGTAAGAGGAAACAACGGCTGTTAAAAAAGAAGAAAACATGTAACAACTTGAGATTAAATCCTTGGTGTTGAATACTGAGTCAAATGAATTAGTTTCCAGATTTCCATACTATGCGGCTTGTATAGCAGCAGTCACTTCAATGCATATTAGGAGGAGAAAATCAAACAGAAACTTTTCAGGCTCATATGGCAGTGAGGAAAAACGGTCTGATTTAAATGAAACTCTAAAAGGTGCAGAAATGCAAATGAAGTATGGACTTGACTTGCAGATTTGAAGTTGTTGTGTTCTTTGAGCAATAAAACTGAAGTAAAAAAAGACTATAATTTCATACATCATTCTGGGGTAAGAAACAGGCTAAATGATCTAACCAAAGTCTTTTTTGATCACACATCTATTATCGTATTATCTGGTAATAGCAGTAAACTTTGTGAAACAAAGCTCTGATGACTTATCATTGCTATCTTCTTATCAGTCAGTCATAGCTAATGGAAATTTGATTTTGAAACTGTGAAATCAGATTGCACAGCTAATGAAAATAAACGTAGCAGAAAAATACCACCGACAGCTAATGAACTAATCACTTAAACATATACTATCCATTTTAAAAGTGATTTGCAGTTTATCACCTGTTATGCTTTCATCTTATACAGACACAAACAAGGTTTTAGCGAAAACGTCATATTAAAGCTTTGAACAAAGACATAATGCCAAAATAAGAGATCCAACTTTCAAAGTTTAGAAAATGTCAAGGTAGATAAAGAGAATCAGCCTAAATGCTGTTTAAAGCTGGTTTTCCTAAGGTGGTAATGAAAGAAGCAATTTGGGCTTGCATTTGCATAAATTGAGAATAGGGGCAAGCAGGGCTCGACACGCCTAGGAAGAGCTGGCTGAAATAAGTATATAAGAAACAAAACTGAAGCACACTGAGCACATATTGTGGCTAACAAACTGCTTAAAATGAGTTTTTTTACAACAATAGTACACAAACAATGGTAAAAAGCACAAAAAAATCACTAAAATTGGTTCGGCCATTTCATCGAACACCTTGCGGGCATATGCATTATTTTGTAAATTTAGACATATATAGAATTTCCAATCAAACAAAACAATCTACTACACTCAAGATGACATAAACCAAGTAACAATTACACTTAAACAACAAATTAAGTCTCAATTTAACAAGAATTCGAAATATTAAATTTGTATAAAAAGCTAACCTAATTTCTACTGTAGCAGTGCTGGACGTGGGGGATATCCGCCGGAAGAGGGAGGAGACGGTGGCGCAGTGGTCGGAGGTGGCGCAGTGGTCAAACTGCGGTGGAGAGTGGCCGGAACTCGGTGGCGACGTTCGCAGCGAACAGGTGGTGTTGATCGAGGGTTATCGCTCTGTGAAAACTGAAGGTCGAAGGAGAAAAGAATTACTGTTCTGTCGGGGTGGGGGTGTTTTTAAAAAAGACTCATTTTCGGCGGTTGTAAGGTTAGGAACCGCCGAAAATGACTCGTCGTTTTTTTAATTCACTTATCTTCGGCGGTTGTATGGCTAGAAACCGCCGAAAATGACTCGTCATTTTTTTCATTCTGGATTTTTGGCAGTTTATAAGGAAGAACCGTTGAAAATATAAAGAGTATTTTCGGCAGTTTTTATAAAAACCGCCGAATTTGTTGTACAACATTGCTAATTTTCAGCGGTTTCTGCAATAACCGCCGAAATATGCCGCCGAATTTGTTGTACGACGTTGCTAATTTTCAGCGGTTTCTGTAATAACTGCCGAAATATGCCGCCGAATAAGCCCCATTTTCTTCTAGTGAGTGAAAAGGCACTAGTAAAAACCCTTTTTTGGTTACGAAGGTTTTTGTAACGACTTAAAATCGTTATCATATATTTTTAATTACATGTATTTCGTTACCAAAAAAAAATACTAAAGACTTGAATAAATTTGAGACTACAGTAACAATATAATTGTTACAAAATAATATTGTTAGTAACGAAATTATTTATCGTTACGTCACTTCTTGCAACGACATGCTGGGGCGGAGCCAAAGTTTAATAGTTAGGGGGGCCAAAAATATTTTAGCAAATATTATTATTAAATTGTTAATAGAAAAATATAAACAAATTACATTGTATAAATTATATATATAAATGATAGGTAAATATGTGCAATTACCAAAATATATAAGTAAATGTCATAGTTATTTTAGCATCATAAAAGAGAGTATTATATTAGGAAATGAAAATCGTTTTATCTATATGATACAAATGCTAAATAAAAAAAAAAGTCATGAAATGATGGTACTAATAACTTAGCAAGTCTTTGAAACCTAGACATTAATCCAAGAAAAATCATTGATAAACTTAAATAGACATCTAACTTACAATATATACCAACTATTTTGACTTAAAAAAAAGATTAAATTGCTCTTTAATTGCTAAAAAAATATTTTTAAAATTACCGATAATTATCAAATGATTAAGAAGTCATGCAGGTGTAATGAAAATGAGAAACTACACTGAAGTTTTATTCCCAGTTGACCTAATTGTGTTTAAAATAATATATTATTTTCTACACTTGGTCTAGTTTGGTAAAATAATTGTTTCTTAAAAAATATTATAAATACAATTATCAATGGATAGTCAAAATAAAATTTGATAAATGAAATCAATAATGGAAAATAAAAATGCTTTTTGTTTATTTTTTTTAAATTATAAAGAGTGGCTAGTCAAATATTGTGGTGGGTAGAGTAATTGGAAAAATAAAAAACAAATTTTCAAAGAAAAAAACATATAATTAAGGATATTTCATACTTAGTTAGGTATGGCTTGGTAGCAACTCCAAGAGGAGATGAACATGTTGTGCTCTATACCGGCCCTTAGATTGCGAGTGCTAGTGTGACCACTAGCACGAAGCAACTAGGGGTTGTCCCGATAGTTTGACTCTTGCAACGAAAGGTGCAAGGGGCATTGCACATCAGAGCCATCTTACGGTTTGGCAAGTGTTGAGTCCTGGAAAAGGGCGGAGACAAGGTGCGACATGGCCCGCGTCGGCACACCTTACTAACTCGTACTAGTTGGGGTCTTTGGCTATTGGGCTGTTGGAGGCCTGATGGTTCCGAGGACGAGTGTGCCCGCTAAGGGACACACAAGTACTCGGGCTGCAGTGAGAGGGACAGAGTTGACTCAGTCTGAGCTGCGGTCTAGCATTCGTCCGAGGTGTGGGCCACGGGAATGTGAATCAGTGTAGGAACTTGACATTTGATTGGAGTTTGTTAGATAATTAAAACCAACCTAAAATATGACTGAATGGTCACACTCAATCACAAATTATTTGTAACTATAAAAATTCATTTTACACTATAATACTTTCAATATTTTTTTCAAAACATTGGAGGGGCCAAGCCCCCTAACTCAAGGTGTGACTCCACCAATGACTAAAAGATTAGTTTAGTAACGATTTTGATTTAAGCAGTGAGGCAACGGACATACTACATGCTCCCACCCTAGATGAAGACAGGTTTCGAAATCTACATTGTACTCTGGCCAAAATAGAAACTTGTCACACAAGCAAAATGAGATAGCATTATATACATCCTTAAAGAAAGAAAAAAAAATTAAAAAAACGAAAAACATAGCAATAACGACGGGTTCCGACATTATAATCAATTCAATTATAGCATAGATGTCCTAAAGTTATAAGTCATAGGCTCACCTCATCGATCATAAAAATAGGAGCTCATACATATCGTTAAAATGAAAAAAAAAAAAGGAAAAATCGTAGCGGCCTACCAATGCGAAAAGATATCTAGGCGTGGCCAAAAATGCAAGAGGCTGAGAGTTGAAACCACAAAGAAAAATGGAGGGATAGCTAAAAATAGATGCTTGGCAATGCAGACCGTCAAAACGAAAATCGAAAGCAGCCTTCCAAAATTTAGCTCCCTCTTTATTCAACCAGACAATGAGATGAGGGGTTGCTCCTGGATGCATTCACAGCATATCATCCAATAACCTGCAAGCTCCATGCTTGCAATCCTTTCTCTATTATTTCTTCCGTAGATTTTTTTTATTTCTTTCGTCTGCAATTGTTTAATTTCTTCCTTTTTGAGGCCGTACATAAATAATGTCCTCATCAAATTCTCAATATCCACTCTCATCTGGTTAAATTTCTATTAAAAATAAAACTTCCTAGATATGGATAAACATATCATTAATCTGCAGATCATCCGTGGCGCAATCAATTGACACTTGGATCAACATTTAGTTTTTGATTTTCATTATTGAGATTCGGTTCCCAGTTTAGTGTTAATTTATCAGATCTTGTTATTTAATTAATTAATTAGCCATGGCGGGGAACAATGACTACGCGAATTACACCGGTACACATGCCACCGACACCTGATAATCAGCCCGGAGCGCAAAGTGGTCCGAGACCTGCCGGTAAAGGTGGATCCAAACTTGACCGGAGGGTATCGGTTATCAAGTCTAACAACAAATCGATGTTACTTAGGAGCCAAACCGGTGACTTTGATCATAACCGGTGGCTTTTTGAGAGCAAAGGGATGTACGGTATTGGTAACGCGATCTGGAGTGAAGATAATACTGCGGGAATGTCAATGAACGATTTCATGGATAAGCCTTGGAAGCCTTTGACGCGTAAGATTCCCGTTCCACCTGGTATTCTCAGCCCATATAGGTACGTATATATCGATTAATAATTACCCGAGTAATACCTAATTTCGGTCATGGATCAACTTTTTTTTTGGGTTAAAAACATCAACTTTCTTTTTTTGGGTTAAAACATCAACTTTTTTTTTATTATTAATGGGTATATATATATAATAAACGCATGCAGGTTGCTGGTGGTGATCCGTTTCTTCGCGCTATTTTTCTTTCTGGCATGGCGAGTACGGAATCCAAACGAGGACGCAATGTGGCTATGGGGAATATCGATTATGTGCGAGATATGGTTCGCTTTCTCATGGATACTTGATCAGATGCCTAAACTCAACCCAATAAACCGAGCGAATGATCTCGCTGCACTACACGACAAATTCGAGTCAGTTACACCGGATAATCCAACCGGCCGGTCTGATCTACCAGGAGTTGACGTTTTCATCTCCACAGCCGATCCAGAAAAAGAACCACCTTTAGTCACAGCCAACACAATCCTCTCCGTCATGGCAGCCGATTACCCAGTCGAGAAACTGGCATGCTACATCTCCGATGACGGAGCTGCAATCTTAACTTTTGAGGCGATGGCGGAAGCGATTAACTTTGCGGAACTATGGGTCCCATTCTGTCGTAAACATAACATACATCCACGAAACCCGGACTCATATTTCAACTTGAAGAAAGACAAGACAAAGGATAAGAAACGACCGGATTTCGTGAAGGATAGACGTTGGATCAAGAGAGAGTATGATGAGTTTAAAGTTAGAATTAATGGTTTACCTGATGTGATTAAGAAACGATGTGAGAATTACAATGCGAAAGAAGCATCGAAAGATAATGGTGGTGGTGGTGAAGAAGGTGGTGACAATAATAAAACAAAAAAGGCAACTTGGATGGCTGATGGAACTCATTGGCCTGGAACTTGGTTCCAACCTATACCTGATCATTCCAAAGGTGATCACGCTGGAATCTTACAAGTAATGAGTAAAGTAGCTGAACCTGACCCAGTAATGGGTCATCCTGATGAAAAGAAACTAGACTTCACTGATATTGATATCCGTATCCCTATGTTTGTCTACATGTCAAGAGAGAAACGACCTGGGTACGACCATAACAAGAAAGCAGGAGCAATGAATGCTCTAGTCCGAGCTTCCGCTGTACTCTCAAACGGTCCATTTATTCTTAACTTAGACTGTGATCACTACGTTTACAACTCATTTGCTATAAAAGAAGGTATGTGTTTCATGATGGACCGTGGTGGGGACAGAATCTGTTACATTCAATTTCCACAGCGTTTTGAGGGGATTGATCCTTCAGATAGATACGCTAATCACAACACGGTGTTCTTCGACGGGAATATGAGAGCACTTGATGGTCTTCAAGGTCCAGTTTACGTCGGTACAGGTTGTATGTTCCGTCGATTTGCACTCTACGGGTTTCAACCACCAAGGGCTAATGAGTATGTAGGTGCATTTGGACAGAATAAACAGCAGTTAACAACTCCAAGTGCTCATCAACAAACTTCACATATGGATCATCCTGATGCTGCTGATGGGATTCAAAACGCATCGCATCCTGATCTTGAATTACCAAAGAAATTCGGGAATTCAACTATTTTCACAGAATCAATTGCTGTTGCTGAGTATCAAGGTCGTCCACTTGCTGATCATATCTCCGTTAAGAATGGACGTCCACCTGGTGCTTTAACTACACCTCGTCCTGCTCTTGACGCGCCCACTGTTGCTGAAGCCGTCGCCGTTATCTCCTGTTGGTATGAAGATAAGACGGAATGGGGAGATAGAGTTGGATGGATTTACGGTTCTGTAACGGAAGATGTGGTTACTGGCTACCGTATGCATAACAGAGGTTGGAGATCCGTTTACTGTATAACAAAACCAGATGCTTTCCGTGGTACAGCACCAATCAATCTAACTGATAGATTAGGTCAAGTCCTTCGTTGGGCAACCGGTTCAGTTGAGATTTTCTTTTCAAAAAACAATCCAATATTCGCATCACGTCGTTTAAAATTCCTACAAAGAATGGCGTATCTTAACGTTGGAATCTACCCATTCACTTCATTCTTTCTAGTCACATACACTTTCCTCCCTGCCATGTGTCTATTCTCCGGTCAATTCATAGTCAGTGGTCTCAGTGTTCCTTTTCTCTCTTACCTTCTCCTCATAACTCTCACACTCGTCTTCCTATCACTTCTCGAAGTGAAATGGTCAGGAATCAGTCTCGAAGAATGGTGGAGAAACGAACAGTTCTGGGTTATTGGTGGTTCAAGTGCTCATCTTGCTGCTGTTATACAAGGTCTGCTTAAGATCTTCGCTGGAATTGAGATTTCTTTCACGCTTACATCTAAGTCCGTAGGAGAAGAGGATGAAGATGAATTCGCTGAACTCTATGAGGTGAAGTGGAGTAGTCTGTTTGTTGTGCCGCTGACGATTATCGCTGTCAATCTGATCGCCATTGTGATTGGGTTTTCCAGGACTATATACAGTGAGATTCCGCAATGGAACAAGTTTCTTGGTGGGTGTTTTTTCAGTTGCTGGGTTTTGTCTCACATGTATCCCTTTGCTAAAGGTTTGATGGGTAAGAGAGGAAGACTTCCTACTATCATTTACGTTTGGGCGGGTCTACTTTCAATCACCATTTCTCTTATCTGGATCACCGTTAGCCCTCCTGGAGGCGGGAATGGTGCAGGGAATGGAGATGTTATTGCCTAACAACATCAATTATGAAGTAACTCATTATGCGCATAATTATATGTGTAGCTAGCTACAGGTCAGTCAGATCGATAGGTGTCGACGCGTCCTACTATGGCATTATATATGTTTGTTAACTCTTGTTTTGCTAACTCTTAAAGCTAGCTAGCTAGCTAATAGTACTGCTCTCGCCATTATTTGAATGTATCTTCATCACCCAATCATCGGTGTACTCCTACCTACTTACATACCATTGTTGTTTTTTTTTTCCTATCAAATCTCTTGCATTTCCATAGATAAACTCGAAGCTAGTTAGTACTATATAGTATACCCATTGCTGATGAGTGAATCATGTATTGTGTACCATATATTTGGTGTTTTGTGTATCATACATTTATAGCAGAATGCAAAAGCGCTAGCTGCGCCTACATTTTTTGTTTATGTATCGTGTCCTCTCTAGTATTTAACCATTACATGATAAAGATTTTCACCCCTCCACAACATATAACAATAGTAAAATAAAATAACATACAGCTTACACGCAGCATCGTATATACACACAGTCCTTTCAGATTTAAGATATCCTGCGCACTCTTAGGTCCTCGTTGTCTTCCATCCCTTTTGCACTATGTAAATCATAATATTCCAGAGCATATCACCATTCTGTTTTCCGATTGTATGATTTGTACAACCTATGTATCGTCTTTGTTTGTGCCTTGAACTTAGATGCACTGTAAGTTGTATAAATCTATCATTATTGTGCTTATCGCTTTGGTGTTGGTTTACCACCACCCCTTCTTAGAATACGATCAATGTTTGTCAAGGACTTACTCGGAAACAGATAGTTTACACGGAGTCGCTGCCCATATTTGAAACATTTTCTTGCTTTAGATGATGGTCTACATTTTCTTGCTTCGAGAGTGTTGATGAATTGATTTTTGTGGACCTGTAGTATCCGGGGAGAGCTCAACATGTAGCTCAATTTATCTAACTTTTGTCCTTCCACCCGGGTAGGACTGCCATTGTTTGGAATAATAGGTGATCCGAAGCAAACATCCTAACCGTCCTCTACATATTTTCGATATGAGAATTTGCGTACAACAAATAATCTCTTTTTCAAAGAAAATATAAATCGTTCACAGTTTAATTTTCTGTAATTCTCTCCTTTTCATCCTATAATATAAAACACTCAAACGTTGGGGTATATGGAAGTCCATGCACACAACACAGGCAATATATTGTAACTAAATGAATGAGATGAGACAATTTTTTTTTTAAAAAAAAGAACACAATGATTACATAGTCAATCTCTCACAATTAGAGAAAAAAATAATAACCATAGGTTACAAGGATTTCACCAATTTTGGATGGATGCTCGGTTATGGTGGAGGTGGGCGATATCTATTATGGATTTCCTTTCCGATCTTGCTGGTTGTCTCATCATTCTCTTATTTCCCTTCGCCTTAGTTTAGTTAATATTGCTCAACTTATGTTTACATCTTTTTTACTTAATGTACTTGATCCTATGAAGGTGCCTTTACTAATTAGGGTATTTAGATTTGATATGACTGTTTCCTTAAGTGATGTAATTGAGCTTGAAGTGCTCTTAGTTTCTCAAGTCAGTTTGAATCGTACCTTAGCTTGTATGTGTTATTCAGGCGTCGGAGGGTGGGTTTCACCTATGTTTATTCCAACTCTTGGGGTTTGTCACAACCTCAACTATGTAATGTGTATCACCTTCTATGTTAATGATATGTTTGTTGGTTTTGAAAAATTATCGCCTCAAATCTATCAATAAGATTTAATTATGGAATATTGTGTTTGTTAATAAATAGATGCCTCTGAGAGCTTGTTCAAATTGTCGACCATCATTGAATGACTTGCTACTTCTTATGAAGGACACTCATAAATACTATTGACACATGACCATAGCCTTAGAGATGTACGAGATTTTTTGGATATAAAGATACAAGTGATCATGACAAATGAAAGTCAATGGAGCACCTATCCTAGCAGCGACCAAGCCCCAAGACAGAGGTATTTTAGACTTAGCTCCCCGATAATGCAGTGAACCATTCTAACTATTAGGCTAACCACTAAATCAACACAAAATGTCAAGGATTGATCTTTTTATCTCTTGTATGACAAGCTCTCACCTAAATAGCATTCCCTCGGTGCGAGGCGCCAAGAGTTTGATACCTTCTGCTAAGTTACTTACACTATCTCTTTGAGAAGCACAAACCCATTCTACGAGCCTTAAGCACAAACCCATTCTATGAGCCTCAACTAACTAGCATTCCCTCGGTACAGCATCGATGTGTCTTCGACAACCATCCCAACCTAAAAGACATCCACCCCATTGTGAGTATTGCCTTCGCCCAATCTTACTTGTAACATATTCAGGGTATCAAACTAATATAGGGACAACTCACCCTGGGCTTCACTTAATGATCTCCCAGACGAGCACTACATGGAATCACCACTAAGTCTTGGGTCTTTTCCTATCATTATGAGGCTACAAAGTGGTCTAAGAATTGTTATGTCGTGATGGTGGGGCGTGCGTGTTACTACTGTTACCTTCCTAAATCCAACTCAACCCTACTCAGTTTGAGATCACACGCTTCAAGGACAGAAAAGCAGGGTGTTGTCCAAGGTGCGAGACACCTGACTGGCCCAATTTAAAGATACCAATTTCAATAGTTGTCAATACTCTATGATTCTCACCTATGCCCGCATCCTTCTTCATCAAGGCATGGAGGTAACACCCTAGCTAACAGAAACCATACATTTGAGGCCCTTAGGCTCCGACATTCCTGCTAGCCATCCATCAAGCGTCATTCTATGGAGATTGAATCAATGGAAGATAGGGTCTTGAGGAGAATAAGGAACTTATTTATATATGGCAAATCAAAAGGACGATGCAAGCATTATGTTGTTCAAAAATAGTGTAATATACCTCCCACATCGAAGCTTTTGTCACCCAACACAAAATTACAGGATTAGATTAGGGATGGCAATGGGTCCGCGGGTACCCATTTCACCCGGTCACCCGACCCGCTAAACCGGGTGAAAAAACCCGCATAAAACGGGTGAAAAACGGGTGACGGGTGGAACGGGTACGGGTGCGGGTCGGGTGACGGGTGAACATTTTTCACCCATCACCCGACCCGCTCACCCGATATATATATATATATATATATATATATATATATATATATATATATTATATGTTAAATTGTTACTTATTATTCATTCTCCTTCACTCATGATTTGTGTAACCCTAACTAGTGAACAAGGAACATTCATACTCTGGGTGACTGCGTCATTCTTATTCTCACCACTCTCGGTAATTTTACAGCCCTAGCATACTTGCTCTACGTAGTTTTTAATTATCTTCACTGAAGGTAATTGCAACCCTAACTGGCAAACATGGAACAAAGATGCTCTGTGCCTCTATTTTCTTTCTTCACTCTCAGTAATTTTGAAACCCTAACTGAAAAACAAATAACTTACATGCTCTACGACGTTTTTCATTCTCTTCACTTAAGGTAATTTCGCAATCCTAACAGGCGAACATTGATCATACATGCTTTGCGCCTCTATTTTCTCACTTCACTAATGGTAATTTTGCAACCATAATTGGCGAACATGGAACGTACATGCTCTGTGCAATATTTCAATATTTCTCTGAAGTAAATTTTGCAATCCTAACCGGCGAACATAGAACATACATGCTCTATGTCTCTATTTTCTCTCCACTCACAGTAATTTGCAAACCTTAGTGGAGAACAAGGAAAAAGAAAAACAAACGGGTAAATGGGTAAACGGGTTCACCCGCTTCACCGCGGGTGAGGGTGAAACGGGTGATGGGTGATATAACGGGTGACGGGTCGGGTACGGGTGGAGCGGGTGAAGTCGGGTGACGGGTGCGGGTGATGGTCCACCCGACCCAAACCCAACCCATTGCCATCCCTAGATTAGATCACTAAACCATTCTACCATTAATAGTTTTTGTCGTGACGTGAGGCTATCCTTATTTCCTACATACAAGGTTTAGGGTTTTTGTGTTCCCCTTTTGATGAGTTATGAAACTTTTTATTGGCATATCATAAATTGCCCAATAATTTAGATGTGTTGCTTGTTCTTGAGAGGATTTAATTAAAAGGCTATCATCCATTGAGATTATGGATCATCTTGAATTTTTACGAGAATGAATCTCATGAAACATATGAAGAACATTTTCAAAACCATACTGTGACCTTTAAGATCTTGTTATAAATTGATGTATTAACCAAATGGTCATATGTATACCTTAAAGCATAAGGTTTGTAAGAAAGAAAAATAAAGTCCATACGATTGAACAATGCTAATGAAATTTGTTTTAATGCCTTTGCATGAGTTTTGTATGTTCATTTGGATAGATTAAATACAGAATATCTTGTAGTATGTGCACACTACAAATGGTTCAAATTAACCATCTATCAAGGATCTGTAATGAATTGTAAACTATTTTTGGTTTGATAATTCCAATATGTATTTAAAGACATGTTATTTGACAAAAGCAACACTGAGTGCATCAAGCCAAATAATTATAACATATTCTCACTCTTACAAATGATTTAGGATAAATGTTAAATACCCCCCCCCCCTTTTTTTACAATTTTTCATTGGTTTTAGACTTGATGATCTGCATTAAATGAAACAAAGAAGTCCTAACATAGTTAGGAACCAATGACAGGTTCAAATTTTATGCTTTAGCTATTGCTAAAGATATCATTGTGATTTGATTGTAACTTACGTGGATAATAATTCTACACTTTAGGGGGAGAAAAGAAGTGATTGGAAATGGAGGAGATGTGATTGTGCAAATATATAAAATATATATGTGTGTGTGCAGTGTAAACTATGGGCAAGTGCACCCAATCGATTTAGTACAAAAACTGTCATATCTACAAGGAAATTAGTTACTATCTCCCAAGTTTCGGTATTTAGTTAAATAAAAGCAATAAATTGGGGTTTAGCCAGAGGCAGGCTTAGCTGTTCACGTTTAGTAAGTTAACAAGACAAATAAGTAAATTAAAATGGGGTTTTGCTTGGTTGGAAAGGAATGCACCATAGGATGGTTGTTATCACCTAAATTCACCCAAACATGCTCTTTAATTTACTTCACTCTAGTTGTCTATTAAAGCTAAAAGAACGATTTTCCAAATTATGAATAAATAAAATCTTACTTAGCTAATTGCACCCCTCTAATCAAGTTGGGCTTAATCACTAAATAACATTAATCGCAAGCTCATAACAATAGCCATACGTTAATTTCACCAACTAATCAAGATAGTAAATCTAGGGTTTCTCTCTTTATTGATCATAATCCCTAACTCAAAATCATATGTTGCTAGGAACCACCATAAATGCCATGGATGACCAAACTAGAGCATTAAATAAGCTTAGAGGGAGAAAACTTATATATTAAATGAAGTTAGGATTTACAAGCATGTTTGAGGATTTTCAGTTAAACTCTCATCTCAAGGTACACAAAGAGACTATACATTAAGAAATGAAAGAGAACAAAAGGATAAGAAATAGCCAATGATGAAGCTACAATGGAGGTAAGCACTCTTTCCCTCTTTCTTTATATTTTTCTTTCCCTTTCTTTTTGTCTCTTCTATCCTTTTTTGATGTTCGATATCCTATACTTTTGTATGAAGTCCTCCTCTCTTCCATAAGAAGATGGCTCCCCTTTCACGAAACAAATTTCTAGCTCAACGTCCAGGCAAGATTTCATGTTGTCCATGTGTGTGTGAATTAGTGTGTAGTCCAGGTATATGGCTTTGTCCGAGCGAGATCAAGCATTTCGTGCTCCCTTTTTTGTTTTGCTTAATTTTAGTCTGTCCAGGCGAAATTTCCTTTGCTGACCGGGTGTGTCCAGCCGGACACATGTTGTACGGGTAAAATCGTATATAAACAAGTGTACTGGTCTATTATAGCAAGTTTTATTAGAAAGTATTCCCTAGTTATCGAACCAAAGAGGGAGTGTCTAGTTTGAGTATCTATTCTAACCTAACTAATAAAATATAGAAAATAAATAATAGGAAATTGGGGGTTTGAAATGTAGAGAATAAATAAACTAAAAACAAAGCAAGTAAAGAATGATCTTCTTGACAAGCTAAACAGAGGAATCCTGGTTTACTACTTATCCATAGTTATTCAATTCCTCTTCTTATGTGTTTTCTTAATTCCAGATTACATCCTCAGATTTAAATTAATCTAAAACCGGTCTTCTGCAGATTCTTACTAGCAATTCCTAAATCCTAACTCTCGTTACAAATCTATTAATTAACTAGTAGTATTCAAGATTCACCTGGTTTCTAGCCAGCTAATCCTGTGGAATTTTCAACTCAAGTTTCACTAGTAATATGCCTATGGTCTAATGAACGCCGTAGTTCTCACTTGTAAGCAATTCATACCAGATAAACTCAAGCAATAATAAATCACAAGAGAAATCAATATTAAACAAGGAATAAAACTACAATCTGACAGAATTATTTGTAAACACAAAAGGAAAGAGAAATATCAACCTATGAATCCATAATAAACCAAAATTCTACGTAACTATTGAGACGTAGGAGACAAAGAAATAATAACAATCTTAAAGAGATTAGAAAACATCATCTAATTGTTATAGAACGATTATGAATCTCGTCTTTGTCTTCTGCTCCTATCTTTGAGTTGCTCTATGTTTTCCTCTGTATTTCCCGCTCTATATGCGGCTACGGTTTATATCTGGAAGAATTGAAGACCTTCTTCTCGGTTGATAAGATATGTGTATTTATACTCCCTGCTCCAATAAATGAAACGACGTGCTGCTAATCTAGTTTGGTTCGGATTTGCGTCCGGGTTTGCATACCTGGACCACTCCCGAGAAAAATCCCGCGTGAGAGGCAACGCCTAGTCTGGGTTTGTAAAGCCGGACATATACCCGGACCAGGTACGAAATAAGGCAGTAAGGTAATTCTGGTGTGGTCCGAGTTGGTAAATCTGGACATATATATACCAGCACCACACCCAAATATTGGCAGTAAACTCTCCTCAAGGTTGTTTCGGGTCTATAAATCAGGAAAAAGACCCGGACCAAACATAAAATGCTCCAGAAACCTCGTTTCAACTCCCGTTCAGCCCCGTCATGACTGTTAAGCTCTTGACACGTGTTTCTACACCCATTTCTTCAGTATTTTCATCTCTTTAAGCACAAAACCACAAGTAAAGGGAGTTCTTCACATATGATATAATTAATCACATAATCCGATAACATATTAATCGAATCAAGCATTGAAATATGGATAAATTCCACACTTATCAACTGCCCTACACTTAGTTTTTGCTTGTTCTCAAGCAAATAAAAAATATAACTGCTTCAAACCGAAACACCGAACTCCTGGATCAAACATAAAGAAAAGAAAACAGCAAAAGCTATCAGTTTTCGTAAATAGTGAATAAAGAATTTTTTTTAATAAAAGCATGAATCGACTAGATTGTAGAAACTGAAATACAAATTAGCTCAAGACCTTTCACCAGTTTCATTCCATTACCCATTGGATAACAAGGAGTGTGAAGTAATGTCTTATTCCGTAATATCTTTCAACACCACACACTCATGATCAAAAACTAAAAAAACTACAATTAAATATTTCGTATGCAAAAACTTTTCTTCATCAAGAAATAAAAATAAATGATTTATAATTAATTGCATAGTTGTTCTTTCGCCCAAACTTTTCTCTTTATCCCTGTAACGGTTTTGGGTCAACTATCCCAGATCACGAGACTTTAAATAGTTAGGTGATAAAACATCCCGAAGACTTAAAAGAGGCCTGATTCGGTTTAGGATTTTTTTATCAAAGGAACACCTTGCCTTGTCCTTTTATTCCAAACATTCTTACCATTCCCAAGGTCCAAATTTAAACGCTTTCAGTCTCCACAATTAACCAATCCATCAGATTTCAGTGAAAACAAAATAAATTTAATAAAATAATTTAAATATACCACTTTTAAGTAGAAATTTTTTTAAGGTTGTCATCAGCTCAATTTCAAACTTCCACACGCATTATCACCCAAAATTCAACATTTAACGACAAAGAGAAGCATATTATTTGTCACCTGAAAACAAAAAAAAAACTAATAGTCTGAAAGTGATAAATGAAGGTCACTCTCTACCCCCACTCTTAAAATTTAACAATGTCCTCATCGGCATGAGTGAAAAACTCAAAGCACGAAAAAAAAACATTTATGTTCGAAGGAAACACACAACATAGTAGTCATTAACAAAAACTAAAATTAAAAGAAATCAAACTAAAACTCCCCAAGATTTTGTTATTGCCATATGTAGAACGACCACACACTTGAGTACGTTTTACTCAAGTGTTGTAGCCTTGTTGTAGTATCATCATGAAGAATTTATCTGAAAGAAAGACACCTGAAACAACCAAAACTACGAAACTGAGTTAATATTAAAAGACAACAAAACCGGGAAAATAACTTCAAAAATAAACTAATACAGAAAATAAAGTCTAACAAAAATTTAACCCTGGGTTGCCTTCCAGTCAGCTTCCCTTCTTTAACATCTTTCGCTAGACCATACCCTTGAGGTCATCCAGGATCGAATATGAATGTTGATGTGAGCGCCAAAGGGTGGATGGGGCGGCCATTAAATATCTTCATAAAATGACCCCGATCAAACGGATAAGTAACCTCAACACTCCAAATGTAAAACTACAAACTCCACCGATCATGTGTTAGGTGGTTATGTTGAGGTGGGTGATCCGTGATGTAAGGATCACAATTTCGTGGATCTTCCTTCTCAAATTCAAGGATGTAGACATCTTTGACGTCCAGTGGAAGCTTAAAGGATGAACTCTAAGGAAATAAACTTTAACAGAAACCAAAGGCTCTAAGAAGTCAATGAGGTGGCTCTGTTCTGATGGTTAATCAGCTGGTGCATACAGAAGGTCGACTGGAGGAGTTTCCGGCTCAGGTACAGATGGAGAAGGACTAGACTGGGTAGCTTCATGAATTTGGTCATTCTCTAACTCTATAGCTTCACTAATTCGTTCAATCGCTCGCTCTGGCCTCTCCATGATCTCCACCTCAGGTGTGTTCACAACTTCAGGGATCGTAAGATCAAGCTACGTACCACTCCACACAGCTACTGTAGTAGGATGTTCTACCTCATAGACTGTTTCACGTTTAAGCTGCTGGACTATTTGAGCTCGCAAGGCTTCCACACTCGTCATGAGGGTCTCATTCCTATCTGAACTTGCTTTGCGATCCGATAAGAAATCTCTCATGATGCCCTCCATACTAGAAGAGTTAACTGGGCAATGAGACCTCTCATGGTTCCCTCCACATGTTTGGCATGACCGTCCTTGAAGAGGGCAAGACGATATAAAATCTCTTATGACATCCTTCAATCTAGAAGAGAACGGACAGTAAGCAAGCTCGTGGTCTCCTCCACACCTTTCGCACACAACCCATTGGTTGCAAAATTCTGGGCAACCTCCCGGCGGATTATAATATCCAGCCATCAGATCAAAGTACATCGAAAGAGGAAGAAAAAGAAACTATATACATAAAGAATAGAAAAATTCAAAAAAAACCAGTAGATATAAATAAATTAAGTAATTAACAAAAGAAAACTAAACTAAACTAAAAACAAGTAGAAAAAAACAGAAATGAACGAAAACAAAATAAAATCAAACTGAACAAAATCCTACCAATAAAAATAAATAAACAAAACCAAAACAAAAATAAAAAAATGAAGGAAAAATTAAAGTAAAATAAAATCAAACTAATGAAACAAATACAAATAAAATAAATATGAACAAAATTAAACGAAACAATAAATAAACTAGTCTAATAAAATAAAATTCCTTGAAACTAAAATAACTATAAAAATAAAAAACAATTAAGCAAACCAAATTATTTATCAAACCGAGTAATAATAATTAAACAAAATAAAACGAAATAAAAATAAACAAAAGAAACCAAAATAAATCAAAGAAAAATAGATTAAAGACTAAACAAAATAACCGTGTCTCCACGGCAACGGGGCCAAAACTTGTACGGGTTAAATCGTATATCAACAATTATACTGGTCTGTCATTGCAAGTTTTCATAGTATTCCCTAGGTTATCGGACCAGGGAGGCAGTGTCTAGTTTGAGTCTCTATTCTAATATGAACATCATAGTTCTCACTTGTAAGCAATTCATACCAGATAAATTTAATCAATAATAAATCACAAGAGAAATCAATATTAAACAAGGAATAAAACTACAACATGAACATATTTATTTGTAAACACAAAAGGAAAGAGAATTCTCAAACTATGAATCCATAATAAACCATAATTCTACACAATTATTGAGACATAGGAGACAAATAAATAATAACAATCTTAAAGAGATTTGAAAACATCATCTAATTGTTGTAGAATGATGATGAATCCCCTCTTTGTCTTCTACTCCTGTCATTGAGTTGCTCTCTGTTTTCCTCTGTCTTTCCCGCTCTGTATGCGGCTAGGGTTTCTATATGGAAGAATTGAAGCCCTTCTTCTTGGCTGATAAGATTTGTGTATATATACTCCCTACTCCAATAAATGAAATGATGTGCTGCTAATCTTGTTTGGTCCGGGTTTGCGTCCGGATTTGCATACCTGGACCACTCTCGAGAAAAAGCCCACACGAGAGCCAACGTCTAGTCTGGGTTTGTAAAGCCGGAGTACATACCGGACCAGGTACAAAATAAGGCAATAAGGTAGTTCTGGTATGGTCCGGGTTCGTAAATCCAGACATATATATACCCGCACCACACCCAAATATTGGCTATAAACTCTCCTCAAGGTTGGTTTGGGTCTATAAATTAGGAAAAAGACCCGGACCAAACATAAAATGCTCCAGGATCCTTGTTTCAACTCCCGTTCAGCCCCGTCTTGATCGTTAAGCTCTTGACACGTGTTTCTAAACCCTTTTCTTCAATATTTTCATCTGTTTAAGCACAAAACCGCAAGTAAAGAGAGTTCTTCACATACGATATAATTTAGTCACATAATCCGATAACATATTAATCGAATTAAGCATTAAAATATGGATAAATTCCACACTTATCAACTACCCCACACTTAGTTTTTGCTTGTTCTCAAGCAAATAAAGAATGTAACTGCTTCAAACCGAAACACCGAACTCCTGGACCAAACATAAAGAAATGAAAACAAGTAAAAGCTATCAGTGTAACGACCCCAAAACCGGCCTAGGAGTTAGGGCCGTTACACGCCGCGAGTCTACTACCTAACGTCGCAAGGCTCTAGAGCAAATCAACCCCAAAATCAAATAACGAACTTAATAAATACTGAAAGAGTTTACAAGATCCAAAGCGTATCTAAAAGAGTGTAAGTCAAATACAACGAAGGGCCCGAAGGCTACAAAAACCAAAGCGTCCAATGCGCAAAGTAGAACATAAGTCTAAGGGAACATAATGTAAACGAAGCTCTAGGAGGGAACAAGAAGAGAAGATCCCACGAGCTCAATCTGCAATAAAAGTAAAGGGGTGAGCTAAACAACCCAGTAAGCAGAAGACTTCCTCGAGGAAGCCCACTCAAAACAGAAGTAGAAGTGTGTATAAACAGAGGAAGGCGTAATCATTTGTAAACAGACAGAACGGAAACACAAAACAGAAAACAGACAAGAACATCACATCAAATCATAGTCGGACTTTCAGAAACAGATACAGAAGGGTGGGACACTAGAAACAAGCTAACACAACAGAAGGACTCACATAATGTCCTATGGATCCGAAGATCCCACAACAGAAGCCGTAGAGACAGCTAACAGACCCGTCGGTCAAATAATGTCCTAAGGGAGACCCTAAGGAGTGTAATCAGAAGGAATTCCTGCGCAGCATGCTACGGGACAGACCGACCCGACTATCCAAGGCTTAGAAGCAAAGTAACTAGGTCCCAAAACCAAAAGCTCACAAAACAGGTCTTAAGTGCATGGAATGCATATAAACAACATAAGAAGCTAATACACAAATAGGGGAATCCAACCCCGCAAACGGAACTCAAAACAGAGCTAAAACGGAGGAGTTATGCCAAAAACAGAGGCATATCCGAACTTGCGTCCGACCTTGCAAGTTCAGACAGATGCCGAGAAACAGACGTCGTAGAAAAACGCAGTGTCCGAACTTCGACGTTCGGACCGAAGTTCGGACACATCAAAATTTCGAAAACAGAAGCGCGCCGACGTCCTGTCCGAACTTCCATGTTCGGACCATAGTTCGGACAGCGCAACAGAGACGGAATTCAGAACGAACAGACGCGCAAACAACAGCCAAAATCATCACAAACTCACACCAAATCCATAGAATTGTAAATCAGTACCCTCGGGGGTTTAGCCAAATGTTTAACAACGCAAAACCGAAGTGAAAACACACAATCACAACACAATTCCAATTCAGAAACGCTAGAATAAAACAGTCCCCGAGGGTGAGTAAACTACCCCGATTCCATCCCCCACTTACTCTGAATTCGCAGAGCAGCTTCTGTCCAACGTTGCCAACAATCAGACGAACAAAATGCAGCAGAAGAGACGCCCAAAGCACCACTGAATTCGCAGAGAACAGCCCCATAATCAGAATGCAAAATCAGAAAACTGCTTCTCCAAAACAGCAAAGAGACTACCGAATTCACCAACGGACCTACCTGATTTGTAGAGGAAACAATCTGAACAGCAGCAGCAGAAAACGCCCAAACTCAGCAGAGATCCACACAAAAATCAGAAGCACACCAATGGAGAAGAAGAGGAAGAAAGCGCTCAAAACTGTCGAGAGAAAGAACGAGCGGGTTGTAAACTGATCGGGAATTGTAAATGGAATTAAATGACTTATCCTTCCTTAATTAAATCTTACCAAAATAAAAGAGAGGGAAAATGACCACCTTGCCCTCGCCTTTTAATAAAAGGACTCCGATGTCCCAATAGCTAACCAAAGCACCACATAACGTAAGAAACAAAATAGAACCGAAATGTTATGTTATAAAATCTAAAAGCGAAACACGGAGTATTACAATCAGTGTTCATAAATAGTGAATAGAGAATTTTTTTAATAAAAGCATGAATCGACTAGATTACAGAAACTGAAATACTGATTAGCTCAGGACCTCCCACCAGTTTCATTCCATTACCCATTGGATGACAAGGAATGTGAAGTAATGCCTTATTCTACAATACCATTCAACACCACGCACTCATGATCAAAAACTAAAAGAATTGCAATTAAATATTTCGTATGCAAACTTTTCTTCGTCAAGAAATAAAAATAAATGAATGATAATTAATTGCATAGTTGTTCCTACGCCCAGACATTTCTCTTTATCCTAGTCACGGTTTTGGGTCAACTATCCCAGATCACGAGACCTTAAATAGTTAGGTGATAAAACACACCGAAGACTTAATAACCAGAAAAAAGAGGCCTGATTCGGTTTAGGAATTTTTTTATCAAAGGAACACCTTGCCTTGTCCTTTTATTCCAATCATTCTTATCATTCCCAAGGTCCAAATTTAAATGCTTTCATTCTCCACAGTTAACCAATCCATCAGATTTGAGTGAAAACAAAATAAATTTAATAAAATAATTTAAATATACCGCTTTTAAGTAGAAATTTTTTTAAGCTTGTCATCAGGCTCAATTTCAAACTTCCACACGCATTATCACCCAAAATTCAACATTTAACGACAAAGAGAAGCATATTATTTGTCACCTGAAAACAATAAAAAACTAATAGTCTGAAAGCGATAAATGAAGGTCACTCTCTACCCCCACTCTTAAAATTTAACAATGTCTTCATCGGCATGAGTGAAAAACTCAAAGCACGCAAAAAAAACATTTATGTTCGAAGGAAACACACAACATAGTAGTCATTAACAAAAACTAAAATTAAAAGAAATCAAACTAAAACTCCCCAAGATTTTGTTATTGCCATATGTAGAACGACCACACACTTGAGTACGTTTTACTCAAGTGTTGTAGCCTTGTTGTATTATCATCATGAAGAATTTATCTGAAAGAAAGACACCAGAAACAACCAAAACTACGAAACTGAGTTAATATTAAAAGACAACAAAACCGGGAAAATAACTTCAAAAATAAACTAATACAGAAAATAAAGTCTAACAAAAATTTAACCCTGGGTTGCCTTCCAGTCAGCTTCCTTTCTTTAACATCTTTCGCTAGACCATACCCTTGAGGTCATCCAGGATCGAATATGAATGTCGATGTGAGCGCCAAAGGGTGGATGGGGCGGCCATTAAATATCTTCATTAAACTACCCTGATCAAACGGAAAAGTAACCTCAACACTCCAAATGTAAAAGTAAAAACTCCACTGATCATGTGTTAGGAGGCTATGTTGAGGTGGGTGATCCGTGATGTAAGGATCACACTTTGGCGGATCTTCCTTCTCAAATTCAAGGATGTAGACATCATTGATGTCCAGTGGAAGCTCAAAGGATGAACTCTCAAGGAAATCAACTTTAATAGGAACCAAAGGCTCCAAGAATTCAATGAGATAGCTCTGTTCTAATGGCTCATCAGCTGGTGCATACAGAAGGTCGGCTGGAGGAGTTTCTGGCCCAGGTACAGATGAAGAAGGACTAGACTGGGTAGCTTCATGAATTAGGTCATTCTCTAACTCTCTAGCTTCACTAATTCGTTCAATCGCTCGCTCTGGCCTCTCCATGATCTCCACCTCAAGTGTGTTCGTAACTTCAGGGATCGTAAGATCAAGCTACATACCACTTCACACAGCTACTGTAGTAGGTTGTTCTACCTCATAGACTGTTTCACGTTTAAGCTGGTGGACTATTTGAGCTCCCAAGGCTTTCACGCTCGGCTTGAGGGCCTCATTCCTATCTGAACTTGCTTTGTGATCTGATAAGAAATCTCTCATGGTGTCCTCCATACTTGAAGAGTTAACTAGGCAATGAGACCTCTCTTGGTACCCTCCACATGTCTGGCATGACCGTCCTCGAAGAGGGCAAGACGATATAAAATCTCTTATGACATTCTTCAATCTAGAATAGAACGGATAGTAAGTAAGCTCCTGGTCTCCTTCACACCTTTCACACATAACCCATTGGTTGTAAAATCCAGGCCAACCTCCTGGCGGATTGTAATATCCATCCATCAGATCAAAGTACCTCGAAAGAGAAAGAAAACGAAATTATATACATAAAGAATAAATAAATTTAAAAAACATAGATATAAATAAATTAAGTAATTAACAAAAGAAAAGAAAACTAAACTAAAAACAAGTAGAAAAAAAAAACAAAAACAAAAACAAAAAACAAAAATGAACGAAAACAAAATAAAATCAAATTAAACAAAATCCAACCAATAAAAGTAAAATAAACAGAACCAAAACAAAAATAAACAAATTAAAGAAAAACTAAAATAAAATCAAATCAAACTAATGAAAACAAACACAAATAAAATAAATATGAACAAAATTAAACGAAACAATAAATAAACTATTCAAATAAAATAAAAATCTTAGAAACTAAAATAACTATAAAATAAAAAAACAAACAAGCAAACCAAATTAATTATCAAACTGAATATTAATAATTAAACAAAATAAAATGAAACAAAAATAAACTAAAAATAAACAAAACAAAACAAAATAAATATAAGAAAAATAGAATAAAGACTAAACTAAATAACCGCGCCTCCACGACAGCGGAGCCAAAATCTTATACGGGTTAAATCGTATATCAACAATTGTACTGGTCTATCGTAGCAAGTTTTCCTAGTATTCCCTAGGTAATTGGACCAGGGAGGTAGTGTCTAGTTTGAGTCTGTATTCTAATCTAACTAATAAATTATAGAAAACAAATAACAGGAAACCGAGGGTCCGAATTGCAAAGAATAAATAAACTAAAAATAAAGCAAGTAAATGAAGATCTTCTTGACAAGCTAAACTGAGGAATCTTGGTTTACTACTTCTTCTTAGTTCTGCATTTTCTCTTCCTATATGTTTTCTTGATTCTAGATTACAACCTCTGATCTAAATTATTTAAAACCGTCCCCCCGCAAGATAGATTCTTACTAGCAATTCCTAAATCCTAACTCTTGTTATGAATCTATTAATTAACTAGTAGCGTTGAAGATTCACCTGGTTTCTAGTCAGCTAATCCTGAGGAATTACCATCTCAAGTTTCACTAGTAATATTCCTATAGTCTAATGAACGCCGCATTTCCACTTGTAAGCAATTTATACCAGATAGCTTAAGCAATAATAGATCACAAGAGAAATCAATATTAAACAAGAAATAAAACTACAATCTGAACAGAATTATTTGTAAACACAAAAGGAAAGAGAAATCTCAAACTAGGAATCCATAATAAACTAGAATTCTACACAACTATTCAGACATAGGAGACAAAAAAAAATAACAATCATTAAGAAATTAGAAAACATCATGTGTTGTAGAACGATGACGAATTCCGTCTCTGCCTTCTGCTCCTGTCTTTGAGTTACTCTCTGTTTTCCTCTGTCTTTCCCTCTCTATATGCAACTAGGGTTTCTATCTGGAAGAATTGAAGACCTTCTTCTTCGGCTGGATAATATTTATGTATATATACTCCCTGCTCCAATAAATGAAACAACGTGCTGCTAATCTTGTTTGGTCCGGGTTAGCATCCAGGTTTGCATACCCGGACCACTCCCGAGAAAAAGCTCACGCGAGAGCCAACACCTAGTCCGGGTTTGTAAATCCGGACACATACCCAGGCCAGGTACGAAATAAGGTAGTAATGTAGTTCTGGTGTGGTCTGGGTTTGTAAATCCGACATATACCCGCACCACACCCAAATATTGGCAGTAAAATCTCCTCAAGGTTGGTACATGTTTGTAAATCCGGACAAAGACCTAGACCAAACATAAAAAGCTCCAGAAACCTCGTTTCGACTCCCGTTCTGCCCCGTCTTGATTATTAAGCTCTCGGCACGCGTTTCTAAACTCTTTTCTTCAATATTTTCATTTGTTTAAGCACAAAACCACAAGGGGAGTTTTTCACATATGGATAATTTAACACATAAGTAAGGGAATTGATCACATAGTCCGATAACATATTAATCGGATTAAGCATAGAAATATGTAAATTTCCACATTTTTCACATCTCTCGACAGTTATAGTTAAGGAGTTATGTCTTGCGGCCTTTGTTCGAATATATATGTCCAGACTCAGGGTCAGCCACATGTCTTATACACCACATAAATTCTTTGATTTACTCCCCATTTGTTAAGTTATAAGCCTTGAGCGGTGAGACTTCATCCATGCACCCGAACAACCCTTTTTTGCATATTTAAATCATGCTCAAATGAGCTTTTACCTAAAATATACATAAAAAGTATAAATTGACAAATAATGACTAAATACTCTTTAAAGTAGTGAAAATATTTTATAAACCACATAAAATGAAGGTAAATATAAACCCTTTAATTAAATATTTTCACCACTTATCAACTCCCCACATTTATGTTTTTGCTTGTACTAAAACTACGAACCCACGAGAAGGAGAAATATTTAAAGCAAACAAGTGCTCAAATGTATTCTTGGGTCATAGTGAGAAAAAAATGGAACTCATGAGGAGTGCAGACCAACTTTTTATGCTGACATGGGTGTGCTTAGGGAAAAAATTAAAATTTCAGGATATGACCTAGAGTGCTTCAAAGAATTTAATAGAGTAGGTTACTTGGAGATCTTTTACCATGGCCAACTTTTCTCAAGAATAAAAAGGGAAAAGATTTATACATTTGATTCACTTTTGTACAAGAGGTGAGGAGAAAAGATTTAGGCATTTTGCTTTTGCATGAAGAACATTTATTCTCATTTTGTTGGTTACCAATGGTCTCTCTCAAGTCCCATTTTAAATTTTCACAAAGAAGCACCCGTTGGCAAGTCCCAGGAGAGAAGACAGACTGAACCCCTAAGTAAGAAACTTTCACAAGACAGGGCCATATGGTTGCACCACATATACATGCTCCTCAAGAGGAAATTTTTGAACATTTTTTGAAGGAAAGTACCAAGAATTCATAGAAGAACTCGCTTCCTATAACTATGACTGATAGGTGGAAGATATAAATAAGCATGCAGAATTAAGCAGTGCACAAAAAGAAAAGGTTGTTTTACCGACACTGAAATGGGACAATGCCCTCATTTTCAATAACCATCTCGAAGGGAAACAAAAGAAGACCTTTTCTAAGCATGATACATAGAGTAATAGAAATAGTAAGTATGATTTTCATTGTGAGAAAGCAAAAAGAGAAAGAAACTAGTACTCCCCTGATAAGATACGGATTGTAGACAAGGTTTCCCCACACTTTCAAGTGTTCGGGTCGTTAAGGCGTAACATTTGACATCGGAGACGAAGGTCCATGGAGAAAATTTTGCCAAATGTTTCCTTTGAAATGCTCCATAATCCATCCCATTTTCTTAGGGGTATACATGTTTTCAAAAATAGTTACACAACACACACACACACACACACCACCACCACCAACTAGGATCAAAATGAAATTCCGAGGAATGCTTGAAAGGCCCATTAACTTAAAGGAGTTCAAAATTAAATCAATTTACTAATGAAAAGATAATATTAAATAACATGAAATGAAATCCGGTTGCCTCTTGGGAAGCTGCCCTTATTTATGGTGTTTGGATGAACCTTACCTTGTTCCAGGTCAACCACCCTGGAGATGGGTGTGAGGGGGACACCCAAAGCACTAGTTGATTTAAGCTTTAGGGATTTCAATTTGGTGAGAGCTCACCTTTTTCTTGCTCACCTCGCCTTTTATTTTCTTTAGGGCCTTATAGTGGTTCTATTTTGATAGTCATTCCCTAGGCAAAATAGAGAAGAGAAGCGAAAAAGATGATGAAGTTGGTGGTTGAGCCTCTTTGTTGATGAGTTTTACAATGATAGAGTTGCTGCTTGGGGACCTTCTAGCGGAAAAGACCAATTTTTCATCATGAGCTTGAAGGGTGATGGTTCCTTGAGCTATTGTGATGTTTGCATTAGTTGTGGCAAGGAACGGTCGGCCAAGAATGAGAAGTGTAATGGAGTCTTCCTCGATGTCTAGAATGACAAAGTCACATGAAATGTACTAGTGTTCCACTTTGATGATGATGACATCCTCCACCACTCCACTTGGATACACCATTGACCTATCTGCAAGTTGAAGGGTCATTTTGGTCTTTTTCAATGCACCAATTCCCAACTTCTTGAACATAGTGATAGGCATCAAGCTAATAGTAGCACCTAGATCACTTAAGGAATAATCCAAAAAGGTGTTCCCAATCACACATGGGATGGTGAAGCTACCCAGATCGCTGTATTTGGAAGGAAACCATTGTTGAAGAATGGTAGAGCAAGTCTTATTGAGATGAATGGTCCCAACTTCGGCCAACTGTGCTTTTTGAAACAATATGCTTGAAAACTTTGCATAGTTTGGTATAGTGGAAATGAGTTCCAAAAATGGAATATTGACACTTAATTGTTTCAACAATGCTAGGAACTTCCCATACTCAACATCAAGCCGCCTCTGTTTTAACTCGGTTCGGGAAAGGAAAAGCTGGTTCATGGAGAGGGTTTTTAAGAAGTTTTCTCTATTGGCACCTCAATCCTTTCTTCATTATCTTCCTGAGGTTCATTCAACTCGTGCAGAATATATATTTCCTTTGTCTTTTTACCGCATTTCAAAGTAATTGCCTTAAAAACCTCTTCATCTTCATCATCCAACTCGGCTCTCTCTCTCTCTCTCTCTTTCATAAATGGCATGAAGTCTCTCAATATGCATCTTCTCATATTGGATGTGGCTTGCACTAATTGTTAAATAAGGTTCAATTTGAGCTATGTTTCTTTGTGATGCTTCAATTGACATTGCCCGAGCTTGATGAAGAGGTTGGTGTTCGTAAGTCTCTACCAAATTGACCACTTCCGCCTCTTTCTCATCACCTTCTTTCATAAAGATAACTTTAAGGTAATCTTTTGGGTTTTGTTTTGTTTGACTTGATAGGGTCCCAACCAGTCTTTAAGAAAGTTGTTGAGTGATTTGATTGAGTTAGGTTTCAACATTTTTGTTGAAAGTTATATAGTTTTCATTGAAGGAATCTTGCGTTGGAACTTTTCCTTGACGGTGATAGTGAAGTCCCCCATTACATTCTCTAACCTTTAAATCCCATCACAAGAAGAAAAGGGTTGAGATTGTAGGAAACCCGGGGTGCTTTGAGGTCTATAGCCCATTTGGGAGTTTGATGCTTATTGAAGATCTTGGGGTCTGTATCATGTGAAGGTGATGGAAGTATTAATTGGTCCTTTTTGGCTTTGATCATTGTTATTCCATGGGAAATTAGGATGATTTCTCCATGAATAATTGTTGTTGTAGGGATTGTCGGGCCGTTATCAACATAGTTGAATTGCTCTTGATCACCCATATAACCCCCCTTGACAATCATGGGTTTCATAGGGACCCAAACATATAGCACTTCCCTTCATAGATGGCCTAGAAGAGGAAGAAGAAGCCACTGCTTTAGAATTTTCTTTTTGGGTAATGGATAGCTTCTCCATTTTCATAGTAAGAGTAGAAATTTGGCTGCAGATGATTTGTAGGCTCAACATAAAGATGCCCATCTTCCCTTGCCATCATCCATTATGTTCAAGAAGATAAGCACAAGGATTGGTCGTCCAAACCATGGTCGGAGTAGTTCGACAACATCTCTTTGAACTTATCTCATGCATCATATAATGTCTCTCCTGATTCTTGGTTGAAGGTGTTGTTTTCTTCAATGAGTTGCCATGTTTTACTTGTTGGGAGTACTTGGCAAGGAAAATTTGAGCTATTTGAGCCCAAGTTTGGAATGATCTCAAAGGAAGGCTTTGATACCACCTTGCAGCTGGATCTTGGAGAGAGTGCGGAGATAATTACAACCAAATCCTTTCATTTAATGCATCATTTTCCTAAAGGAATTACAAAACTCAAGGAGGGGGCTTAGGTGATTGAGGGCATCATCCGAATTCATTTCATTGGATCCCCTGAATCTCGAATGGCCATAATAAAATGAGTTTTGAAAGCCCATTAGCCTGCTTCTTCAACGGTTATCTCTGGAAGAACTATAGCCGACGTTTTCCCTTCAGTACACAGTTGGTAATAGTCTAGAAAGGTTTGATGTGGGGGTTGTTGGTTTGCATCATCTTCAATTATAATGTCAGTATCCACCGTACGTAGATCTCTTTGTTTCTTCTGGCTCTTAGCAAGGAACGCTTACGCTCGGGGTCTTGGATTAACAAGCGAAGAACCCCTAGCTCGAGTGTTTGGCATACACAGAAAGAAAATAATATATTAGAAAATATGCACAAACCAAAATACACTAAGCTATTAAAAATAAGGAATATTAACAAAAATTAATAAAAAGAAAACACTAAAATACCATAGCTGGGGAAATGAGAGAAACTATCAATTTCCTCGGCAACGGGGCCAAAAACTTGTTGTGTGAAATATTTAAAAAGATATATATGTGCACGTTGTAAATTATGGGCAAGTGCACCCAATAGATGTAGTACCAAAATTGTCGTATCCACAAGGTATATGGTTACTATCTCCCTAGTTTATGTGTTTAGTCATACAAAAGAAATAAAATGGGTTAGCTAGAGACAAGCTTAGTTGTTCACGTTCAATAAATTAACAAGACAAAAGTAAATTAAAATGAAGATTTGGTTGATTGGAAAGGAATCCATCCTTGGATGGTTGGTATCACCTAAATTCACCCAAACTTGCTCTTTAATCTACTTTCGCACTTGTTATCTATTAGAGCTAAAATAATGATTTTCTAAATCATGTATAAATCAAATCTTAATTAGCTATAGGTTTCACCAACTAATCAAGATAGTAAAATCTAGAGTTTCTCTCTCTCTTGGTCACAATCCCTGAATCAAAATCATATCTTGCTAGGGACCACAATAAATGCCATGGATCACCAAGCTAGAGCATTAAATAAGCTTAGAGAGAGAAAACAACTTTATTAAATGAAGTTCAGGTTTACAAGCTTGTTTGGGATTTAGGGTTAAACCCTCATCCCAAGGTACTCAAAGAGACTAGTCAGACATTAGGGAATGAAAGTGAACAAAATGATAAGAAATAACCATGGATGAAGCTTCAATGGAGGCAAGTTCCCTTTTTTGCTTCTTTTATCCCCTTTTCCTTTCTTTCTTATTTTCCTATATTTTTGTCGCCACTGTCTTCTACTGTTGTTCGAAATCCTTTGTTGTTGTTCGAAGTCCTTCTCTACTTCATGCGAAGGTGAGTCCCCTTTCACGAAACAAATTCTAGCTCAATGTCCGGGTGAGATTTCATGTTGTCTGGGTGCGTGGCTTTGTCCAGGCGAGATCAGGATGCTTGTGCTCCCGTTTTGGTTTGCTCAATTATGGTTTGTCCGAGCGATATGTCCTTTGCTTATGGGTGTGTCTAGTCAGACACATGTTCGGACAAGTATAACTAAGGAGTTATGTATTTGTGGCCTTTGTCGGAACATAACACATATCTTATACAGAGCAAATTTTTTTTGTTTTAACTTCGATTTACTCCCCATTTGTTGTGTTATAGACCTTGAGCAGTGAAGACTTCATCCAGGCATCCAAATAGCTCTTTTGCATTTTTAAATCATGCTCAAATGAGCTTATACCTAAAATATACACAAAAAGTATGCGTTCACAAATGATAACCAAATAATCTATAAAGTGGTGAAAATCGGTTATAGACCACATAAGCTTTACGTAAATAAAACCCTTTAATTACATATTTTTACTACATATCAATTACGTCATTTTAATTCGCGTGCTTTATAATCTGTATGAACTTGTAAGTTCAAAATGCTATTCATCATCAAAAGGTGGGAAAACCGTTATACCCAAATTTCGACCCTCGGAAAGAGTCCCGTTGGACACGAATGCATAGAAGGGTAAAATGGTCAAAAGATGTGGAATCTCAAGTTGTTAAGGACATTTTCGGTAGTCTTTATTCTTGCATGGTTAACTCACATGTCTCAAAACGGCTGCGACAACTTAATCATCATGAAGGACATTTTTGTAATTTTGGGGAGTTTTTATTTCTGAACAAATTAGCTTTTAATACATATTATAAGCTAACTTTTTTATAATTAAAGCCCTAAATTCTCAACAATTAAAAATAAAAGGCTTCCATCCATTAAATAAAAGTTACAATCTGGTTATTAGGCCTATCCATGACCAAAACCCAGCAAATTTTATTTGAAGCCCATCCTAGGCCGAAGCCCAAAAATAAAAAAAATAAAGTCATTTTGTAATTTTCTCTCTCTTCTGAAAAGGGCTCAAATCAACTCGAAATGTCTTGGAATTTTAACACATGATAATGGATGAAATTTAGAGCATAATGGCTTTTGAATTTTGTATTTTCAAGCTCCCAATAATTTTTTTATGAATTTTTGAATAGATTTGATATAATTTTTAATTTAAAAATATTCTTTTATCAAAATAATTTATTTTTCATTGGATAATTCATGATTATCCTCCTTTACAAGCTGTCAAATTTTGATGATCAGTATTCCTTCTAGAAGTTACCCGACCAGTTTCGGTAAACTTGGATCCTTTACCGAGATTACTTTATCTTATTTGTTGTCTATATAAGGAACATTTTCTACTTAATCAGCAAACATTCAAAAACCCTACGAAGTCAGAAAAATACGGCCACAACTTATCTCCCACGTTTTTCCAACTCCCAACCACAAAATCATACCAAAACTCTCATGAAATCCATAAAACAAAGTTTTTGAACTCTCACCACCAATCCGATCATACAAAAAACACAATCATTTCCAAGATGTGAAGAACACCATCAATACCACATAGTTAGAAGCTTGGGTTGAAGTTGAACCGGATCAGCCATCAACGAAGCTTTTGAAGATTCTTGACGTGAAGAAACAACCAATTCCCAAAGTCAAAACAGGATAGAATTCAAATTCTTTAACTCCCCTGATCTTAATACACTCTTAGTATCAATTTCCAGTCAATCTAACTTTTTTCGACGACTGAAGTACGGTTTAGATTACTTTATGCCTTGCAACTTCTTTGCTAAGTTTTGTCAATAATTCGACTTCAAACTGAAATCCTTTGATTACTAACATGTTTTAAATCTTTCAAGAAACACTTCCATAAAATTTGAGCTGAAAACATCGCTAGAAGACACCTAAAAGCCGTCGTCCGAGGCCGGTCTGTGCCTATGGACGCCCCGTCCAGGGTCCCGGACACCCTGTCCGTGGCCATGGACTTCCCCAGACGGTGGTGGGATCTCACAATTTTCAAAAATTAGGGTTTTTCTTAACATTCTCGGGCCTACTGACACCTTGTCCGTGGCCCCGGACCCTTTAAAATTTTGTTTTTCTGTAAATTCAAACTTTCTGTATAATTAGGGGAATTAGGGTCCGTGGGAACTGACATTAGGTCCGTAGACATTTTAAAATTTTACCTGAATCAACCCCCGAAACCCTAGTTTAGGCTTTTTCAATTTCCACTTTAAATTTATGTCAAAAAATGTTATAAACACAAAAATACAGAAACTTGTGCACTTAGGGTAAATCGACCATATAATAAGCCGTAAATGACTTTGGTAAAGGAAAAATAACTTACAATGATAGTAATTTGAACCCGAAAAAGTTATATACCAAGCCCCCGAACCCGACTCTTAACTTTCCTAGTTTACCGAAGGTTAAAATTGGGTGGCGACTCGTAATAGGTTCCAGTGGGCTAACTTAGGTTGTAATAATTATAGTTTTATGACATAGTTATTAAACTTAGGTTATAAGCGAACCTAGAACCTAATCAGATCCTAATTAATCTGAATCAACATAGGATAAAGGTTTGAAAACCGAGGCTCTCACAAACCAATTGATTGATGTTGAGTGAAAAGTATGTGTCAGCATTTCATGCTCTTGCAGTATAATGCCTAATGAGAACAAGTGCATAAGAGACTAATCTGAAGTGTAGTAGACTATATTATTCCAATGAAAAAACTGTGAAATTAGCATATAATAAAGATGATCATATTAATAAGGACATAACATTAGAAGAGCGTTTAGAAATGACAAATTAATGATAAATAAGATAATCACGTACCTAACGAAATTTTGAATAAAGATAGAGATCTCAAGGTATTATGTCATGTCGAGAATACAACGAAACTTGTATGAAATCAAAACTGATTGAATTAATGACGAGGACTTTGAAATAATGATGAAGGTATCTAGTTAATTGGTCAAAATATTTGAAACATACAACGAGAATTAGAGTTTTGAACTCATTTGAGGTTTTAATGTTAAGGACTTGAAATCTTGACAATGATATGAATCCATGCTGGATACAAACAAGTGTTTGTATGAAGATTAAAATGAAAGGAATAGAATCTCTTTACATACAACCTATGTCTTGAATATAGATTTTTAAAGTTGCAAATTTTATTGGCATCAACTGTAGCAGTTGATTATGTTAAGTCAAGTTCCTTAGGTTTTGATGATAGCAAACCAGTGTTGTTTATCTGACATGATTGTCTAAGTATGAAGTTCAGGTAAACAGGTGAAAGAGTGGCTTAGCACACAAGGTTGCAAGCACACTCTATTCGTGACTAGCGCCCAACCAGTCGGGCACCTATCTGTAGAGCTCCTAGTACACACGGAACTTCAGTACAACACAACAACAACTCTCAGCATCAGACATGATCAAAAGACCAGATATATCAATCAGGAACAAAGTGAACCAGCAACACACGCATCCACATAGAAGTTGGTAAAGTTCACGACAAAGTCTTGTTGAAGATAGAACAATTATGAACAAGATAACAAGACAAGAACTGAGCTATAAAGAGACATTAATTACCCATCATTAATGAAGCCATCAGACCAGGCAAGCAGACATCACAAATGGTACCGACCACCTGAGCTCTTGCCTTCAACGTGTCCAACCACTGAGCGACACATGTCATGGCTGCGTCTACAATCAAGTTGAAGATCAGCCTATATTGTGCAGAGCTATTCTGTTGGGAACAAGAGGCAGATGTCTCCTAGAGTATAGTTCACCATAGGCCAGTAGTTATAAGCTAATAAGCTTATGTATATAAATATTCAATGTAACACCTCATTGAAGAGAACACAAGACACACGTGATAAAAAGTGCAACAAGTGTAAGCATGAGTCATATATTGTGTATCTGAGTGTGTGTGATGAGCTAAGTCAAACCTGACAATCAACTTTATACCATAGGTATTTGGTAGAATGACTAGTCAGAGAACGATTGGGGAACCGTAGGCCTACTGTCAGGAAGGGTAGAGGACTTTGGTGATAAGTCCTAAACTGTTCTGGAGTCCATAGGTTGGGTGGAGGAAGATTGAGTGAATTTCTAATAGTAAATTCTCAATCGAATAAGAGTTTCCAGTTTGTGTTTATCGCACCTCTTCTTAAACATCAAGTTGACAACACGTCCACGACAGGTCGAGTCATGGACGTATCCGGAGCACTAGCTAGTTACGGTTTACTTCAAAATTTTAGTAGTATTATGCCTAACTTGTGATTAGTTTGTATGGGTATATCATATATATGTATATATATGATCTTTGTATAGATTTTTACATACGACTAAAAACTATAATCGTTTAAAGGGAGTTAAATGAAGTATTAAGAATGTTTTGATACATCCTTTCATGAACTTAATCATTGATGTTGATTGTGACATTGTCGCCCTAGTGAAAACTTTGAAACGTGTTACTAAAATGAGCCTTACTTTTCTTGGATAGTGAGTGTAACTATACTAACAGTGTATGTTTATAATCAGAAGTCCTTTAGAATTTCCTAATGGTTGTTGAATGCTGAACACAAATCATGAAGTGTCATATCTTAGCGCTATTGGATAAGAATGGATAATATAGGGTCATGGTATATATATATAATATAAAAACCTACAATCCAAGAGATTAACTGAGATTATGCTTGATTAAGATCCATTGTGTGATGCTCAGATGATAGTTGATTATATTTATACTGATAATAAAATACATACCCTTAAATTAAATTGACTATAAAATGGAAATTTAATGGTTTTATTCAATCAGGTGCCCCAAATAAATAAATAAACATTATAGTGAAGTTTTCACGAGGGGAGTAATACTGATTGAACTATTTTTTTTCACCATGGTGTTTATCACTATTGGAATTGGGCTCAGTCTAGTTGGGCTTAGCCCATAATGTTCAAATGGTTTCATTCTTTATCTTTTATTCTAATTTTGCAAACATAATGATAAAATATAAAGTCTTTATATCTGCCAAATATCTAGGGATTTAGATTAGATATTACTAGTATAAATACATCAGGTTGTAATCAAGTATTGATATATTCGTAATCTACATCAGAAATACATGCTCTTTCTTCTATTTTCTACCTATGTTTCTGTTTCACATACAACTCAAAACCCTATATTCTAATATGGTATCAAGAGCTAAAGGAATTTGAGATTGGTTTCTTGAATCCATGGCGGACGACTCAAACAAAGGAAAGAAGGAATCCAGTCCGTCCTTAGTGGCTGGGGCAACTTTGATCGACGTTAATGATCCAGTTTATGTCCATCCTGCAGAAAGCCCTGGGTTGAGTCTCGTTTCCAAGTTCAGCGGCACCGGTTTCCTCGGTTGGAAATTTGATATGGTGACAGCCCTGAAATAAAAAAACAAACACTACAAAAAAACAGGATTTAGCGTCCGACGCTTTTGGACGCTAAACATCAAAAATCGGACGCTAAATGTGTTTAGCGTCCGATTTTTGATGTTTAGCGTCCGATGAATGTCGGACGCTAAAAGCCTGGACGCTAATTTTTTTTTTGCGTCCGCGGACACTAATTTGCGTCCACTTAGCGTCCATTTTTGTTTCGGACGCTATTTAGCGTCTACTTGTAGCGTCCGAAATCGGACGCTGAATAGCGTCTGCTAAATGGTCGCAAACAGCTTAATCGGACGCTAACTAGTTGAAGGCAAATTGATTACAGATTAGCGTCCAATTGTTTTCGGACGCTAAATTGTGTCTACCTATCGGACGCTAATTCAAATCTTCGGACGCTAAAATGCTTCTACTCATTTGACACTAATTTAGATCTTCGGACGCTAAATTGTACCCAACTATCGAATACTACTTTAGTGTCCGTTTATCGGACGCTAATTATAACTGTAACACCCCATCTAACAATAACACACTTACAATAACTGCAGCGGAAAAACAACCTCATCAATTACTTATCTCGTTGGTGTTACAACGCCGTTAACCACCCACGTGGCTAACAAGGCTAATCTTACATTGTAAGGTCCGGTCTGATGGGCTAAATCCCGAGCGACTACACATTACTATCCCTTTCCATTAATAACAACAACAACGTACACCTTCCAATATACCGAGTATTAATAAACTGATGCCGACACAATTTCGGTCTTACTACACCTACTGTATATATACACTTAAATGTTTACCCATGTACAATGACTACCCGTCCTACTCTCGAACGGCTTCCAGCACTTCGTACCTGAAATAAGAAGAAGAGAAAAAGGTGGCCCCCAAGGGGCTCAGCACCTTTGCTGGTATGGTAATCCCGCAGCCCACATGCTACCGGGCCACGCACAACTACTTGTCGTCTTAGCATGCGGTTGATTATATTTAAATCATACATGTAACAACGAACACACATCACATAACATTCACCTCAACGGGCTCAACAAACGGATAATATATCCGTACTTAATAAGTCACTCATGGTATTCATCATCCCTAGAGTGTTCCTCCTCTGATGGAGCTACTTCCTTAATAGACGACACATACCCTTAAATCGGGTTACCCTTAAACGCCTCTTATCACAAACTGGGAATCATATCCATGATCCACACACTCCACACATTTACAACATATAACAACACTACATAACAACACTTAACAACACTTTGCACGTTTCCACGTGCACAACATAACACCGCAATAGATATTGCATCACAACAAGATACATAACATAACGGGAATGGTCCTCTCAGGAACCGACCCAAACATTACTAATACACTGGTGAGCCTAGAGAATGTTGCCAGTCTCATGATAAGCTCGTTACATACTCGTTAACCGTCTTGTTAAATGAACGGTTAACTTAACACAAGGTGTCTCGGATATAGTGATCCAAGCACACCGAACAAACATAACAATAGTATGCCCCTGTGGCCCGACGTGAGTCAGTAATAGCCTTGGTTAAGCTAAAGGGAAGGTTGGGAACCAAATTGGAAAACAACCATAACATACAGAGAGGATCGAACCTGCTATGACAAACGACCCCCATACTCACACGCGTGGCCGGAACAGACCGGACTCCTCACTCCCCTTAGTTACACTTATTAGAAGTTCAACTTTGAACTTTATTAAACAATCACAACATTGGGTTAAGTCTTGTTAGACATACACAAGGGAAGAGAGAGTCATACATTCACATACAAACATCACAACAAACATCACATAACCAACTCACGCATAGCCGTGGTTAGAACGTCCTTAAGTCGGAACGTTGTTACCGGATACCGTTCTCCTACGTTTACCTAATAGTGGTTAACTAGCCCTCCAAGCGCATTCGGGTTACCGGTATCGGCACGAAAACATACAATAACAATAACGACTGTAAACTCGTTTCATGATTTATCTCATAACGTGGCAAACATACAGAAAAACACATTGGCATACAAGCCGGTGTAATCCGGTAGGACACAGGTTGCAAGAAACCATACCTGTCACCGGAGTCTACTTTACCACGTCCCCTTATGTTCCTCGAGCAATTCTCGAACAACTGTTAACATCACATGTGTTTTATTAACATTGGGGTAACAATGTTTGTTTAAAGTCTAACGCTTATAACTTTTCCCCGTTAACTTGGTTAATAACTTACATTTAACTTGTTTACTTTCACATTTTATTACAATTTTCACCCACTTAATTGTCATTAAAACTCACCTAACAAGTCCTTAACAACCTCAAAACATCATTAACCATCAATCCCCATCATTACACATCATTTCCATACCTTAAACAATGTTTTTGGTCCATACAACACCTTGTCCGAACTTGTGTCCGGACTTCCCAGTTCGGACAAAGCCGCGACCCAATACTGAAAACCATACACACGTCCGAACTTGTGTCCGGACTTCCCAAGTTCGGACACAGTTCGAGAGTAAATCCCAGATAGAAACAGTCACGTCCAAACTTGTGTCCGGACTTCCCAAGTTCGGACACAGTTCGAGAATGAGAAAATCCTTTACCCAACAGAGCCTGTCCGAACTTCCATGTCCGGACGGAAGTTCGGACACGGCAAAACATTCAATTTCCAAGCCTTTAAACACTTAACCATTTCATCACCAAACTTCTCCTAAAGCTTCATAATGTTTCCTAACATCATTTGGCACATCAACCACAACTTTAGCCATGTGCTAAACTCTTTAAATCACTCACCAAAAACCATCTTATCATTTATAATTTCTTACAAAATTCTAGCACTTAGGATGTTTTCTCCTTAAGATTCTAAGTGGTAGTTCACCAATAATGACCACTACACCAAGGTGTTTCCTCTACACCTTAACATCATCTCTCAAACTTCTTTCTTACTAACTAAATCTCCTTTTTTTTTCACATCTTACTTAATCAACACTATTCTTGGATATCAACATTACCTAAACCTTAAACAAACTCCTCCAAGACTTAAATACATTCTCAAAACACAACTTGAATTCCTAGAACTTCCTAGATAACACCTAAATCCTTGCATCACTCTAAATCACCTTAACACATGTTTTCTTCTCAGTAAACATTTATTCACCTTTAACACTTCTCCTAGATCACCAAGACCATTTAAAACACTTAGACTTCTCACACATTTTCCCCAATTTGGCCATAGCTTCTCTTGTATATACTCACATCCAAACACTTAGGTTTTTACCTTATTTCATTCAAAACACCTAAAATCCATCAAACACATTTTTATACACAAACTTCACACATTGAGCACTACATCACAATATAGTGCATAACTTAAATTGCTTGGCAATTAGGCCCTTAAATAACATGGCTCTAGGCCCTTAATTGCATAAACCTTAAACACTGAATTTCCCACATAAACAATGCCTTTGACCTGCAAATACATACACCAATACATATGTTCTTTTACTAGTCTCCTGAGAGCATTTTACTAGCTCATTCACCATTGGCTCCTTAGGTATTTTATTAAGCAAATCAAGCTCATTTTCCTAAGGCATTTAAACTACATTGAGATAGCTTGTTTACCTCTTTTCCTCAAAACTTCTTTCTTGTTTCCTTGTAAAACCGGTGGGGTGTTTGGTTTGTTGTCAACTTCTAAACAATGTACAAATAATAGAATGAGTATTCAAGCATTATGCTTCATCTCATTGTAAACCCTAGTTACCATATTTTTAACAACATTAAGGTAATTGTTTTACCTTGGAATTGGAAGAGAACTTGAATAGTATCAAGAGAGGACTCCTCCTAGCCCTTGGAAGATTCAATGAAGCTAAAACAAGCAAGATAAATACACCATGGTGAGGTAATTTTCGGACAACACAAACACAAATGAAGGAAACATCATTTTTCTTTGAGTTTCCTTAACTTGACAAAAGGAGAACAATAATATGTGAAAAGGTGAGCTCAAGCCACCATCATGGTGAATCTCCTTGGCACCGAAATGAGGCTTTTGAAGATTTGAAAAATAGAAGTGTAGAGCTTGCTCCAACTAGAAATGGTGGGTCTTGAAATTAAATTTGGATAAGTGAGCTAGATTTTACAAGAGTTCAAAGGTGACTTCCATGGTGGTGGTGCATATTACCGAGAGAGAACAAGAAGAAGAGAGGAAGAAGAAGTGGGACCGTGTGAAATGGAGGAGGAATGGAGAGAATGAGATAAGATTGCTTTAAGAAGATATTTGTAACTTATAAAGCAAATAGTACTTACTTTAAGCTTAACTTCACTTATTTGATTTCTTTTACATATTGGTGACTCACACCATGAAAAACCGGCCCCCTATGCCTAGGAGGGTATAATAGTCTTTGTGACCAATTTAATTACTTATAACATTATATGTTACAAACTAGCTTATAAAGTTACTATTCACAAACTAAGCACATAGAAGTGAAATTTTTGATTTCCCATTAATATAGCCACCCAAATGTGATACTATATAGTACACAGTTAATTAAGAGTAATGATGGACATTTAGCCATTCAAAACTCATTTACAAGACAATTTTTCAAAAACGTGCTTTAAGACTCCTTAAAGCACATTTTGTGTTTTAACTTGTTTTCAAGCTTGGTTTTCTTTGGTAATTGATTTAATATGTTCATTAACATATTTATAAGGTATAGGTATGACCATTAGGTCTTATACAAATTTATCCCAAGCTTAGAGCACATTTTTGCTCATATTGACTTTTAAGGTATTTTCTTGTGTTTTATTTGGTTTAATCTGTCCACCAAAGTTTCCTAAGGACTTAATTAGCACCTATCAAATCATAATTAAATGTTATAAGTCTTGGTAGGCTCTTGGGTCCTAACCAAGTTCACTCATAGCTTAGAGCATGTTTTTGCTCAAACTGTGTCTTAGTGCTTTATTGCATTTTACTATGGTTTAATTGTTCACTGATGTTTCTAAGGCACTTTTTGCCTTTACATACCATAGTTTGATATTTAAACCACATATCAAGGTTGGGGTATTTCAATCTACCCCCCTTAAAAGAACTTCGTCCTCGAAGTTCACACTTTTCACACATCATAGATTAGAACACAGGAATCACTGGAAATAAACTTCCATAACCAAACACACTTTACATCACAACCTCGGACTTAATGGTCCGGGCAACACATTCACATCCACACATAACATACATATCCACCTGATAACCTCGGACTCTATGGTCCGGGTATCTTAACAACACTTACACATACATAACAACCCCTTGGACCACCGGTCTTGGTAACATCACAAATTGGACACATAGGTCCCCATAACATAACAGTCTTCAGACACTTAGGTCTATGTAACACAACACATTTAGACTCATAGGTCTCAATAGCATACACTTTTAGAGAATCAAAGTCAAAATAACATTATACACATACCACACAACATGTCATAGCATGTATAACAATCAAAATATCTTTTACATACACACTGTGATCCCGCAGAACCCGGTCGCGATGGACACCTTCCGTCCCCGTGCCTTTGGGAGATCAAAACAATCACTTAAATTTAAAATTTCCCTTGTGAGGTTAAGTAAGAGACTTTAATTATGTAAAGTATCTATCAACGTTTTATAAATACCAATTGAAAATCCTTTTGAAACACACACAAAACTCCAAGTCCACTTAAGCTCTTTGCTTCTTTATTAGCGTGGTTATTGTGACCACTTATAGGGAGTTTCAAGAGTCATCCAACCCTGATGTGATCAGCATCAGTGTTGAACTATCCTTCCACCCCAATTGTGTTCGGCTTCCCTTGATCACATGCAAATCAAGTTCCACCTCCCACTTCATTTTCACAGCATCAAGTAAATCACTCATTTCCAATTTTCTATCTTTTAAATCATTCTAATCATGATCATAACATCTCCAAGGATAGAACTTCGTCTATCAGTTATTCCATACACTTTAATCCTGTTGCCTATGGAATCTCATTCTCATTAGGTTTTATATTGGAATCACGCCCTTTCTTAATCACTATATAGTATGTATATACACATATGTTTTATCAAAATACCACACAACAACTTCACATTTATACACTGTCGGGGCTTTTGTTCCCCGGGGCTTCTCTACTCCCCACACTTGTACTATCACACACAACTGTTAACAAACACACACACTTATCACAATGGTATTCGCATCTTCTGTGCGCAATTACCACAATTAAACCATGAATGAATGTGTATGTTTACGTAACACACACACCAATCATCAAAACAATAATATAATTTGTGCTATGCACAATATAAGTCACATACACTACGTACACTTGTACGGTGATATACACTAAGTGGTTTTGCGCTCTACCCCCTTAAAAGGGATTACGCCCACGTAATCAATCACTAAACATTAGCTTAAAATGTTTTGCCGTCGTGAAGTATCTTAACTCCACGCGGTCCATTACACAATGGATTCTGATTAGAGGATCTTAACCATATTAGCGGTTAGTTCCTAAACCAAGAATTATCATTGGAGTTTGTTTAAACTCTTAGTTGGTTTCGATTCTGGCCTGTTAGGCTTCTAGGCGTTAATAATTAGCCATCACTCATGTTCACCATGTACATTCAACACTTGAATCACTGGCTCACTAGTTTCTGCTGCGAAACTCTAATAACTGTAGAGCTTAATTGCTCCCATTTGTTATTCTTACTGTATTGTACATCCCAATTGTCACCTTCATCTTGGTAACAATGGTTTCTCAACCGACGCACGGTATCTTTTACCCTGAGTGGATTCGGTGAGTTTTACAATTTTCTATCCACTTCCATGAAATTTACTGTGTATAACAGCTATGTATTTCACAATGATTGACTTGTTCCTTCCGACTTATTGTCGGTTGAGATTGAGCTACTACCTACTAGTGTGTAGTGCTCCCTCAGCTATTTCTAACATTTGGGGTATATTCCATACGATATTTGACAGTTAGTGCTACTGTAGTCACTTACTGTTAATCATGTCTCCACATTTGGTCTTGTACAAGTACTCTTTTATCGGTGCGGCCTTGCATTTCCTATGCATCGGCCATTATAACATTATTGCTCCACAATTAACATTTTCCAATTCCTAGATATCTCACTCGTTCATTACTGCGCAAGTGGCAATACCAAAACACTCAGTCATACAGAGTGCAGAGGCGTAAACTCTTGACAATAAATCCCTTATGCGATTCGCCATGGAATTCACACTGAGTTCCTCATCACACAGTACCTACCACTGGCTTATTGCTCAGTCTGTTTAACATCACTTATCTTGCATCTCCATGAGTTTAACCTCATGACTGGTCTTATCTGTTACATTATCGTTATCAACACTTTACAACGGTCGCTTATTGCGCACCGTGCTCTTACTCCTTGTATAACATCAGCTTACATCGTATTTGCTGTCACCTCAACTTCCACACAATAACTTACATCATTCGTATTATGGTTCATCACTCATTTGGATGACTACTGAATGCTCCTTGAGCATCGATCATTCGAGTCACAAGCCGGCATTATTCAGCTCGGTGTTTTCACTTTATACACACGTACTACTAAGCTAACTGCTCTCTTTCAATAATAACGTGTCCATCCTAACATATTTCTTGAACTTGATTACACCTACACACTACCGCTCCTGCGGTGTCACAATATCGAGAGGTATCCCCACTCTTAATGCAGTGGTTTGTTTACCACTCTATTCACTATACCATCAATCGAATTTATATAACATATCTTGCTTATGGCTTATAAGCCTTAGTTGCCTTGAGCTGAGCTCATTGTAGGCTGTCCACACACATGTACTTCTCTGTACAATATTACATGGTTTGGATATTATATTGGGCTCATGACAAGTCGTTGCATCACGTTTCCTTTCATGGGATGCCCCTTAGGTTTGTCAGTCCGTCTCCTGACAACTTATGTCTAAAAGGGTGTTAGTTTCAACCCTTGTGGCTTCTGTCTGCGTTTCGTTCAACAATTGTTGATGCGAACACCCCTCAAGGATTGCTCCTGGGTGTTGTTACGTTCTGCCTTACATTTGTTTCACACTTATTGGTACATTCCTTAGCCACGCCGTTTGCGTTCTTAAATAGCTTATTATCTCCTTTGTGAAGATCAACATTTCCTGGTAGTGTAGGTACTCATCTGGGAATTTTCATCCGTTTCATTGCACATTAATGTGTCCACGTTAGCATTTGCTGCCATGTACAGGCCGGGTCACCGTTCCAGCTAACATGTTTATCCCTAAGGATCCTTAAGACATATTGATGTCTTTACAAACAACAGTTTGTGCCCTTCGCACTTCCGAACTAACTCCTTAAACATTCCCTTGAAAGGAATTCACTAATCCTTTTAATCTCGTTACTTAACTGAGTTCTTCACTTCAACCATTCCTTGTAATCTCTAGCTCTTGTTTGATTGTACTGCTGACCGTAGACGGAGTCGACTACTCCGTGTTTCGGACTCTACTTGTATACATATATGGGGTACCATACTGATACATTACTACTTACCCAACTAACCCATAAGTAGGTCTGCCAGGCCCACAAGCTCTTATCGGAGTGTGGTCGTCCCACACACAGTTGGTACTCTCGTAGTGCCCGTCACACGCCTAGGTGAAGTATTCTGTTGTCAACTCCCTTATATTGTCCCGTGACAATATTCGTTCCTTGCTTCCCGAACTTAATCGAGGGAATTTTATCCATGTTGTATCTTTATCACTGCCCTTGGTTTTACTGGTTTGGTTTAAAAGAAGGTTTAGAAAGAAGTGTTGGTTTGAAGGAAAATCTGGTTTTGAAAAGAAAAGGGTTTGAATAAATCTGGGTTGAAAGAAAATTTTCATGGTTTCACATATCTTCTTACCTTAACCAAGTCTAGCTTCTTGCTGACTGTGTTTTAACAATTACAGAGGTAGGCTACCAAGCCCTTCCATGGTCATGATAATGATCCACTTAACTTCATGGTACTTTACTAAGTACTTGTAGTGGTTATAAATTTCCCGAACAGCCCTGTTATAGCAGCACTTGCTATGGCAAGTGCGCCATGCTAACTGGCTATCGGTTTAACACATACCGGTTGTGGTATTGTTTTTACCCATACTGTCATCAGTGGCCTTGTTGGCCCTCACTGATCTTACTGTCTTGATAATAACTCTTCTAGGTGACTTCTCACTGTCTTCACATGACGATCATCAACTAGGGTGTTTCCCATTCTGGGAGACCCCTTTTCTTAGTATTGTATTCTCTTTGTAGCCCGTTCCACGTATTGTCGTGGTTACTGAGACTTGTCTCTTGTTTGGGCACTACGTTGTAGTTCCTTTGTCGGTTGGTATACCGTTGGTGTATTATTAACAACTGTGGTCCGTAGACACTCGTCTCGGGTTTACTAATCCACTTCTTGCCTGTTGCACGGTTGGTGCGTTGCAACTGGTTATTCGACTGCTCTGCATGTCGACCCAGGTTGCCGGAAATTCTATTCTCTTTTACACAAAATCCTTCATTCTTCGCTGTTTAAATGCGGTTAACATTGTTCAGATGGAGACCGTCTCCGGGATTCCCAGTTTTCGGGATCTACCGTATGACAGGTTCTCGTACCTTAGAGGTATATAATAACAGCCAGATCGGGTATTCCCGAGTATGAGAGGACTTTCATCTCTCTGGCGTTGTTTCCCAAGTTATAAACAGGGATTGTGGAGGGTGGGATGGATATTGTAGGTTTCCAGTAGTCACTGGTAGTTCCTAACTAGCGTATCTCTCACGCTATCACTCAACCCTTAACCCAAAGTACTTAAATCCTAACTCGGTACTTCCTAAGCTCGGTAATTCAGTCATCAGAGCGATACTTCGCTCTGATACCACTTTTTGTAACACCCCATCAACAATAACACACTTACAATAAACTGCAGCGGAAAAACAACCTCATCACATTACTTAACTCGTTGGTGTTACACGCCGTTAGCCACCCACGTGGCTAACAAGGCTAATACACATTACAGTACCGGTCTGATGGGCTAAATTCCCGAGCGACTACACTTACTATCCCTTTCCATTAACAACAACAACAACGTACACCTTCCAACTATACCGAGTATTATAAACTGATGCCGACAACAATTTCGGTCTTACTACACCTACTGTATATATACACTTAAATGATTACCCATGTACAAGACTACCCGTCCTACTCTCGAACGGCTTCCAGCACTTCGTACCTGAAATAGGAAAAGAAGAGAAAGGGTGGCCCCCAAGGGGCTCAGCACCTTTGCTGGTATGGTAATCCCGCAGCCCACATGCTACCGGGCCACGCACAACTAATTGTCGTCTTAGCATGCGGTTGATTATATTTAAATCATACATGTAAAACGAACACACAACAATAACATTCGCCTCAACGGGCTCAACAAACGGATAATATATCCTTACTTAATAAGTCACTCATGGTATTCATCATCCCTAGAGTGTTCCTCCTCTAATGGAGCTACTTCCTTAATAGACGACACATACCCTTAAATCGGGTTATCCTTAAACGCCTCTTATCACAAACTGGGAATCATATCCATGATCCACACACTCCACATTTAACATATAACATACACTACATAACAACACTAACAACACTTTGCACGTTTCCACGTGCACAACATAACACCGCAATAGATATTGCATCACAACAAGATACATAACATAACGGGAATGGTCCTCTTAGGAACCGACCCAAACATTACTAATACACTGGTGAGCCTAGAGAATGTTGCCAGTCTCATGATAAGCTCGTTACATAACTCGTTACCGTCTCGTTAAATGAACGGTTAACTTAACACAAGGTGTCTCGGATATAGTGATCCAAGCACACGAAACAAACATAACAATAGTATGCCCCTGTGGCCCGACGTGAGTCAGTAATAGCCTTGGTTAAGCTAAAGGGAAGGTTGGGAACCAAATTGGAAAAAACCATAACATACAGAGAGGATCGAACCTGCTATGACAACGACCCCCATACTCACACGCGTGGCCGGAACAGACCGGACTCCTCACTCCCCCGTTAGCACTTATTAGAAGTTCAACTTTGAACTTTATTAAACAATCACAAACATTGGGTTAAGTCTTGTTAGACATACACAAGGGAAGAGAGAGTCATACATTCACATACAAACATCACACACAAACATCACATAACCAACTCACGCATAGCCGTGGTTAGAACGTTCCTTAAGTCGGAAACGTTGTTACCGGATACCGTTCTCCTACGTTTACCTAATAGTGGTTAACTAGCCCTTCAAGCGCATTCGAGGTTACCGGTATCGGCACGTAAACATACAATAACAATAACGACTGTAAACTCGTTTCATGATTTATCTCATAACGTGGCAAACATACAGAAAAACACATTGGCATACAAGCCGGTGTAATCCGGTAGGACACAGGTTGCAAGAAAACCATACCTGTCACCGGAGTCCACTTTACCACGTCCACTTATGTTCCTCGAGCAATTCTCGAACAACTGTTAACATCACATGTGTTTTATTAACATTGGGGTAACATGTTTGTTTAAAGTCTAACGCTTATAACTTTTCCCCGTTAACTTGGTTAATAACTTTACATTTTAACTTGTTTTACTTTCACATTTTTTACAACTTTTCACCCACTTAATTGTCATTAAAACTCACCTAACAAGTCCTTAACAACCTCAAAACATCATTAACCATCAATCCCCATCATACACATCATTTCCATACCTTAAACAATGTTTTGGTCCATAAACACTTGTCCGAACTTGTGTCCGGACTTCCCAAGTTCGGACACAAGCCGCGACCCAATACTGAAAACCATACACACGTCCGAACTTGTGTCCGGACTTCCCAAGTTCGGACACAGTTCGAGAGTAAATCCCAGATAGAAACAGTCACGTCCGAACTTGTGTCCGGACTTCCCAAGTTCGGACACAGTTCGAGAATGAGAAAATCCTTTACCCACAGAGCCTGTCCGAACTTCCATGTCCGGACGGAAGTTCGGACACGGCAAAACATTCAATTTCCAAGCCTTTAAACACTTAACCAATTTCACCAAACTTCTCCTAAAGCTTCATAATGTTCCTAACATCATTTGGCACATCAAACACACCTTTAGCCATGTGCTAAACTCTTTAAATCACTCACCAAAACCATCTTATCATTCACAAATTTCTTACAAAATTCCTAGCACTTAGGATGTTTCTCCTTAAGATTTCTAAGTGGTAGTTCACCAATAATGACCACTACACCAAGGTGTTTCCTCTACACCTTAACATCATCTCTCAACTTCTTTTCTTACTAACTAAATCTCCTTTTTTTACATCTACTTAATAACATTATTCCTTGGATATCAACATTACCTAAACCTTAAACAAACTCTCCAAGACTTAAATACATTCTCAAAACACACATTGAATTCCTAGAACTTCCAAGATAACACCTAAATCCTTGCATCACTCTAAATCACCTTAACACATGTTTTCTTCTCAAGTAAACATTTATTCACCTTTAACACTTCCTAGTTCACCAAGACCATTTAAAACACTTAGAACTTCTCACACATTTTCCCAAATTTGGCCATAGCTTCTCTTGTATATACTCACATCCAAACACTTAGGTTTTTACCTTATTTCATTCAAAACACCTAAAATCCATCAAACACATTTTTATACACAAACTTCACACATTTAGCACTACATCACAATATAGTGCATAACTTAAATTGCTTGGCACTTAGGCCCTTAAATAACATGGCTCTTAGGCCCTTAAATTGCATAAACTTAAACACTGAATTTCCCACATAAACAATGCCTTTGACCTGCAAATACATACACCAATACATATGTTCTTTTACTAGTCTCCTTGAGAGCATTTTACTAGCTCATTCACCATTGGCTCCTTAGGTATTTTATTAAGCAAATCAAGCTCATTTTCCTAAGGCATTTAAACTACATTGAGATAGCTTGTTTACCTCTTTTCCTCACAAACTTCTTTCTTGTTCCTTGTAAAACCGGTGGGGTGTTGGTTGTTGTCAACTTCTAAACAATGTACAAATAATAGAATGAGTATTCAAGCATTATGCTTCATCTCATTGTAAACCCTAGTTACACATTGTTTTAACACATTAAGGTAATTGTTTTACCTTGGAATTGGAAGAGAACTTGAACAAGTATCAAGAGAGGACTCCTCCTAGCCCTTGGAAGATTCAAATGAAGCTAAAACAAGCAAGATAAATACACCATGGTGAGGTGAATTTTCGGACAACACAAAACATGAAGGAAACATCATTTTTCTTTGAGTTTCCTTACCTTGAAGCAAAGGAGAACAATAATATGTGAAAAGGTGAGCTCAAGCTCCATCAATGGTGAATCTCCTTGGCACCGAAATGAGGCTTTTGAAGATTTGAAAAGATAGAAGTGTAGAGCTTGCTCCAACTAGAAGAATGGTGGTCTTGAAATTAAATTTGGATAAGTGAGCTAGATTTTACAAGAGTTCAAAGGTGGACTTCCATGGTGGTGGTGCTATATACCGAGAGAGAACAAGAAGAAGAGAGAAGAAGAAGTTGGGACCGTGTGAAATGGAGGAGGAAAGGAGAGAATGAGATAAGATTGCTTAAGAAGATATTTGTAACTTATAAAGCAAATAGTACTTTACTTTAAGCTTAACTTCACTTATTTGATTTCTTTTACATATTGGTGACTCACACCATGAAAAACCGGCCCCCATATGCTAGGAGGGTATAATAGTCTTTGTTGACCAATTTAATTACTTATAACATTATATGTTACAAACTAGCTTATAAAAGTTACTATTCACAAACTAAGGCACATAGAAGTGAAATTTTGATTTCCCATTAATATAGCCACCAAATGTGATACTATATAGTACACATGTTAATTAAAGAGTAATGATGGACATTTAGCCATTCAAAACTCATTTACAAACAATTTTTCAAAAACGTGCTTTAAGACTCCTTAAAGCACATTTTGTGTTTTAACTTGTTTTCAAGCTTGGTTTTCTTTGGTAATTGATTTAATATGTTCATTAACATATTTATAAGGTATAGGTATGACCATTAGGTCTTATACACATTTATCCCAAGCTTAGAGCACATTTTGCTCTATTGACTTTAAGGTATTTTCTTGTGTTTTATTTGGTTTAACTGTCCACCAAAGGTTCCTAAGGACTTATTTAGCCCTATCAAATCATAATTAATGTTATCAAGTCTTGGTAGGATCTTTGGGTCCTAACCAAGTTCACTCATAGCTTAGAGCATGTTTTTGCTCAAACTGTGTCTTAGTGTTTATTGTGTTTTACTATGGTTTAATTGTTCACTGACGTTTCTAAGGCACTTTTTAGCTTTACATACCATAGTTTGATATTTAAACCACATATCAAGGTTGGGGTATTTCAATAACTATTTATCGGACACAAATCATATTACGGATGTTAAATTGCCCCATTCATATGTCCAAATTTTACAATTATAACTCTAATTTAATGATTTAATACACAATTGATATAATATTTTTATATTGCAACTCAAATAGCTCAAATGTATGCTCACATATAAGAGAGAATATTAAGGTAAATCTCTTTACAATAAAGTAAAGAGCATTAGTTTCTAACTAAAATCAAAATGACCATAAGACAAGTATAAATCGTAGGAGTAATACAATACTAAACCTATTACAATCCTTCGTTCCGTTTCTATTCTATACGCAGTAGCAAAAAGGAATGCTTCTGACAGATACATGAAAAAAACAATACAACAACTATGATTGTTGTCCTAGAGATCGTCTCCCACCATTGCTGCATAAAAACACAGAAAACATGACATCAGTGACATAAAAGCATTATATTATATCAGATGTCATCATTTGCTGCAACATAAAACCTACAACTTCTATACATGGATCACTGCACTATTATCAATCCAACTTCAAGGGCTATGATCTTCACCACTGCTGTCCACAAATAGAACTCAAAAAACAGAGCAAAACCTTATCTCACTTGCTATCTATTGATCTAATATACCATTAAGACTGTTGCATCCATCATTCACTAGAACCCTAAAAACATCATTAAAACTAATGACTATTTAGCAACACAGAATTGTGGGCAACAACAAGCCGAGCTGCAGGGATGTCATGACCATCATACTATATATTTTACTTCATCTTGCACGGAAAGGTCTTTATGACATCCCTGAAATAATTCGGCTCACATGGGATCAGAATAACCCCTTCCTGTTTATGACCAAACTCCTCTGCTGATAGATCAAGAACCATGCTCTTCAAAAAGAAACTCCAAAGCCTAAAACAAG